>JARFJB010001923.1:0-505000 GCA_036346205.1 Vesta saturnalis
TTTTGCCTTTAAAGAATAATAAATGTTCTTCTTAATATGACACAGTTTTTATAAGGATACAGCGCTTTTCCGCAAAATTATGCTAATTGAGGTGAATTTTAGATAAAATTATAAAAGCTTAAAATTTTTAAATTAAATATTTCTAGCAAAAAGTATGTATTCTTATGTAAATTTCTCAGAATTCCATTTTGCAATTATTTTAGTTAGCTTGTAAGAAATAATAAGCTTAATTAGTTAGATTAGTTACCGTTATTAATGTAGGAATTATGCTTGTTAGGTGTCTTTTGTTCAAATTTACGTAGTTTTCATTTCTTTTAATTTTCAATTAGATCATGATAAGAAAGTTACGCCAAATTTCCATTTGAGTCAATTTGTAATTATAGATCCACCAATCATTAGCCCTAGTTACTTTTAGTAAATATGGCTGTAAAAAAATGTAATTTTTTAACAACCAGAACATATAAAAGCAAGTCGCTCAGGAATATCCACTCTCTAGAATTTAGTTCAAAAGTGTAAAGGTTAAAACAGTTTGTAATATTGTGTTAAAAATAAGTTTTCATAACCTAAATTATAAATTCGTCAAGAAGTTTACTTTTACGAAGATTACGTTCGAGAGCACTTGTTTTTATATTGACGGTTTAAAATAAATAGTTCGGTCTCCGATACCTGTCGTTTTCAAAATATTTTTGTACGATTAATTGTATGTCACGATTTTGTAAAGATTTGTTTGTGTTATCCAACTTAAATTAATTCATTTATACCAAATTAAAACCCATTTTTATTTGGTTAATTGTTTTATTTCTTTGGACAATTTTAAACAAAATTTTTATCGGTAGCTAAAATAAAAGTGTTATCACAAATTTTGGATATTTAAACATATTTTTAAACGATATCACTCATTGCTTTTAAAATTATTTAAATAAAAGTTACCGAAATAAAATAAGTGTTGGAGTTTGCCGATTTTGGAGAAAACATCTTAGTTTGAAGTTGGTGTCTTCGACAACCGAGAATCGAGTTAGCAGTATTGGGTGATGGTAACAACTGTAATCGAGTGGACATTGCCTACATCCAGTTGAGTATGAAGACATCAATCTACCGTGAGGAAGTATATGTGAGTCAAATTTTAATAACCCTACTTATTGTGAAATTTCCTGCAATTTATATTTGTTACATATATGTTTTTGGTTAAGAATTTTAAATATTTACTTGTGTAAACACCTGTAAAGATATTAATTTATTTTCTTTTTCTAAATTTTCATTTTGGATATAAACTTAATTTTCTAAATTATTTATTTGACATTTGATAAACTTTTTAATTTCACTTAAGTTCATTACAACGCATGCGTTGATAGCAAATTACATTCAGAATTATTTTTATACTTTCAATTCAATTATATAAAGGGTATTTCATATAGACATCTTCAGATTAAAGTTTTTACTTCAAACTAAATTCCCTGAACTCTATCCCCATTTGAGATCTGAGCTAGTACGGTGCACAACATAATATAAATAAATAAAAATATACACATAATCATATTATTAACATTTTCAATTTAATTCAATTAAATATTACCTATCCTCATATTCGTTTAACTAAATTATTATTTTATCAACATAATTAATTAACATATAAAAATTAAATATTCTCAAACTAAATAAATTTATTAATTATTTTATCCCTCACAAATTTATAAGTCGACATCCCAATTTATTGTCGCATCAACGTGAGGGCAAAATTTAGTTTGTAGATTTTGGTATAAAAAGACAAAAAAATTTATAGGTATTTAGTTTTTTATTATTCGTTTAGTGTTATTTGTTATTAGTTATTGTTTATGTTATTGTGTTTATTAGTGTTAGGATTTTTACAAAAAGGGGCAAATTTAATTAGGATAGTTAGTTAATGCAAGATCGTAGAGTAACTAGATCAGGTAGAGTTTACGGGCCTAAAGATATAAAGGTAAAAGAGCAAAAACAGGATCTTGTTACAACGATGGAGCAAATTGAAAAGAATGTTGAAGGACAACAAGAAGAGGGAAGTCCAGTTAGAGAAACCAAAAGCTTAGACGTGGACATGATAATAGCAATGTTAATGAAAGCGGAAGAAAGTAGAAAGGAAGACATGATAAAAACGGAAGAAAGTAGAAGGGAAGACATGAGAAAAGCCGAGGAAAATATTGACAGTAAATTCAACAAGCTTGAAGAAAATAGGAAAGAAGCAGAAGAAGAAAGAAAGGAGGATATGAGACGGCTAGAAGAAAGTATTAATAGACAAGTGAGTAAGTGGGAGAACGATAAGGAAAAATTAGTACACAGAATGGAGAAAACGAAGGAAGAATTAAGCAATAATATGTACAGAGAAAATGAGAAGTTATGGGGAACGATTATCGATAATAAGGAAGAGGTAGATGATAAGATCGGCAAGTTGGACAAAAATATTAGGACTGAAACCCGTCTAAGAGAAGAGGCTTCTCATGAAATTAATGACAAAGTAGGAAGAATACAAGACATCCATGAACAAATATGTTTCCAGGTGGAAAGGAACAAGGATGATAACAAGAAACAGATGGGGGAAATTTGCAATAAATTAAGAATACACGATCATGACCTGGAAGAGTTAAAAGAAAGAGAAACACCTAGAAATATTCAAATCGGCTGGGAAAATTGCATGTGGAATCAAGAGATGCCATACAAATTTGAAGGCAGAAAGCATGAATCCCCAATGCTATTTTTAAAGAATATCGAGGATTATTTTAACGAGATCAAAGACAACAAACAAAGGATGCGTTTGGTAAGGAAGATGCTTAAAGGGAATGCCGAACTATGGTACAATTTAGTACAAGAACAGTGTACCGATTATAAGCAATTCAAAGAACTATTCACCAAACAATATTGGAGTGACGTCCAACAAAATGTAATCCGGGAAGAATTTTCAAGGGCAAAGTACGATAAAAATCATGGCACTTCGAGGGAGATTTATGTTATGAAAAAATACCAAATAGCAAGATACTTCACACCAGCTATGAACGAACAAGAGATAGTACATATTGGCAAGGCAATTGAGAATAATGTGGCAGAAAACATTATTCTGCAAAATATAGACAATATAACATCACTATTACAATTCTTACGAAGATACGATGCGTACGAACAGCATCAGAATAATTATGAAAAAAGAGAATTTAACCCTAGAAATGGTTGGAATGACAGGAGGGAATACAATTACAGGCATGAAAGAGAGGAAAATAGGAGAGATAGTTATAATAATAGGAATTATGGAAATGACAGGAGGGAATATCAAAATCATTATTATCATGCTGACAATCGTAAAGAATATTTCCAAAATGGTAACAATAGGGAAAGGAATTATAGATCGGGAAGAGAAAGGAACAACTTCCAACAAAGAAGAGGTGGATATAACAATGGCTATGATAGAAACAAATTTAATTATAATAATCAAGCCAAGTATAATGATCGAGATCATCAAAATAATAGGGAGAATGAAGGAAAGGATCATCGTAGAAATGACATGGCAAAAGAAACTAGAAGGCCATACCAAGAGATCGTTGATGATCAGAATCGAAGAGTGAATAACATCCAGGTACGAGAAGATAAGGAAGAACCGAGCTGTGGAAGAATTAGTTGGGTAAATGCTATCGTACATGCAACCCAAGACCAAGAAGAGAATACACAGAAGGACTTCGATAAGATAACAGTACAAAATTTTTAAACACGAGCTTCCTTGTCAACAACGTAAAGGCAAACTACCAACATCCCACGGAATTTTTAGAAATTGAACAAAATACAGAACCAGATACTGTAAACGTTTTTTTACCTTTCGTTAACATTAGAATTAAGAATTTGGATTTATTAGGATTAGTTGATACCGGCTCAGAAATTTCATTAATACAGGAGAAAATCATCGTAGAGAATAACGATTTATTTAAAGATGAAATTATCAGGATAAACAAAATAGAAGTTATGGCAGCTACGGATAAAAAGCTTAGCACTATAAATAGGATGCTACATACTGAAGCTAAGGTAGGGAACAATTTTTCAAACACAATGGTTTATAACTAACAATTTAAAAATGGAGTTAATAATAGGAATGGATTTGATTAAGCAATTAAGATTGATTATCGATGCAGAATATATGAAGATAAGAATTGGTAAAGATGAATTAAACTGGGTACAGCCCTACAATAAAAGATTAAATTTATATAAACCGCATATCCAGTATTTGAAGGTGGAAAGCATTATAAAGGATGAGCAATTCGATATCAATCACATTTGTTACAAGAAAGAAGTTATAAACATTATTCAAAAAAATTTGGTGTTGATAAATGAAGTACCTAGCGTAGCAAGTAAATATGTACATAAAATTGAAGTGCCTAGATGAATCTAAATTTTCATACTTCTATGATTTTTCCATATTTCAAAATTTAATTTTAATAGGTAGGACAATTAAAGAACTTAATATTTTTTTTTACAAAAATATCTTCATTCTTGAATTGGGGAATTTGAGATGTTCAGAAAGAGGTATTAGAAGTATCGGACAGCTTACATGATATTTGGTTAATAAAAAGGGGTGATTTCTAGCTCGATACAAGTGCAAGACACTATTTTATATAAATCTGGTTCACGATGTGATTAAAATAAATTTGTTTGATATAAATTAGTCTGAATATCATTTGCTTAGTTTGGTTTCATCATAAAAAGCAATTTGCTGCTAACAAAATTGTCAAGAATGTTAAATATAACCATTTTCGTAAAGTCATTTTAGTATTGCAATTATTGCAATAAAAGTCAATTTTACAAGGGTAATTTGGCAAGTGAACACTTTACAGGTGTTTAAACATGAACTATATAGTTAGGATTATGTTAGGGATAGTGTATGTTTAGTTTTTGAATGCAGGAAATACAAAAATTTAATAAAAGGGTTATAATATGGACAGTTTAGACATTTCGCACATATTTTTGGAAGCGAATTAGTGACAAAAATTATGTTACAAGTTTAACAATAAGAACAACATTTAGAACAATTTGGTATACAGACATTTATAGTGCCTTACATTTATATAGTGAAACATTTAATAAGAGTGTTAGACGATGAAACTTTTTCAATGCAACACTATATAACAATATGCATTGCAACTAGTTAGTGAGAATAATAAAGACAAGAAGTACAAACCTTAAACATAACATTTTAAGTGTTAAAAACATTTTTAAATATAAATTATTTTCATTTTTAGATTTAAGTTTGGTTAGGTTGTAATTTTTAGGTTTTTTACATAATTTTATACTTTTTCCACATTATTAGACTTAGATTTTGCTCTTAAAGCAAATAAAATGTTCTTTTCATTATGACACAGTTTTTATAAGGATACAGCGCTTTTCTCCGCAAAATTATGCTAATTCTGAGGTGAATTTTAGATAAAATTATAAAAGCTTAAAATTTCTTTAAATTAAATATTTCTAGCACAAAAAGTATGTATTCTTATGTAGAATGTTCGCAGAATTCCATTTTTGCAATTAGTTTTAGTATAGCTTGTAAGTGTAAATAGTTATGTTTAATTAGGTTAGATTAGTTACTTGATATTAATGTTAGGAATTATAGCTTGTTAGGTGTCTTTTTGTTCAAAATTTTACGTAGTTTTCATTTCCGTTTTTAATTTTCAATTTAGATCATGCATAAGAAAGTTACGGCCAAATTTCCATTTGAGTCCAATTTGTAATTTAGATCCACCAATCATAGCCCTAGTTACTTTTGCAATATGGCTGTAAAAAAAATGAATTTTTGGTAACAACCAGAAACATATAAAAGCAAGCGCTCAGGAAATCACTCTCTCTCTAGAATTTGATCAAAAGTGTAAAAGGTTAAAACAGTGTTGTGAAATTTGTGTTAAAAAGTAAGTTCATAACCTAATTTAAATTCGTCAAGAAGTTATACTTTACGAAGATTACGTTCGAGAGCACTTGTTTTTATATTGACGGTTTAAAATAAATAGTTCGGTCTCCGATACCTGTCGTTTTTCGAAAAATATTTTTGTACGTATTAATTTGCGTCACGATTTTGTAAAGATTTGCTTTTGTGTTATCCAACTTAAATTAATTCCATTTATACCAAATTAAAACCCATTTTTATTTGGTTAATGCTGTTTTATTTCTTTGGACAATTCCTTTTAAACAAAATTTTTATCGGTAGCTAAAAATAAAAGTGTTATCAACAAAATTTTGGATATTTAAACATATTTTTAAAACGATATCACTCATTAAGCTTTAAAATTATTTAAATAAAAAGTTACCGAAATAAAATAAGTGGTTGGAGTTTGCCGATTTTGGAGAAAACATCTTTAAGTTTGGAAGTTGGTGTCTTCGACAACCGAGAATCGAGTTAGCAGTATTGGGTGATGGTAACAACTGTAATCGAGTGGACATTGCCTACATCCAGTTGGAGTATCCGAAGACATCAATCTACCGTGAGGACAGTATATATACTTATTGTGATAAATTTCCTGCAATTTATATTTGTTACATATATGTTTTTGGTTAAGAATTTTAAATATTTACTTGTGTAAACACCTGTAAAGATATTAATTTATTTTCTTTTTCTAAATTTTCATTTTGGATATAAACTTTAATTTTCTAAATTATTTATTTGACATCTTTGACAACTTTTTAATTTCACTTAAGTTCATTACAACGCATGCGTTGATAGCAAATTACATTCAGAATTATTTTTATACTTTCAATTCAATTATATAAAGGGTATTTCATATACACATTTCCAGATTCAAAATTATAACTTCAAACTAAATTCCCTGAACTCTATCCCCATTTGAGATCTGAGCTAGTACGGTGCACTACACACATAAATAAAAATTAAAATATTTTAAAATCATAAGTAACAACATTTAAAATTTCCTATTACTCTCAAACTAAATATATAATATTATAATTATATCCCTCAAAACTTATAAGTCAATCATATATATATATATATATATATATATATATATATATATATATATATATATATATATATATATATATATATATATACAGACTGTTCAGTTTCAAACCGTATGTTTATAACGTCGCACGTGGTGTTTATTGTCTTCCTATAAAACAAAAAAAAATCACGCCTGTTGTCGAATTCACTTAATTGTGATGTAATTTTGGACTTAATTTTGATTAAAAAAATGGAAATAAATCTACGGTAAAAAATAAACCTACGGTTTTATTAGAATGCTTTGCTTATTGCGTATAACAAAAAAACCAAGTCTGTTGTTGAATTCACTTAATTCGTAAAATAAGATAATACCTAACAGATTCTGATTTTGAATACATATGGTCGACATTTAGTTGGACCGTATATAAATTGACTAAACCTTTTATACATGGACTAGGCTGTGTGTGAAACACATGTTTATTCTGCATACGGTCGAATGTCTGCAGTCCTTTTGTATACGGTCTAGGCAGTTTATATACAGTCTGCGTTATACATAGGGTCTGTAACATATACATATTAATACAAATCAAAACGTAACTAACTACGAGAAACATTCTTAAAAGCTATTTTCAAGTAATTCAAATGTTATCTTTTTTTCTATTCTACGAAGGATTAGAAGCAATTTAGAGTTTATTCACTAATTTTAAATTTGATGTCTTGCAAGTTTCATTACTAGTTTTAAGCAAATGAATTATTGATATTATTCCTCCAAGAAATTACTAGAAAATACGAAAAATTATTGTATTGCCATTGCCCTTCAACAATTAGGCTCTTACCCAGGTACCTTTGCACCCAGTAGATCCCATGCTTAGTAGGCGTTACCAAGTTCTCTGCGCCAAAAAGGCGGTGGTGAGCTTTCGTAGACCCACATAGTACTGAGAAATAACAAACGATATAAACTTCTTTTATTTATTATGAGCACTTTAGAGCAAAACTTGGATGTGTCGTCAACACGCGAAACCTGAAACCTAACACACATACGCTCGCACACGATCGCAATCACAAAACGCAATGTAAAAACACCATTTTAAAATAAAACAAAACTTTTGGGTAACTATCGCTCGAAGGACGATTGGTGAGAGTTTAACACAATTTACACAGTTTACGTTCCGTGAGACACTAGATTTATCGATTTTATATTGAATGATGTAAACTGGTGTCGTACATATGTACATACTGGGTGTCTCAAGGAAAACTACAAACCCAAGATACCGTCAAAGTAACTCTCCTTTGACAAAACTATAAAATACATTAAAGAATGATTGACGGAAAATGTCTTGAAGGCTCACTATATGCCTACAGCACTACCTTACAAAACTAAACCCCAAAATTGCAAATCATAAAGGGATTGTGTAATACATAATATGGAAACTTCTTTTTAAGTTTCTACGTAATCATTCATATTTTTCCGAGAACAACTAATTTTAATTTTATTAATTTCAGGTTCAGTAAATATGAAGGTATATGAGTGAACGTTTAAAATAAGCTCGCCATTAAAAATCCTGGATGACCAGCTTTACACTTCTGTTCCAGAAGCGTCACCTTGACGGTGACGCAGCAAGACAACGCGACACTTAGATGCTGATACTAGGACGCGGCGGCCAAAATGACGCAAGTCAAAGGGGATATCGAATAAAATTTACACGTAAATTGATCTTAAAATAAATAATAACCGGAAAATTAAACTTGTAAAAATTTTAATAGCTTTTTCTAAATCTTTCCTTCGCATTTTATCCAGGCTTAGATTGACAATGAATCGTTGGCGTGCTTAGACGTTCCTCCTTTGATAGGAATGATAAGATATTTTTGAATTTAGATGCCTGTTTAATAGTTAGTAAATTACGGTCATTAGTTTACTCTAATTATTAATGGGATAACCTACAGGAATTTAATTAACGTATGCCTCATTTCTTTGGGTATTCTAATAGCATCTGTTTAAACTTTTTAAAGTTTATATTTTGTACTAGTATAAAGTGCATTTCACGAATAATTAGACCTCTCTAATATGGCTGCCATTCCATTATGAACAACATCCAATTATAAAATAACTAAAATGCTATAAGTGTAACATTGTAATGAAAGGGATATTTCAGTTGGCTACTCTGAACCGCATTTTCCATCCTTTCCTACAACATTATAATAGCAAAAGACAAATATAATAACAAATACGACCTTCAGTCTTAAAATATTAAAATACTTATCTTTTTTGGGATTTTTTAATGGTGTGCTTTAGATTATACAATCTAAACGTTTCGATAACACTTACAGTTATCTTCGTCAGTAGTAATGTTTGTTAAAAATTGTTAAAGATGTAGTAAACAATTTTGTCAAATTTGAAAAATTAAAACATAAACATAAGCCTGCTATTAGTATAACAGTTTGGGAAACATAAAACCAACTATAAAAAATTTTTTAGTAAAGAATAACTAGGTCATAAAATTAAATATTATCAAACTGCCTCAAAGATGACAAACCAGAACACTCTCTACGACGAAAGCTAACAATGTAATTTGCCAGCCAAAAAACACATTTAACAAAATTTAATCGAGTTATGATGTAAGTGTAAAGTTGTGAATAACTTCAATTTTAAAATGATAGAAGCATACACAAATCCATCAAATAAAATATTATTTGCCAACTTAGCGTATCACGCGGAGAGGTAACTTAAGTTAGTAAAATTAAAAATTTTTCAATTAAATTAACTATTGTAAGAAATAAACACCGTTAAAACAAATATCATTATTGTTAAGAATTTCTGAAAATTTACCATTACTAATTCGTAATTAATGTTGAAACTGCAAATTACTCCATTAGCATAATGTCAATTAGGAATCATTAATAACCACTTGCTTTGCTTATAAATGTGGAATCAATTTTCCATTTTCCCATTATACTGTAAACAATAATTTGTAACGGTTGTAGTGATTGTGTAGTTTTTATACTAAAATGCAAGAAAGTTTTGTTTTAACTGAAGACGAGAACTTTATTGAAAATTTGCACAGTTATAGTGCAACTTCGGTAAGATTATACAATATTTTCTTAATTGCCATATTTTAACTGTTATTATTACAGCGTAGATCATATATATGCGTAAAAAAGTCTACAGAAGCACAACCAATAATTGTAAATAATTTACTACATACTTGTTCATTTTTTTTTAATTTGTATTAAAATAGTATATAATAATAATGCTAGGTGAGCGTGGTGATGGCTAATTTATTAATAATAAATTTATTCAAATAAGTTTTTCACTTTTTTTTATATGACAAAAGGTACTACGCCAATGAGTGCTCCCGCGCTTTATTTGGTGACAAATTTAAATGGCGGCCATATTGCAGAGGTCTAATTACTCGTGAAATGCACTATACCCACCAATCTAATAGCTGACGGCTGAAATTTTGGTGAATACCCATGATTATCCATTGTATCTTTCTATCTCGTGTTCTAACTTAGCCGCGTCATTAGCAGTATTTGAAGAGTCTGGCACGTACAGTATGTACAACAGTAATGATACAGAAAAACATAGAGTGGAGTTTATAATTATATAAGTGTCATCGAATGATGTCTAGTTTGAATAACGCCAGAAGCCAATAGACTGTAGATATATAAAGCTATTTCAAATTAAATAAGAACAAAAATTACAAATTCTTAGTGCGGCGTGGTCATTTAAAGACGCCAGAATGATTTTAAATGTATGGAGGTTATACCTACTGTAAAAATATATTTAGAAAAGCGCTGTGACGGCAAAGTACTGAATTAAATAAAATAAAATTAAAACCCATTATAAAAGATTGCGCGATATTGCATCATAAAGGACCCCTGCATAGAAGCCGGATCCACCCACCGCGAATTAGCGATAAAAACAGCGGCGCTACCGGAAGAAATTCGACTTTCCGCTACTCCAGTAGACTACTCTACTCCGCGACTACTTCCCGCGACTCCAGTCCGCTACTCCTGCTACTCTCGCGTCTCCAGCATCTAGACGCATCCGTTCATCCTGAACCGTCGTGTATCTTTAGTCGCATTAATTCGCCGCCGTCACCAGTAAATCAGCGTTATACAATCAAACTGCTGGTTGAGATACGCTAAGGTTAACAGCACGTAAGTTTTATTGCACCACTTTTCTTAAACATTACACCAGACACCTAGAGAAACGACGGGCTGCAGAGCCCGGAAGTTATCTAACCGTTCCAGTTACACACACTAGAAGTACACGGCAGGTTGTAAAGCCTGAAGTTACCTTCTACCAGCATACACACACTAGAAGTACACGACAGGCTGTAAAGCCTGAAGGTACCTTCTGCACACATACACACAAACCAGGACGTTGTTATTTCGGGCTAACGCCCTGCAGTCATCTTCCATTTACTCCAGCGGCAAGAAGGGTACTCGCTCTAATTCTACCGCTCCCCAGCAGATCCCTTTGTACAGCAGTCGACGGGTTGGACCCAGAATCTTATAAAGGGCTCTCCATTAACCAGATATTACACATATATTACACCTACAATACACCGACCAGATCCTGAGGAAAATTAACAATACAAACAAGCGACGCCTTGACCTAGAGTTAATCTCAATACCAGAAGCCGTATTCGTAGAGATCACCCGCGTGATCCTCCAGTTAAATAAAGACGAACCCGTGGTGCGTTTACCTAATAAAGTGCATCAAACGCACTCCTGCGTCTCGCAAATCGCATATAAATTTTGTTAGATATTCTTCTAATAATATTTCTTAATAAAGAAAATCCGGTAAGATAAACATTCCTGTATCGCGAGTATATTTTCCTGCATCGAAAAGCTATCCATTATTTCGTTCCCGAAGGCCTGACTAATTTACCAGCATCCGAAGAGATTACGCACATTATACGTGTAAATTCTCTCATTTTAATCCCGAGAATAATCATGTACTTAAGACACCTGCAGTCCGTTGGAAACAATTCTCAGCATTGTTCAATTTAGTACACGCAGTCCTAAAAGGTCGTGTAAACTCGCCTCAGATTAATTCGTTTATAACAATTAATAATAGAAGCAATTTTTAATAATAACTAACGTAAAAGATCGTGATAAACTCCGTCTTCCCTGTATTTAATAGGTAGAATAAGTTTCGCTTATACGAAAGTTATATGCGTTTAACAAAAACAGACGTTTTTCTAATAATAAAGAATTAATACGTCTTATTTCCGGGCATAATTAAATGTTAGATATTCATTTCATTACTGTAAATACGTTCTCAACTAATTAAGAAATCCTGAGACCATCCTGATTAGTTAGAGTAAATAATCAAACGCGTACGTGCAATTTGCATTTAAAAACGTGTAAATATTAACCTGTCCTGTGTGAAGCATTCCAAGCACTGAATTCACATCCGATCAGTCTGAAAGCCAAATCACATACAAGAATAGTCATGCGCACCAAGGCTACTTTAAATTATTGATTTTCTCTTTGACCTGCTTAAAGAAACCAACGCGATCGTTGGCCCCGGCTTATCTAATACGTAGAATATTACACGCCACCTGACAAATACCAAGCCACCGTTTACAGGGCAGGCCTGAACGGTCGTAATAAACCAAATTAAATTGTATTAGGATTTTTGGGTCATAACACACTAGCAATTGAACCACAATAATTTATATTTCCACAGAAACGGCTCAGGATCCAGTAATCACCACTACCGTCCACGGGGGACCAACCAAACGGGCGCTCCCAGGAAGGACATCCCGGGTAACCTTAAATAAGATTTGTTTTTTTGTTGTTAATTTATTTCATTTAGTTTAGATTATTTAGTTTTGTAGAAATAGGTAATATACGTTTAAAATATTTTTGTTGTACTCATTCAAAGTGTAGTGTTCAGCACCAAAATACGAACCACCCCCGTCTTGTTAAGACAAGACCCGATTTGAGCTAGACCGAGGCAAATTAAAATAAACCATGTTAATTCAATTATTGTAAAGCAAAAGGCATTTATGTGTTTAACAAGCACATTTTATTTATTAAATTAATTACTTATTGTGTAGGATATTATTGGATAGTGGTTAATAATTTTTTTTGTAATGTATTCTAGACACATCAAGTGAAGTATTACAAATCGGGTGGTGCGACTCTTCTGTAAAACTCATAATATCAGGTGGTGCGACTCTTCTGTAAAACTCTTAATATCGTTTTACGAAGAATTCAGACCAAAGGTAGGAAAAACAGTAAAATTAAGGACCAAAAAGAAAATGTGGGAAGCTATAGAAATAGAAATGAAAAATCAAGGATATTGTTTTAGTGCGTTACAAATTGAGAATTTAGAAAGAGCTTTCAAGAAGAAAACAGAAAAGAACAATAAAACCGGCAGAGCAAATGCAATATGTCCTTATGAGAAGTAAGTTTTTGTAAGTTGAAGTATAATCATATCAATTGATATTTTGTAGAGAATTAAGTGAATGCATGCTACGAAAGTCGTCTGTTACACCAGAATTCTTACTTGGATCAAATGATAATGAGGAGAACTGACAGGAATTATTAATACAAGTAGATAGTGCATAAGCAAGTAGCAGTTCGAGTCCTACCTCACAAATGGTGGAAAATAATTCTTCGAACAGTGAAACAACATTAAATACCAGAAGAAAGAACTAAGGAATTAAAAAGGAAAAATGATTTAACAATTTAATGTATTGCATATTAATTATAAAACATTTCATCTCTTAAATGCTTTCCATCTTAACAATATAATTGTGTAAATCTCTGCTTTAACATCCCAAATGAGCGAGTTCAGTATCTACTCGGCATGAACTCAAAGCAATATTAAAACTGTTTTGTTTTCTACTTAAATGTCCATTGTCTTTATATGGAACAATAAGCCACTTTAGGCAAGGATACTGAATACACTACACTGCACTGTATTTAAGATCTACAATTCATTTTGATTAAAATGTAATTACATTTTTATAGTTTATGGAATGAACTGATGAGTTATTTGTTTGGCAAAGTTTACCAACATAATTTAATTGTTAAGTTATAATCAAAATAAACTGAATACATATTTAAACAATCGGAATGAAATCATATAAAAATCAAAACGTTTAAAATATCAAGGCAAAATTAGTTTATGTTATTTTCTTAATCTGATTCAACTTCAGAACTTGTGTCATCTTCCGACAAACCAGTATTCACTACAAATTCCAAACTTTCCACTACTTCGTCAAATAATCCATCTTTCTCCCACATTTCTTGAGCCAATCGATCCACATGCTTGCAATGTTTTTACCAATCTAATGCTGTGATTTCAGCAAAAGCGTTTCTCACAAGCACTCGATTTCCTTGGCGCTTTGTGACGTTGTTCATTGCGACCTTATGTTTTACCAAACTCCATATGAACTAAATTGGATTAAGGTCGCAATGATATGGAGGCAAACGTAACACTGTATGTCCATGTTTTTTTAAAATTTCATCCACATAAAATGTTTTAGTGTGACTAAACTGTTTCACCAGTTCTAACAATTCGGCTTTCCGCATATCCCCAGTTGTTGAAACCTCGTTACTTTCAAGCCAATCTCTAATTTCCTGCTTTCTTGTGGCTTGGGTTGGGGGTTTGTTAATTTGAACACTGTGGTACGGTGCATTATCCATAACAACTATCCCTTTTGGAGGCAAATTTGGGATCAACTGTTTTTTGATCCACTACATAAAATTCTGATGATTCATGTCATCGTGGTAATCCCCTGATTTACTCTTAGATTTGAAAATTAATGTGTTGTTTACAAATCTGTATGCACCACCTGCGTGTACAATAATGAACCGCTGACCAGAACGATCAATACCTGGTTGGTCCTTTGACTGCCAGCATTTACTCACCCCATAACATGGATGAATAAAAGTTTCGTCTGAGTATGTGATTGGTTTTTTATTGTCTCCAAGAGCACACTTTTCTCTGTACTTTCGTAAATAACGAGACCGTCAAGCTTCGATATCATTGCGTTCCATGAGCAATTTTCGTCAGTTTTCACATTTCTTAAATTTGAAGCCAATTTTTAAAAAATTTCTTCCAATAGTTTCTTGCCCACCAGTATAATTGATTATGTCTTTAATCTTATTCACTAAAATTTTTAACGTCGGCACTTGCTTGTCAACCGTGAACACCTCTTGCACTGTTCCTTTTAAGATTCCTAAATCACACTCATCCATTACTATTTTGTTGGATCCTCCGCTTCTCTTTTTTTTCGAAGGTGAATTGAGTAAATCACCATCAGCCACAGCAGCTTCTTTTCTGATACTCAAAATAGTAGCAACTGATTTCCCAACAGCATCCGCTGCAAGTTCGGTTGCCATGACCAAAGGGAATGCCCATTCACCAGCAGCTTTTTGTCTATTAAAGAACTGTATAACATCTTTGATAATGTTTCGAGCCTTAGAATGTATAGTTTTCTTCGTAGTTCCAGCCATAATAGGGATAACCTTAAAACACAAAAATTACATTAAAATTACATTTTTATAAAAATTCTTGTACATACCTTTATTTCACAAATAAAACAACCAAAGTCTTCAATAAAACTGATTTTAACAAACAAGAGTAACACAATAAAATGATTAAGCAATAAAACGAACGCGGAAAATGTCAGCTATACATTGTAACATAGACAACACAATTGTAATCTTTTACTTTTAACTGGTGAATGTGCCACTTTATAATTCTCAAATATGATTGGACAAATAATTTGCCGCGTCAAAAATTTGAAATATATTATTTTAGTTGACATATTTTCCGACTATCTTGTTTGCGAAGTGGAGCTGTATTCTGTGGTATACTTAAAGATTAAAAAGATCAATTCTGTTTGCCGATTATTCTGTGGTTTTAACGAACTTTAGTTGATTGTGTCATAAATCACTCGAGTACTAATTTTAAGTTATTTAAAAGAGTGAATTTTATTAAATACTATCGGTAAAGGCACAATAAACAAAAATGAATCAAGTAACAGATACATCTGATCCAGAAGCGGTATTAATGCTGTCCAAAATGATTTCACATGAGGCATATAACAACCCTAAGTAAATTTTTTGTACAATGTATTTTATATTTTGTACATATGAATATTTTTTTAGTTATAAATGGTCTCTTGATAATTTTGAATTAGGAAGTAGATTAGGACGTGGAAAATTTGGCAGAGTGTTTATAGCACGTGAGAAACAAACTGGTTACATAGTTGCAATGAAAACTTTATTAAAAAAAGAAATTGTTAAAGGACATGTAGAAAGACAAATATTGAGGGAAATTGAAATTCAATCACATTTAAAGTAACTTAAATAAAATATGTAGTGGTATGTTAATTTTGGAATGTTTCAGGCATCCCAACATTCTTGAATTATTAACGTGGTTTCATGATGAATATCGTATTTACTTAGTTCTTGAATTTGCTGGAAAGGGAGAAGTTTATAAACATTTAACAAATAGCCCTGGAGGACGTTTTCCAGAACAAAGGTGTGTACCTATCATTATTTTCAGTTACATTGATTTCATTTGTAATTGTTGCTAGAACTGCAAAATATATTTACCAAGTTGCTGATGCTTTAAATTACTGTCATCGTAAAAAGGTTATACATAGGGATCTTAAACCGGAAAATTTATTACTTTCCATAACTGATGACATAAAGCTTGGTGATTTTGGTTGGTCTGTGCATGCTCCTTCACTAAGTCGTAAAACAATGTGTGGGACTTTAGATTATCTCCCACCAGAAATAGTTGAAGGTAAAAAGTATGGTAAATATGTCGATAATTGGTGTTTAGGTACTAATTGTTATAATACACTGCAATTTTATAACATCTTATTGCAGGTATTTTATGTTTTGAGTTCTTAGTTGGAAGTCCTCCATTTGAGAGTAAAAGTAATGAAGAAACTTATGCTCGAATACAAAAAGTTGACGTTGTATTTCCACCTCATATATCTCCTGGTGCAATTGATTTAATAACAAAGGTAAACAAGTTTATTATTGAGAAAATGATTTTAAGACATTTCTTTTTAGTTGTTAAGGAGGTCTTCTGAAAACGTATTACATTGCATGATGTTATGAAACATCCATGGGTTTTAAACAACAAATGGGCCATTATGTGATGGCTTATAGAATATTTTATTGACAATTATTGAATTTTTTTTTCAAATACTAAGTTGTACACGCTCGAAATTCAATAATAAAACTTTAATTTTGCACTTGATGGGTATACTGCCCTATTAACACATTTGCTTATACCAAACAAAATATTGAGTGGAACAAAACTACTTTAATGTTACCAAGCTAAGAATTTTTATTTTCCTTAAACTATTATTTTTGCGTCCATCGATTTGGCATTTGCCATCATCAATTTCGCTACACTTTGCAAAGTGGCATCTGTATATGAGTGTTAGAGAAGCACCGTTAGCAACAGACGATACGGATAGAACCCTTTAATACTCATTCTGAGCATGGGTCCCATTCCATACTCCTACGTTGAGATATTTTAAAAACTTGTTGCTGCCATAATCGTATATGTTAAATTATATACAAATTTAGCCCAGCGCTTTGCCGTCAGTGATATTTCTAAATATATTTTTATTGTAATTTATCCTGTACATTTACAATCATTCAGATGTCTTTAAATGCCAACACTGTAAAACCAATTTCTAATATTCATTCTTATTTAATTGAATGTAATTTCATATTTACGGTCTACAATCTTTTGGCGTCATTCTACCTAGATATACAGTTGATATTACTTACCATCATTATGAACTCACACCTACCTTATTTTCTAAATCATTTTGAAGTCATATATTTATATATATTGCGTGTTCCAAGCAAGATTAGCTAACTCACACACTTCAAATAACTGGCAAGGTGATGCTTGGGGGTGAAATGTAAATTACCCATGGTTCTTAATGAGCGGGAGATGAAAGATTTCAAGGGTTCACTGACACACTATTCTATTTACTCGCCCCAAAAATTATAAAATTAATTGTTCTTAAATATAAATGCAAAAAATTAAAAATACAAATAGGTACGTTTCATATTGTCTATTACATAATTTGAAATTCTCGGGATGTGTTTTTGTCGGTTGGGTGATATAGGAGGGTGTACCAATCAGTCCTGAAAATATGGCTTCCGTCAATCTATGGTTGATGTGTTTTACAATTTTGGTCATAGGTAGCTAACTTTGATGGTTGTTTTATATGAGTAGGCTTTCTTGGGACACCAGTTTACTCAAACCCAGTGTTTACTCGAATGGTACCAGTTGGCATAATTCAAAGCAAAATTTACTTGTTATTAACAGTTGAGATGACATTATTACCCTTATTTCAAAAGGGTGACTTTTTAAATCACATTTCGGGTTCGCTTCTCTGAGGTTAAGGTTAGGCAATAACATACCCCGTTCTGTTCTAACCCCTTTGAAATGAATAAATATATAATTAAAAATTATTAATTTTATTAAATACATAAATAAAAAGTTTACCTTGAGTAGGATTTGAACCTACGACCTGTACTTTGCTAGAGTACCACACTAACCAACTGCGCCATCGAGATTCAAGCCCCAATCGATGCAAACTTTGTCTTTATGTATGTAGAACTGGTGTAAATTCTAAATATAATGAGATTATAATCAAATTATTTATATTAATGGAATGTGAGCCTGCAATATCGCAAGGATTCAGACATACCAAATCAACTTTACTAATATTAAGTTATTATAATTTTTTTTTTTATTATTATTATTATTATTCGTACATAAAAAAACTTATAATAAGTGAATAAATATAGTTTACGAATATTAAATGGTTAAAAGTATGTGATTTACAGATATGTTTAAGACATATTTTACTTTATTATTCGCAAAACACACAAGATTAATACTATTTTTGTGAAAAGTCAATATCGAATTTTTGACACGTTTTAAAATTAGCTATACTATTGTGCGTGTACCAATATAAAAATTAGAGGTAGATAGTTTAACCGAAAGTTTTACCTGAAGTAGGTATATTCACCCTTGGATTTTGCTTAGTAAACCTAATGAACTGTAGATTAAGAAACAAGTGTCTTAATTTTGACCTACATAGTAACTGTTTACAATGAAACCGTTTATTATTAAAACTGTTCTTTATTAAATTCATTTTTTGTTGTGCTACCATGTTAAATTAGTACTGTTTAGAAACCAGTTATATTATTAGTGCATGGTGATCATTTTTCTATCGGAATAATCTGATTGTGAATAGTTAAAAGCAGTTTTGTAAAATCGGAAACTTATTATTTGGTTTCGGTAATTCAAGGTTGAGCCTTCTCAATCAAATTTGTCTAACATTTTGCGGCTGTAATTTAATGACACTTTATATTTACAGTTATTGGTGAAATATCTCTCATCAAGTTTTGTTAAAATCGAGCTCAAATGCCGTGTATAAAGTATATTACAGTGGCGACAAGCAGCGATTAGCTCCGTCCATCATTAAGAGGCAAAACTTTTGACGGGTTTGTATTATTAGCACGAAATTCAAATGTTTTGTTTAAAATCGATTATTTTAGAGGCATTTTATTAAAATATGATATTTTAATTGGTGAAAATAAAGCCGAGTAGCTGCGATAAAAAAATCTCTGTTATACCTAAAAAAATTGTTTAGGACAGTTTCAAAAAATAATTGTTATTATCATTATACTAAGTATACAATGATGTTTTTTTTAATGTAAGTTTAATATACGGTAGACGTTACAATTGCGTTACAGCATTTTTAGCAGTTTTGTTATAAAAAATATCAATATTTTGAGTTTTGTTAATGCTTATTAGTAAAAACCATTTATTTGGAATATTAAGTGCTTATTTTAGTAAGCGAATATTGTTTAGAACAATGCACATACAACATTATGCCTACATATCCAGTTCATACTAAATTCTATTTATTACAGATAATAATCACTAACTACTAAAATTTACTAACCATAGCAATAATTATTCAATTCAATGCCTACATCTATTTTATTATATAGATAATTTAATTCATGTATAAAAAATTGTATAAGTCACAGTGGCAAAGGTTACATACAATTTTTACAGCGACAAATACACTAGTGGTTTTTTCACATTTATTTTCTAATCAATTGTCACAGTATCCATTCCGATATACTATACATTCAAATAAAAATGTGTTTATTTGTAGTGTTTAAATACAAACTTCACACATCCTGAACTTCTTGTTTGTTAAATCGCCCTGTTGAAATACACTCGAGCTTTGTATTTATACCGAGTAAATTTGTGTTGTTTAAATTCTAATCTATTTTCTTTAGCAAAAATGCAAGAAAAATTATTCCGACAATAATTTTTAGGGCTTACCACAAGAATATTTCATTATTGTTTTTACTCCTTAATATGCCATACTTACAAAAAAACACCAAAATAGCACGGCAACAAAACTGCGAATGAACAAAATAGGGTTTATGGGGACCCCGTTACACCACACAATTTAATGTTATTATAACACTATATTTACAAGAAACTAAATTAGCATCAATAATTACTTTCTTATAACGCAAAAACGAGACACACGCTATTTAAACGTCAAAAACAAAATTTGCCTCTTAATGGCGGCCGTACACCACGTGACTAGTCTGGCCAATAAAAATCGGCACATAGATGTCGCCACTGTTTGTAGTAGAGTTACTGTATTGTGAATAACTCCAAAATTATCGACTTAAAAGTAAGAAGTGAAGAGAGCTTTCTTACAGTTTATTCAATTTTGTATAAGCTTTGTTTATGACAATTTTTGCTGGAGTCTGTCAACTTAAAATGAAAAATATTTTAAATACGTTTCCTTTAGTGTGATTCAATTAATAAAAAAGATGAATACGAATACTAATTTTGAACAGTGTGATTTTTATTTTTCATTAGATAACATAATTTATTAGGATTGTAATTGTAATATGTCAAAGTTGCAAAATTTTTGCGTATTTCAATTTATGTTCTTGGAATTCATTCTGATGTTTGAGACATCCACAGAACACCTAATGTTCTGTGGAGACATCAAATTGTTAACATTTCTGACGATCGTAGGTATTATGAAATTCAGTGCATTTTATTGTCGTGTATGTTTGAGATAAAACCTAACACACATGCCAACTGTAAGGAAGTAATATGCTGACCAAATATGATTTTCTGGATTGTTACTGATAATTTTACGCCTATATATTTCTATTCCTCCTTATTTCTGGGGAATTACTAACGTTTTGGTCGAAGTACGGAGAACTTTACGCCGCCGAAAAAAAATCTAAATATTTGTATATTAAATGTTCCATATTTTGTAAGTTTGTAGAGTAGTTTACCTGTTAAAGTATAAAGGCAAACTAATTTTTTCTAATGGTTTACTGAAAAAGCGATAGATTTAGCCTTATGTCACCATCAAACTTGTAGGTCTGTATAGCTGATGTAAACGAGTAGTACCTAAGTCAAAGAATATTAACGTAGAGAAAGAAGCGACACTCGCGTCGGAACCTTTGATCTTTCTGTACCCAATTTTCGTGGCCTTCAGCCATTTTGCTGGTAGGCCAATGGCGGGAATTTAAATTAATAACTACTCGGAAACGGAAAAAATCGTCTAGCGTTGAAATCAATTGAAGAGCGTTTTTCCAAAACTGCTTAAGTCCATTTAAGTGATTTTGAGATAAATCCATTTTTTTATTTCTTTTGATATAAATGAGTGGTAAAAAAATAAATAAACAAACTTTATATATTAGGTAATGTTTAATAAAATCAGCAAGAAAATTTTAGAATAAAAACAAAAACTTTTAATTTTAATGATAAACTTTTCCATGCATAATAATAATGTTTATTACTCTACAGGTACAAGAACCCAATTACAGAGTAATCATTAAAGAAAATACATATCAGATACAAAATGAAATGAAAGTAACATTGTATAATAAAATTTTAAACTTAATTAGTTACACACTATTATTTACCTAATATCGAATATAATAGGCATCAATATTTTTTTGAACTACAATATATTTAGACCAAACAAATCTACCTCGGTAGGCAATTTATTATATAAGGTTACCATGTTAAAGACTGGAGAGTTCAGTAAACAGTTAGTGTTTGGCTTAGGAACTGAGAAATAACTTTTTATTCTGCTGTTGATTGTTTTTGTTCCTATTTTTTGTAGTATATACGGGTTATCTACTTTCCCTAACATTAATTTTTGCAAGTAACAAAGAATTATAATTGTTTTCCTCTGTTCAATCGTAGGAATTTCTTTATAATGATCATTTAGATAGCTATGCTGATGATGGAGATATATACCATTTTCACGGTAATGTCAAAACTAAATTAAGTCCTTGGACTTAACCTATATTTGAGAAAAACTTATTTATTTATAAAAACGGTTCGGTTTCATCAATAGCGTCTTCTATGTCTTCAATTGGGGCGCCCTTCTTTGTATTTTGTAATGCCTCTCTTGATAAAATAATTTCTCATCTTCAGAAAGGATAATGTGTTTAGGTAGGTGCAGAACATTGGATTTTTTTTCGGCACTTACGTTAGTTGTGGGGGTGAAAGTTTTACTTTGCTTAGAGCACTTTTAATGTCCAAGTTATTGGCTTTTAATATCGCATGTGAGCATTCTACACCAGGGTAAGTATTTTTAATTCCAACCGTCTTCTGCCCTTTACGGTAGATAAAAACTCTTTGCTCCGATATTTTAAATGAAATCCTAGTTTTTGTCATAACTTTTGATAATGTCTTATAATCTTTAATTTTCCAATTTTTCGCATTTTGCACAACTGTTGAGTTTTTGGAAAAAATGTCATAATATCCTTGAGGCCCTAAAATTTTTTCTCTTTTTCTAATTATTTTTTCAGAGCGCCGAAAGACACGATAGGGTGGCATATAGCTGTGTCCTCTTATGGGAAACACGTGTTGAATTTCATTGAAAATACTATTCTGTACATAACAGAGAAGCATAAATATCATGGCAGTGTTTTTGTTCTGCCCAGGGCATGAATCGGAAAACAGTTTCAAAGTATGAGGCCGTTCTGTCACATCTAATTCGCTATACTTTGCTTCGACTTTTTTTAAAAAATCGATTAAGGCAGAACAAACTTCATTTGAGCCCTTTCCACTTTCGTTTTCGGTCCAAGTGTAAGCAAAAGTGTTTTCCTTATTTTGGTTTTCCTCAATTTCAATGAAAGTAAGATTATACAGCCAAAGTTACCTTAAATAATATACATCAGAAATACTTAATTTTGGCAATGGTTGATTTTGTTGCATATCGAATCACACTTTGATTATACCTTTCGGTTCCTCTTTTTTTAAAATTTCATAAAACTTTTTTGCGCGTAACTTATGCAGTTTCAGTTCTGTTGAGATATTTCTTATAACATCTATATTGGTGGTGCATTTAAGTTCCTTGCTTTTCAGTTCACAATAAGAACACACATCAGTTCGGGGATTTCCAAATCCCAAATTAAATTTTTTTGAAAATATTTTATAATATTTACTGTAGGAAGTCTTTGGAGCATTCATAGTATTTCTTATTTCAGACCACAGTCTATACAACTTCCTGACAGACAATTCAGGTGGCAAGTAACTACGTATACTTTTATTTCTACCGTAATGGCTACTTCTACATTTAAGGCTTTTAAGGTGATCTATTATTGACTGAGTTGTTTCATTGTCGCTACGTGATACCCTAGAACCACCCCTATTTTCAGGCTGCATGCTTAAAAAAATAAGCTGCAATTGACTTTATTCTAAACGAAGAAATTTGAGTTATTGATTGAAAAGAAACTGAACAAACACGAATTAGCTGTCCATCTAATTTTCTTATGAAATAGTCATTACGTTGACGGTTATTAGGATGGTCCGATCTGGGACGATGCCGTTTTGGTTTTTGCGGTTCAATGTATTTGATTAGAAAGTTGTTTTGCTGTGCAGCAGTTTTATTTACATAAATTTTGTCAAAGAAATCTAAAATAGAAACAACGATCTAATCATTAAAATATAAAAATATGCAGTTCAACATACCTTTAATATCATCCTGGCCTAACTGATTTGCTTTACACAGTTTGGTATTATTGTGCTTACAAGTAACTTTCGGTGTTTTTCCAACTGCACTGTTATGCTTTAATGAATTTTCAGTTTTTTTCCAAACTTCCTTATTTTCTTTTTTGCGCCTGCCTCGTAAACTAGGTAGAACTGCTTCCTGATATTCGTCTCCCATTTTATTTTATATTCGGGCAACACAAAAATAATACAAACACTATGTACAGAAGTTGTAACTTGTAAGTGAATTTTTTAGGTTATGCATATTATAAATCACCTGTTTTAAACAGTATAAAACACATGCGCAAGGACTTAGTTATGTTTGGAAAATAACTTTTTGGACTTAGTTTAGTTTTGGAAAAAACCTCTAAAGTAGCAGATGCATATAAATGGGACATAGACTAATTTTGTAGAATATGAATTGGCACTTTAATCGAAGACATTATTAAACACAAAATGGCATCGTTATCTCATTTCATGATAATTTGGACTTAGTTTTGGAAAAACACTCTTCAATTGTTGAAATATTTTGAGAACGACACAGTACGCACAAACCAATATTGCCGTCGCGTGCGCAATTCATAGCCATAGAAATTTTAACTTTTAAGTAGTTTATTTACATTTTGTTGCACGCTTGAGTTATAGGTTATATTTCTGATTTTTACATTTTCTTTTAATAAACAGTTCTTTTCAGAGCTCTTTTTCACCCTTTTTGTGTATATTTTGGTAAGTTTGCAATATCTGTGCTTTAAGCGTAATTTACAAGTATGTTTTTTTGTCTTTTTATAGTCGCCAAACAAATCGAAATAGATCGGTGTTCGTGGAAAAATTCTACACAGTCAAGCTCGAGAAATTGTTGCAAACATCATAGAATTCATGACAAAAGAAGCCAGCGAGAGTGACAATCCCTTTGTCAAACTTTAAGGAGAGAATTTTAGCATTTTAGCAACAAAGTTTTCTTCACCTAGAAAAAATAAAAACAGACCAAACCTAAAAGTAACGTGTATCAGGGGAAATTGGAGTAGATTAAATTATACACAATTTTTGTATTATTGAAACGAGAGTGCCTACACTAAAAAGTAATGATACAATTTTTACATGGTAAATATAATTACATTTAAATTAACAGGTATCCACAATAAAATTCTGCAAAGGGGTATTGATTTTAAGGGTGGACTTTCGACTTTGGGAAAGATGATTAAAAATTGGGTTTGTAAGTCATGTATATAACTATTTGTGATATTAACTTATTGCATAAATTTATAGATACTGTTAATAAAAGGAAGGTTCTGATGGAGTTATATGACATATGCTTAAAGTGTATCCAATATTTGTCAACTACAGCAATGTATTCAAGATAACGAGACCAATTATTTTAGAAAATTTTAGAAATTAAAACACAGCTACTCATAAGTGTGTATATTCTTTGCTCAGAAGATGTCAAATCAAATCAAAATTCATTTATTGTAACAATAATCCATAGTTTGTTTATAATTGTATTATTGTTAAGTTACAATAAATGTACAACAAGAATGCTACGATACACATGCAATTTTCATAGAGTTCAAAGTCAAATAAAATTTGTAAACCTCAAAAACGTATTAGTAATACAAGGAACGTAAAAGGTGCTAAAACAAAATCAATTTACATGCATTTCGGTGATTGGACAATTATTAAAACCGTCATATATTAACAATTTTCAGTGGATTAGCACAAATATTGTGGTGTTAAAACTTCTTCAGTACAAAGATTTGTGAACAGACCCAAGACTGCAGTTAATATAAAGGTTTTAAAAATAGAATAACATGTCTATTATTACAAAGTATTATATATACTATCTTTGCCAGTAAAGAATTGACCTACGTCATCATCGAGTAACGAATGAAAAATATGAGTCAACTTATATTCATAATAATAAATAAATAAAGATCAAACTTAATAAGTCTATTCTTAGATAAAAATTACAAGCATTTTTATAGGTCGTCTCTTTTCATTGTGTTTAAACAGTCTATAACATATGTCGGTTGCTCAAAATGCACTTGAAATTGTAACCATCCTTTTTTGATGTATACTTAAATATGCAATGGCAAAATAAACATTTTATTTAGCAAGGTACACATATAGACGTAGGTCAATTCTTTAGTGGCAAAGATAATAAGAACTAAATCTAAATCTATAAATGTAAAAGATTAACCATTTTTTGATGTTTTCAAGATGTACTTTTAAATGTGAAATTAGCATGCTTCAAGGTGTGAAAAATTCTCATTCGACAGAAGAGCTTCATGACATATTCTCTTGGAAAGTTGTTACACTGAGGTTCATAATGAATTTGTGCAACAAAATTAACAAATTATATCCAACATTGGGTAAAATACAAAGTTTTCTAAAATTAGTAGTAAATATATTTTCCATTTGTGCAACAAAGTTAATAAAATTAGTAGATGGCATAAGTAGGTTGCCAAATGTGTTTTTCTCTTTTGTTTCATACGCTTTAAAATGGCAAAATATATTTGTAGCTGTCAGTTCTTGAATGGTACGAGATTCATTTTTACACAAGTCACAATTTGGATGAACATTTAAACATTTTTTAAATAAATATCCGCACACATAAGAAAGAGCAATTTCAATTAATAAGTCTAGTTTTCTAAAATCCACTGATTCACTTGGCAACATCAAAGGTGCACTTGGAAGATCTACTTCCTGAAGATGTGGATTTTCAGAAGAAACTGAGGAAAGTTCATTTAATAATGACATACAAGAATCTTCTTCACAGTTGCCATTATTAGACGGTTGCATAAAGTTAATTGCAAAATTTTTTTTAAATGCATTTATAAATTGTGTTGCTGTGGGATTTCTACAGTTTCCACCTTGACTTCTAGCAAAACCAAAAAAATTCTCTAGACAATCTTGGTTTAAACGTCGACAACATACAAACTGAAATCCAATACCTTTCAGCTCCACCCATAACATCTTCAGTGCATTTATAGAAATAGACCAGCCTTTGAAACACTTTACTTTATTTGTAAACTCTTTACCTTGTTTATTTGTCACTTTAATTTTATTTAATAAATTCAAACATTCATTTAAAAAGTTAGTTTGATATTCTGCTCCCATAAATGGGCGATTATACTGTTTAACTCCCTTTATTTTTGATGAATTAAACAAGTCAAATAACTTGTCAAATTTTTCAATAAATCTAGCGGTGTCTTCTGCTTGTAACGGAAGCGCTCCTAGTGCTACATATCTAGAAATACCGACAGCAACGGATTCACTTAACACTTGAGTAGCACAGTTTACACGCATTTTTTCAAAATTATTTGGGTTCACATGACTGTTGGTCAATTTGGGAGTGATCCTCAAGGGTTTGGTTTTGTCAGATTCGTACAAGTCGTTAATAGGATTCCAAGATGATTTAACGTGGTCATAACTAATTGTATGATTTATTAAATTATTTCTTACTGATTTTATTAAATGAGGTGGATCAAACATGTAAAACACTTTTTGCTCTGCGACAAAAAAATATGGTTTGTCTATTGTAATACTTAATTTGTTCGCCAGTTCTATGAAGTTACCTCCTTGATCAGTGATTAGTACTTTAGGAGAAGCACACGACTCATATAATCTTATTATAGCTTCCTCCACAATTTCCTTCAAGATGTCCCCTTTGCAAGTGTGTGTAAAATAAAATGCCAAGGGCTGTTTCCAATTTGTCTATATGCCTCTTGCCATGATCACCAATACATTCTGTGCAAGAGAATAGTTTTACCTTTGCCATCATCGTGAAAACCTATAATAGTATCTTGTGATAAATTATAAAAAGGTGCGTTTTAAAGACATTTCATCAATGCATATGGTACAAACTCTTTCTTTATCACTAAGGCTTTGTAATTTTAATTTTAAGGCATAGAAAACAAAAGTATTAAAACCTGTTTTAAAATGTAGGCCGCAGGTCATCCTTTGCAAACTTCTAACTGATGATAATGCAAACAAGTTCTTTAACACTCTATAAGCTTTATGACTTGTAAAATACAATTGAAGCGCCAACTCCTTAAATTGTTTATTGTACGTCTTCCTTGCGGTGCCCGATTGTAGAGAAGCTTGTTTTTAACAAATGTTGAAACCCTTGGAGGAAGATATTGATCACACAATTGCTTAAATGTATTAATGTTAACATCAGATTCAATTTTACGTTGTTTCATGGCAAATAGCTTGCGTTGAGACTGTTTGTGCATTTTCTGCAATTTACGTTTTCTGGGAGTAAGTAGACTAAGGCTTTGTGGAGTTTGAGTTGCAACGGGACTTGTCATGGGCAGTGGTGGACTGTAAGCAAAAGTATTTGTTAATATGTTTAAAAAACGTTTTTTTTCAAACAATAACAGATTTATACAAATTTTTAAACATACTTTTCAACATTGATATCGATTTCTGATAAAGGATCTCCATGTAGAGTAACAGCAAAGGAGCAAGAAGGCTGGGGTTCATTTATCATGACGTTGCTTACAATATTTGCAATATAAAGTATCGGTTTTGCATGAGGTTGTAATCTATTCCTTAAATCGTTCAAGAACATACTATCTTCAAAATGGTTAGCACAAACTCGTAAGTTATTGTAACAATAATTCACATCATTAACCATTTTGATGTCCTCTCGACTACAAAGTTTTAACCATTCCTTGGACCTACAACAAATTAAAATAATGAGTTAAAATTAAACCAAAAAGCATGCAATGATTTTGGTTATTAGGTACAATATTGTAACACTTACCTATTAAGATCTTTCGGAAATCTAAAAAAACTCATTTGGCCATTATTTCTTGTCATGCATGATTTAACGGCACAGAAATCACCAGGTTTCCCCATTTTTATGGTATTCTCCAACTACCAGATATTAATCTTCAGGTAGTAGACTACAAAAAAATATCTATAAAGTGATGTAATTTACAACAAATTATATATTGTAACTCACTTTTAATACTGCAACAAGTTCTGAAAAGTTTATAGAACGTACAAAAAAACACGACAACGAAATGTAAAGTATCAAAGCAAAGAATATTACTTGATCAAATTAAAATGAACAAAGTGGAATATGTGAGATTACGTCAGAAACAAAACTTTTTAGTAATATTTGTTTTTATTCAAGGTTATTTAGTAGCTCGATTAAAAAGAGAGAGGAGTTTTTATCTCTGTTTGTTTGAAAACTCCATTTTGTTGGTTATTCGGCGCACTGGAAATTAAAACATCCCGCCAACGCGAGTGTCGCTTCTTTCTCTACGTTAATATTCTTTGCCTAAGTTACCTCTGCAGCTTTTATTTTACATTTACACACTAAAGTTTCTATTAGACAATACACAATTTTAAGATGGCCGAATTGGGGTATATAAGTATTCTACCGGTTGAAATAAGTTAAACCCAACCATCAAATGTCAATTCGATTGTCATTCTATTTTTAAAATAATGTACATAACCACAGTAATTTTTCTGAACATGATTTAGGTATATATTTCTCATATACACTGTGTCTCTTGAATTTTTGGACATAGGGAATTCCCATGTTAAAATAAACTATTGTAAATATTGGCTCGCCTAATTATTTTACAATAAAATGTCAAATGTAAAACTTCTTAAGGAAAAAAGGCTGCTTCTTATGTTACAATTGCATTTACATTTGGTTCATCCGTTTTCGAGAAAATTAGGAAAAACTTAAGAAGTTTCATGTATTTGCTGAAACGGTATAAAACAAATATCGATAATAAAACAAAATTTAATACAACAGAGATCGTTATTACCTTCCAACCTACATATACATATGTAGGTGTAGAAGGTTATGCAATCGACTTTTTTTTCACTATCGCTAAATCGACTTTGCTCATTTTACAACTTTTGGCCAAGATCGGCCATAATGTCTGGATGTGTGTGTGTGTGGGTGTATGAATGTATGTTAGTATGCAGGAAAACTCGAGAACGAAAATACCTACGTACTTAAAATTTGGTATTTATCTATTTAAGCTTAGAGCTGATTAGATTTTGGGAGAAATCCAGCGGCGATGAGTGGGGTTTTATTAGGGACAGTTTTTATCAAATATTTCTAAAACAGCTGCATATTTCACAAAGATATAAAAATACCTAGATACAGTAGCTAAACGTATCGATTAATTTAGCGGCAAAAAGTTAGAATGTAAATGTTTTTTTCATTATCTGAATAACGATTAATTTTATAAGAAAAAGTGTAGTTGTATTTTTTAAACAAAATTTAATTTTACATAAATTTTCTTTAAATGTAAAGCGAAATAAATGTAAAAATTAAATAAGTATGATTGAAAATGTTGAAACTTAAGTTATCGATATTTTTTATAGAAGTGGGCGGCTTTGGAATTTTTTTACATTAACGTGTATTTATGTCTATGAATCTCTATCTGACATGAAGTTTTAAACGTCATTCTGATATAGATTATTGTTTTTGTTTTTACAATGTTGCCTGTTTTTGTTATGAATGTGTAAAAAGAGGTTGCATAGTTATCCTAAGAAAAATGAAATTATAGTACATAACATTACTAGCAAGGTAAAAAAGGTTTTACTAGCGGACAGAAGGATATAACTGGCTTGCCAGTTACCTTCTGGAGCCGGTAAAACCCGTTACCTTGAGTGTATTGTTACATATTTTATTTGTTACTCAAAATGCAAATATATTTATTAAAGTTAACTTGCAAAAATATCTCGTGTGACATTAAAACTGGGCCAAATTGTAACATTAAATTGCGCCAATATTTAACAACAATAAATAACGCCAAGTTGTAATAACAAAACGTGGTAACTACTGAATTGTTATGATGTAATTTGAATATTCTAATAAAGTAATAATGAAATTAGGCAAAATTCTCCCTAAACACAAATCATATAACTAATTGAGATACTTACCTTTCATCACTAATTTGTGCCTTTGACTCTTATCGGTAGATTAAGGTAGGATGGGTTCTAATAAACTGATTTGCTCATATACCTAAATTGCTGCCTGATCCCAGTTTGCTTAATTATTTTCTCTTCACTAATTAATAAAAAATGTAATATAAAAAATTATAAAACTATAATTAAATGAAATCTCCAGCGCCATGTTGTCTTTATTTATAGGAACAACAAAACCTAGTTAGTAACAATAATAGCTTTTATGAAAGTAAAATAAAAAAGTAACAATGTGCAATTATGTTTATTACCAGAATTATGATTAGATAAAATTGGTCTTAAAACTATGTTTATAGTAAAGAAAAAGAAACAATCATTATATAAATACCTCGTTCGCATGAATTGGAAACGGTCAACTCAGTGATGTCATTGTTGTATCAACACGCGTAAATTATTGTAACCATTTAACCGCCACACCCAATAACTCGAAGTATTATTATAATTTCTTCTTAAAATATTTCATTATTTCGAAATTTTGTATGCACTAATTGAAGTTACTTGCGAACTTAAAAATGTAATTAAAGTATACATTATAAAAGTGTGCACAAAGTGTGCATTATAAAAGAATGCATTAGAAAAATATAAGTAAAATATGAGTGCAAAATAAGTGAAATAGGAGTGCAAAATAAATGCCTAAGAAAAACAAATGCTTTAGTTTTAAATATAATGAATTAGAAAAAAAATTTACCATCAAAATCTGATGGCACTAAATAAAAAATTAGGTAAAAACCATGCTTTCTGCTGTAACATTCAGCATTAAGTGAATTAAAAAAAGGCTTTCAGAATAACTCAAGTGAGTATTCCCCCTAAAAGTTGTCACGCGTTGCGTGGATACAATAATCAGAATCCAATTTTTTTAAGAAAGGGAACTATTACTCTTTATGAAATATTACACCCAAAAGATATGTTCTAGGAAATGCAAATTAAGTTGCCTTTCTCAATTCTACATATTAATAATTAAAAACTTTTCTAATATTACGCCAAATAAATGAACGATCTTAAATTAACGTATTTTTTAATACAACCACAAAAAAGGTTGTTACACTCGTTACCTTTGAGATCATTACTCTGACAAAGTTACGGTCGTCTCTAACTTGCAAATTTTTAACTATATTCCGTTTAACGAACAGATTCAGTAAATGCTCCTCCTACAAATTTGTAGGTGCGTGCTACTAACTGCGCATAGGCCTTGTTTACAACCATCAAAAAATTACTTTCTGGGTAATACAGTGGTTGAATTACATTCAACGGTTCTTTAATGTATGCATATGAATTATTGTAGTCCCTAAAAATCTATAATTATGTAGTTTTAATAGTAATCAAATAATAAACATATTTAGAAATATAAATATTTTAAAATCACATATTTTTACGAATCAAAATTCTCTGTCACCAATGAATCGGTATTAATACAGTTTGAAACCAAGCATCTTTAGTCTATGGGAATGTTGACATGCTGTGCATACCTCGTTAATGTTTACCAATCTGTCAAATCGCATATGAAGTCAAATCAAATTGTCAGGGCACGTATTTTGGAAATCGAAAAATAACATTAATTTATTTAAAAATTATTATTAATTTTATTAAATACACAGGTAAGTAAAAAGTTTACCTCGAGTAGGATTTGAACCTACGACTTGTATTTTGCTAGAGTACCGCGCTAACCAAATGCGCCGTCAAGTTTCAAGCCCCAATCGATGTAAATTTTGTCTTTATGTATGTAGAACTGATGTAAATTCTAAATATAATTTAATTGTTTGTAAAAGGCCATAAGCCGGGCAAGGAAATAGTAAATGAATAGAACTTTAAGCTTACATTTTATTTTTATAGGAATTTACAAGTCAACTCCTTCTTGATGTCATAAGTGTTTATTTATCTAAACAAACTGCAAAATGCGGAGTTGAGAAAAAATCCTTTATGCTTTAATAATTGCCACAAAAACTTTATCATAAGTAGTGCCTCAATTCACAATTCTTCCTGTAGCTGCATTTGTATTTTTTCCTAAGTCTGTAAATAAATCACAACAGAACAGTCTTTTTCGGAGTCTGATGAAGAAGAGTCATCGCGTAACTGGATGATCAACGGCTCCACTGGAACTTCTATAGTGATTTCCAATTGCCACATATTTTCTTCCACACTTTGCACATGTCTAATGGCATTTTTCCAATTATCTGACGTTACGTTTGCAACAGCGGTGCAAAATAATTGGTGCACATCTGCGATTTTAAATGTTTTATTGTTCCTCGCAACTTCACCCTTGATTTGTGCCAATATCAGTTCGATTGGGTTTAATTCGCAATGTAAAATTGCTCGTTGTCGGTGGTACACAGTCGGAGGATGTAATACATGTGTTTGCTTGTACTCACGTAGAATGTTATACACACTTTTATCTGTAATACCTAAAATGATAAAGTACTGGATAAACAGGTCTGCGACCAAATTTTATTCTTTAAAATAATGGGCGATTCTTATGTATTTTGGTGCGCTGAGTTCGGAAATGCCATCAGTTTTTTCCCAGCACGTAAGCATTTTCCGCAAAATGCATTTTTCTGCGGGATTGCCTACCTTAAGGCGTATATTTATGAATATGGAGATCAAGAAAAATCTTGGGCCCCTCATGGAGTGTGTTCAGGCTGTGTTGAAGGACTTCGCATGTGGTCTAAAGGAAAGGTGAAATCTTTTCGTTTTGGGGTGCCTATGATTTGGAGAGAGCCGAGAAACCACGGCGATGACTGCTACTTTTGTTCTTGCAACATACAAGGGTACAATGCCAAAAATAAAAAAGATATATGTTACCCAAACATGCAATCTGCACTTCGGCCTGTGCCTCATGGACCCGGTATTCCAGTACCAGTGCCCCCACACAATTTTGACGATTTGCCAGAGTCATCAGAGAGCGAGTCAGAGCAGTTGGATGATGAGTTTCAAGTCGAAGACTGTGGACCCCAACAATTTTTACAAGAAGAATTAAACGACCTCGTTCGTGATTTAGGGCTTTCTAAACAGTCTGCTGAATTACTGGGCTCTAGACTTCAAGAAAAGAACTTGTTGAGATCTGGAACTACATTCTCTTGGTACAGAAGCAGAGAAAAACAATTTAAGCCAACTTTTCCTCAAGATGGCGAACTTGTATATATTTCTGATGTTCCCAAGTTGATGTCAATGTTTAACATTCAACATGTGTCAGATGAATGGAGGCTTTTTATTGACTCGTCAAAAAGAAGTTTAAAAGCAGTTTTGCTACACAACGGCAATAAATACGCTTCTGTACCCGTGGGGCACTCTGTGCATCTAAAAGAAAAGTATGACAACATGGCTTTTATCCTTGATAAATTGAAATATAAGGAGTTTGGATGGCCTATCTGTGGTGATCTCAAAGTCATCTCTATGGTGCTTGGACAACAAGGTGGCTATACGAAATTCCCCTGTTTCCTATGTGAGTGGGATAGAGGGGCAAAAACACAGCACTGGAGCCAAAAAGTGTGGCCAACGAGAACTTTGAAGGTTGGAGAAAAAAATGTTCACTTTGAGTCTTTGGTTGATCCCAAAAAAGTGCTTTTACCCCCACTTCACATCAAGCTTGGACTGATGAAGCAGTTTGTCAAGGCATTGCCAAAAGATGGCGAAACGTTCCAATACCTTGAAAAGAAATTCCCGGGACTGTCTGAGGCAAAGTTAAAGGAGGGTGTTTTTGTTGGCCCGGACATTCGGAAACTAATGAAAGACTAGTAATATACATTTTTTTAATTTCAAAATGCATTTTTACCTATATGTACTGCGCGTTTTACATAACTTTCTTTTTCATTTTGCGGAAAATCCCTACGTGCTGGAGAAAAACTGAGGTCATATTTGGACTCAGCGCACCAAAATACGTACGAGTCACCCATTACGGTGAAAAAAAAATCAAAAAGTGTCAATTTGCAGGCCTGTGATTAATATATGTTTTTATAAAGTTATTATGTTACGTGCTGCTTTTGCTGTAAATGCAACATTTTCAGTCTTGTTGTTTTCCTCAACACAAACTTTAAAAATGTTTAAGATTCGCTCCTTTTCGTCAACGAAAAAATGCCTGGCCGGGCGTTTTTTCGGGGGCGAAAGGTGTCGTTGATCAATAATAAATGTAATTACTTGCTAATATAGGCTACAAAATTGTAGCTAGTATTGAAAAATACTGTTTTTGAAAATGAAAATTACTACAGCAAAAGCTTTAACCAAAATAAAGAATGAAAACACAAATGCTAAATGACAAATTACTTTGACATCTATAGGTTAATATAATACAAAATTTTTCGTGGTTGCCTGAACCCGGCTAACCAATAGAAATGTGCCATTTAAATTTGGCGCTAACTCGTGGGAGGAGCAGTTACTGAATCTGTTCGTTAAACGGAGAATAGTAGCTAGCTTTGATTGAGTTTCAACGGCAATAAGCCGACTTGATAAATTGACCTTTACAAATGAGTACAAATAAAAATTATTTTTCGGACATTCGATGAAGATGGACCATATTTCCTTATTACAAATCGTAAAGAAAAGTATCTCTTTTCTTTATAGCAAATTTCTTTATATAACCATTTCTTTAATTAGAATTAATTATACTTATGCTTGTACAGTGTTTTAGCTATAAATCATTAAATGATAGTGAAGGTTTTGATAAAACTTCCTGATGAACTCCCCCATTTGACGTAGAAAATGAAGAATCGCTACATGCAGGAGTCAACTGTAATTAAGTAGATACGTTCTTGGACAACAACTGATCGATTTTGGCATCCACTGTTTGACGATGATATTCTTACACAAAAGTAGATTTTTCTTTATTCATCGCGAGTCGTGAAGAAAAACAATACTTTTCTTTACTTATAATACAAATAACCGTTCATCTCTTTTAATTTAAGTTAGCATCTGGATGTCTATAAACCTGTCTGTTATGAAGCTTTAAATGTCTGCTTGACATGTTTTTGCGTTTACAATGTTGCCTATTTTCGTAATGAACTTCTTATAAAAGAGGTTACATAATTATCCCTAAAAATTTTTTAAAAATTATTTCATTTCTTTAATTTCCATTTTGTAGGTTGGAAGGTCGTGTGATGTTCCACACCAGACATTTTTGAACTTACGCTTAGTGATCCAGCCCACCAGCGTGGTCGATTCTATTTGTTACTTATTTTAACCGTCTCCTGTTTTATTTACTGTGATAAAAATTAGGATTTGTAAAATTAAAATAGGACACCTTTTTAAGATGTCTTAGATATCGTACTTCTTACTTACCCGTACTCATTTCACAATACTGTGCAGAAATGCCGATAGAACCCATATTTCTTCGGACGATAAATAAACCACCATTCCATTGCTATTCACTAAAAATCAGTATTTGTTGAATGAATACTAAAACTTCAAAAATAAAACAGCGCGCGTTGTAAATATTGTATAAAGTTGACTCCCTCAAAGCATAGAGGGTGTCCCTCTATACTTTATCTCTTTCTAACGCGAAAAGGCTACGAATTGGGTCCGCGATGCACCATTTTGTGCGTGTACTTCTCTAGGTACTATCGTGATGCTATATAATAGGAAAATACTAGATTTTAAAGATCCTTACGGTTTTTTGAGGTTTGTGAAGCTAATATAAAGTAAATTAGAAAAATCAGTCGATATGGCTTTAAATGTATAATACCTTAATACCTCACCTGCGTTCTATTTTCAGATACAATTATTTTCATTGTTTTGCAAAACTTGCTCATATACAAGAAACGAAAACCTACTAAGAATGGGAGTTGCTTTCGTGAACATAAAATAAACGTCAACATATTCGTTGAATAAAAAACACCCTGACGTTCATATACTGTAATAATAACAATATGTATATTTTAAACTAAGACGTTAAAATGATCGGCTAGTTCATTTGTGACTTTAGAGCAGTACTTTAATGAACGAGTTCTAAAATGATTGTCAATTATGTATATAGATAGATATTTATTGGTGATGTTAAATTTTACAATTTGTTACATAAGTCAATGAAAACATCATTTAATAACCAAAGTTTGGTAATTTAAAATTTAACTTAAAATAGTCATTTATATCATAAATTCAGCATCTTTCAGTTTCTTAAGAGGTAGTAGTTTTACTTCATTCGGCAACATGTGTATAAATTTAGCACCATAGTAATTAGCAACAGCACGTGTTTTGTTTATTCGGTTGAATAGCACTTCCAAATTATAACACTTTCTGGTATGGTAAGTATGCTTTGTCTCAGCTGTGCTGTATTTATTAATGTTTTTATGAATAAACAATACAAATTCATATATATATATATATATATATATATATATATATATATATATAAAAGTTAAAGTGAAAGTTAATCAATAATTTTACTCACATAAATAATTTCATTGAATTAATAAAGGTATTTCTATGAAAAGATATACATGTACAATATATTAAGTAGTTACGACAACATTAGTAAAGTCACAAGTTGAAGTAGTAAGGCTACGTTACATCTGGACCAGGAAGTGACGTCACACCAATCAGCGACGTGAGCGAGCACTTAAGCCTCGCCCCCTTCACAAGATGACAGTGCGGACCAATGAGAGACGAGGGAGTGGCCTCGCGCCGGTGACGTCGGACCAATGAACGAGACGAGTATAGGCCCCCCTGGTGGCCGATCTGTTGACCAATGACAGAGGTGGCGGCCATCTTGGGAAGACTATCAAGGGGTCTGACCCATCTGTTGACCAATGAGAGACGTGGCGGCCATCTTGGAAAGATTATCAAGAGGGCTGACCCATGTGAGATATGGCGGCCATCTTGGACGTGTACTTTAGCCCCTGATAGCTTCAGCATCGATCCTCGACATCTTCCTATGGGGATATTGCATGCTGCGGGCCATGCAGGTAGGCTCTTCGCCACCGCCGCTAAAGAGCTGCTTTCGGTACTTCGTCTTTGCTGAAGAAGTCACCTTTGTTCTTTGTCTTCGTTTCTGAAGAGATCTTGATGCGCCGTAATCTAAACCCTGAAATAAACTATTTGTTCGTCGAGAGAGTCGAACTACAGAAACTAAATGTACATTACCTCTCGGCCACCGAGCTTTTTTATAGATGTAATGGAGAAAACTGGATATATATATATATATATATATATATATATATATATATATATGACTAATTTATAACCTAGTTTAACGTGTATGTCAAACTCGAAGATTGTATGCGACTGCTCAGTATCTGTATGCGTCTCCAGTTAAATTACACACCACATGTATATTTGTAGCATGAATTATTTGAACATCCAGATCAGACTCGTGGGTGTGGCCTGCCCTATACACGTTAAGTGAGAAGCCGAGCGTGCGCCCAATAGAATCCGCCTGTCTAAAGCCCACTTTATGTATCGATTTAACTTCACATTTTAGCGTATTATTATTTGCTCTTAAAATAAAGTCGATCGTGTTATGCAAGTTAATCTTACGCTGTAGAAATCTGTTAATCTCCACAATTTCATATACACCACTTGGAATCGTAATCTCTTTATGCTCGCCAGTAGAGTCCTAATTCACACTGGTAATTAGGATCAAGTTCGGTTGGCTGAAAATACGTTGCGCTGAACACGTTTCTCACACCCATCAACGTGAACGTTTGGGAGATGACTACAAGTAAACAAATAATATTGCAAGCTATTTATTATACAGAAAATCTAAACATAAATGTCCACATATAAATGTATTATAATTCTGCCCCTTATCATAATTATATGTAATTTTACAATGTCGTAAATATCTAATTATTTCATGTGGTGGCGCTAAATCTCCAAAGCTTTCGTAGTAGATGGCTTCATCACCGCGTTTCTTGAAATCAACCCAATCGTCGTGAAGGTTCACGATAGCACGTTCATTAAGATGCGGTTTATGTGGAAAGGAATCGCGCATGATCAATCCTCTAAAGAATGGCACGTCTTTAGCATACTTATTTAGATCGTAATCAGTTAATGCTCTCCGTGGTAAGTTTGAGTATGAGTTTTTTGGATACGGTTTCAAGTATAAAGCACATCCCTTCTTATAAGGCTTCAAATAAAGTCCTCTGCCGCTCCTTAGAGCCAACGCTTCCATTATTGCGTTATGACGTTGAGCCTCCATCAATTGCTTCTTCGCAGCCGAAGCGTCGTTGACAGCTTTAGCTATGCTGTTCGCACCACTGTCAAGAGCGCCTACAGCTGAGAGACCGGCAAATAGGGGTATTAGGAAGCCACCAGTTTTAGGTATCGGAATGATTCTAGACATTTGCACCTTCTTTCCACCGGCAATCTTAACGGCCTTTTTAGCAGCCGATAGACTGACATCAATGAGTTTCTTTAGATTGCCATCTTTCAGCAGACTTTTGACAGAAATAGATTGTAAAGCTCCTCCTCGAAACGAGAACCTATAATTTCGACGACATCTCGTGTCTCAATCATGATATGTGCTCGCGATGTTGGCAGAATAAACACGATTTTTTATGCATTGTAAAAGACTTTTATTGCGGTAGATGCCGAAGTGGATTTTATTGCTATAGGGCATACTTATAATGCTCATTCAGTCAGTCGTAATGGATATTCGGAATACGGTAGTTAAGCAGAAGTTAACACAAAATCGTAATGCAATCAAGCGCACGCTGGAATTATTGAAGAGAGGGGAACTTGAAATGTATCGTTTAGCGGAAACTGCATATAAACCTATAGTGGACCCTTTGAAGAAAATCGATAACGCGGAAATTAATGTAGAACCGGTGAAATTAGAGTTCAAACAAGTACCTGCTGCAACGTCAACACCTGCCCTGTTCAAGTTCAAACCTTCCGTTGCACTTTCATTCGTTGAAACCGGTGTAGAACTAACTCCTGCTACGTTTAGACCCTCTGTTGCACCGTCATTCGTCGAAGAGGACGTTACAGCTGAAACAGATCCTATTGAAGAGCTGGTGGAGCCAACTAATTTAACGCGATTACTCGATGACGCAGGTGTTGCCGATGAATTCTTAGAGCAATATAATTCTTTACCTCGCTACTATGTAGAATTACTGATCTGCGGGAACCAAGAACAAGTTGATAATACATACGGTCTTCCTTACTTACCGATGTTTCATAATATTAAGGTAACGGGGATAGCAAAATTTAAAATTGGTGATTACGTCCGGATTTCTAAATATAAATCAATATTTGCGAAACTTTTCCGCTGAACTATACTCAGTGACATGGAAATTTCAACACCAAGAAGGGGTAGGAATGTTTTGACCAAACTTCGCAGAAACGTTTAAATACTAAAAGGTAGCAATTGATTAAAATTTCTAAGAAAAAGAACAAAATATAAACATAATTTTTATTAATAATGGGTTGCCCCCCTCCTATTGGTTACATACTCCTCCACTCGTCATGGCATCGATTCTAGCAGATGGTCGATGTCCTCTTAAGATATTGTGTCCCAAGTATCCTGTAATTTGTGCTGTAAAGCTTGCAGCGTTTGCGGAGGATACTGCAAAATTATCAGTCTTCTCCTCATAATGTCCCAAACATGCTCGATAGGCGAAAGGTCGAGAGATCTGGGTGAAAATGGCAAGAGATTAACATTATCCTCTGCAAATCGGTCCAAAGAACGTCTTGCAATATGGGGACGGGAATTATCCTGCTGCAAAAGTGGGTCTTCCAACAGCTGAAGAAATGGAAGAATATGGGGTTCTATCACCTCATTCACATATCGTTGGGCGTTCATATTGCCTCGGATGAATACCAAACGAGACCTACTCCCATAAGTTATAGCAACCCACACCATAATTCCTATAGCTTGATGCACATGCCTCGCAATAGAAAATTCAACATTCCGTACGTCTTCGCCCCCCGGTTCCTCTTCTGCGGCGTTCCTGACTCTCCCTAATGCATGCCTGACAGCAGCACATGATGGTGGTTTGGTTCCGGTTAAGGCGATTTCTCTAAAGGCAAAAAAACCATCGGGCAAACCAACTATACAACCCCTGTCGAATTCACCCCTTCTGGGTGTTGCAATTTCCATGTCACTGAGTATATTTAAGACCAATACTAGGTTAATTTTACGCTGAAGAACTACAGAAAACATCTCATTCGGATATATTTCTCGTTGAGAAGGTGTTGCGGCATAAGGGGGACCGACTATATGTTCAATGGCTTGGTATGTATAAAGCACATGATTCCTGGATTAATAAAACAAATTTTGTATAACAGGTATATATTTTTATGTAATAAATAATTTGTTATATAACATGTATATCACTTGAATCACTTGCATGCTGTGCCATGGCGGCAGGCGCTGGCAGCAACACCTTAGGTGCCCCATGTAAAAAGTGTAAATCGAAGGTGGTAACCGGTATTAAATGTTTACAATGTGAAAATTGGTTTCATGTAAGTTGTGCAAAACTAGTAAAGCCTATCAAATTTGTAAATGACGATGCAATTATACGTTGTGAAGAAAATCGTGAAATATTGACAAAGATTTCATTGAAGCGGTAAGCACTATCGCCGATCAAAATAACAAGATTGATGCACGCGTATTTAATTATACCATTAAACAAAAATATAGCATTATTGCGAAATTACGTAACCAAATTGATATTCTAAAATCAATTTCAGTTTGTGTGGAAAATTGTACTAGTTTTAACACTAGAACACACGCGCCTCTTTTTTTTTACATGAGTGATCGCGTGCTCTACTATAGTAGAACATTTACAAATTTATGTTTTTCACAAATAATGGTCTATGGAAATGAAAAAATGATTGTTTATGATATGATATTTAATAAACTAAAGAAAACAAATAAAAAAATTCTTCTAAGTTACATTTACTTAATTAGATTTTTTTGTTGCGATCAGGTATAAATTTCGTATTTTTGGTTAGCTCACATTCAACCTATGAAAAATAATAATTGTGAAAATACAAAAACTTATTAGTTCTGGTTTTCACCACATTCAATACACAATACAACTTGGTGGTCGGGGCATATCCACTTAGCACAGCCTTTGCACCATTTCTTTGTGGATCTGTTACGTGCTCGTAAACAAAGGTAACATTTGCCCACTCTTCCCATTTTTCCAGGTTCATTGCAGGGCACTTCATCTGTAACGCCCAAAAGTGATTTAGTTTTCGCCTTTAGCTCTCTGGGAAGATGTTCACACGTCAGTCTTCTCATCATGAGAGGTTTGGTTAGTTCAAATGATAGCTCATATAGGAAGTTGCGTCTTACAATTTTTTGTTCTCCTTTGTTCAGTTGATGAATTATTAGTGCGTTGTGCGTTGATGCCAGCAATATTCAGCAAGTTGAAGAACATGATAAGTGGCCATCGTCGGGAATTTCAAAAAACACTGTATTGTTTGCACATTTTGTCCACAACATCAACGCCGTACTTGGTGTGATTATAGCAAGTGACTATCTCAGGCTTACGGTCATCTCCTGTGGTTCGATCTATTCCTTCATCGTAGTGCATTGTAGATAATAATGTGACAGCTTTGTTTCGCTTTGGCACATATGAGACCAGAGTGCAGTTTGGCTGAAAACCAAATATGGAACTTTTCACGGGTCGGTTTTTGGATTTTTTTAAATTATTTGGCATCTCTAGACGATTCGCTTTCAGTGTACCTACGACATATATCTTTTTTCTCAGCAATTCCATGCTTGTAGGCAAACTAGTAAAATAGTTATCCATTGTAACATTGCAGCCAGAGTCGCTTAGAGGTTCCAGAATACGAAGTATGACATCGTTTACTTTATATGATAGTTGATACGTCCCATCTGGTTGTGCTCCGGGATAAACCTCGAAATTGTAGATGTAAGGAACTTTAGTATCAGCCACCATGTAAACTTTAATCCCGAACTTGTCTGGTTTGTTGGGTATGTATACAATAAATCCGCAGTGATCCCTAAATCCAACCAGTTGCTCGTCCAATGTTAGGTAATCGCTAGGTATATAATTATCGAGACAATTTTTTACCATGATTTCAATAATATCCCGAATTGGTGCCAATTTATCAACGCTACGACGCTCTTCTCGGTCATTTATGTTATCAAATCTCAGGGCACGTAAAAGAAATCTGAATCGGTTTATTGCCATAGTGCAGTACACAAACTGCAAGCCTCAAAAATGTTCATAAGACAAAATGTGCTGTTAAAATATCAAAAAAACCCGAAAAAACTTGATCGACTTCTTACCTTATTTTTTTACGCGAATGGTCGCACGTTCTACGATAGTAGAACATCCACCATTTGATGGCGATTTATGGTGACATGCACCCACGCTGCAACTAAGTGATGTCACTTAGCAAACCTCGTTTGTTATTTAGTTGTCAAATCTTATCTAGGAGCGCGGGGGGATACGTGGAAGAATGAGATGGCAACATATGATTTTCTGACCCTGTTCTACTATAGTAGAGCACGCGTGCGTTCGAGTGTTAATAAATAAGGACAAGGTCGCACAGTCCAACAATCATTATCAAATAGCCCAAAGCAGGTGACTGATACCAAAATGACTAAAACTTCTTATGTTACTATCTTACAAAATAACAATAACGCCGTTTCTGTTGAAATGGAAAATGCTGTTGCAGAAAAAGTTGTTGCGGTTACTGACGAGAATATCAACAGTAGCAAAGATAACCCTACAGAAGCTTCCAATACTGCATGGAAAACTGCGACACACAAAAAAAAATAGAAATAAAAATCGCCCGCTTATTATTGGCCCTATTAAAGAATCGTCATCAAACGCGGCATGCACTTTGAAAGGTATTCCGAAATTCGTTACTATACACGTATCGCGACTAGCACCAAAGACTACTGTGGAAGATCTTACGTGTTTTTTAAAACCACATTTTCCCGAAGTAACATGTGACTTGCTTAACTCCAAAAATCCGGAAATATACGCTTCCTTCAAGGTCGCTATAACAGAAGAAAACTTTAAAAAAGCAACGGATCTATCAATGTGTGCATGAGACGTTTTTTATTCAAGAGGAAAATAGAAGAACAACCAGCGTAATTTTTTACCCAAATTTACTATTGTTAAATGTTCAATATTTAAATTTACTTAAGATTACTTCTCGACATTTACAATTTTGAAACTTTGTTTTTTCTGTGTCTAACTGAAACTAGTATGAAATCTCAACTTATTGAAAAGGTAGTAATATTGCAGGTTACTCCTTAGCGTCATACTATTTAAGTAGTAGGGGTAGGATGTTGCGCGATCACTGTATAGGGTAGCGGGAAAGAGAACCGATGCTAAAGCCCACCCGAAACAGGCTCATCATATTTTTTTACATTAATAATGCATTTCTTATTTTTTATTTGCGGGGGTAAATCAATATAAGAGCACGCCCTTATTAAAGTTACACTGTTGGCGTTTACAGTTAACGAGATAATTTTCGATAGAGCCCAACCACTTGTTCTTCAAATTGAAGCATTCGCTCCATTAAGTAATCAACTACATTAGTATTAAATAGATTTTTTTTATTTTCTCCTTCTAAGTCACATCTTAGAATATTAAAACTGTTGGTTGTAAAACTAAATTCCCTATACATTAAATTATCATCATCATTATTCATGGCCGGTTTTACGAATTCGGCACAAAGTTTTAAATTTACTTTTAAAATCTGATGATAAATGGTAAAAATATCCTTAATCTTAATTGAAACCAACTTAAAACTATCGTAGAAAAGTGCTCCTAATGTCCTACGCCCTAAATTAATTATAATACCCTAGATTTAAAGGCTGTACCCAAATCTCTCCACTCGACTGCACCCTTGCTTCCGAGGGGCCCTCCTTCAGCTGGTTTTCTTATCTGCTTTAGTAGTGTTCTCCAATTTCCCTGCAACGCTCCCTAGATGTCTCTTATCGCCAATACTCAATGATGAATCACCAACGCATGTTTTAAACATTCTTAAGTTAGCGTCAATGATGTTGGTTATTTTACTAATTTTATATTCATATTGAGTATGGCGATACTTACAGAAATGTTCAATCATTTTTAGAGACGAATCAACATTTTTCGATTAAAGCCATTTCTAAAAATAAATCATTAAAATGGATTTACTATAAGCAAAGAGTATATAATAGGGAAGAGCGCTAAAGTAATGTGTTTTATCGTAGGTATGTACGTTGGGTTGCATAAAAGTATTTTTCGGCTATTGAAAGACGAAGATAAAAGAATTCTATTGATTGCTTAACTACCTGTTTTTCTAAAAGGTCTTACAAGGTTGCCGTAATAAAATGATTTTAACTACTTGAGTGTTTTCTGAATTTACTTATTTATTTAATTAAAAATTATTATTAATTTTATTAAATACATAAATAAAAAGTTCACCTCGAGTAGGATTTGAACCTACGATATTGCAGGCTCACACTCCATTAATATAAGTAATTTGATTGTAATCTCATTATATTTAGAATTTACATCAGTTCTACATATATAAACACAAGGTTTGCATCGATTGGGACTTGAACCTTGGTGGCGCAGTTGGTAGCACGGTACTCTAGCAAAGTACATGTCGTAGGTTCAAATCCTACTCGAGGTGAACTTTTTATTTATGTATTTAATAAAATTAATAATAATTTTTAATTACATATTTACCTTTGAACTTATTCGTTCATAACAAAAACTTATAATAATTACTTATTTATTGCTTTAAATTTACAGTTATACAAAATTCTATATAAATACTAATAAAATTAATAAAATATAACTTGAAAATGTGTATCCATTTCAACTAGGCAACTAAATTTTAAAATACAGCTATTTACGTTTTAAATGACGAACATTAAAATTATGTCTATATGCTCAAATATATAATACATCGTATCACATATGTTTTAAATTTCGCAATTTTTTATTACTTGATGTAAACGCAGGTAAATGCAAATCTTGTGACATCCACTTTAATGTTTTATGTAACTTACAATTTATTAAATGCTCGATTATAAATAATCTGTGCACGTAACAATTTGATTTCGCTTGTAACCAACTAGGAACTTCTTTCTTAATTCTTTCATACAAAGGCTAAATAAAATTTTTCGAAAATTAATATTTTCTTTGTTTGTTTTAAAATATTCTGTGAAAAGGTTAAGTATGAAACGCCATCGCTCGGCGTTTTCAAATATTGAAATTTTTAAAGTTCGAGTAATTCTTTTCCAATAACAAAAGTTCACGCTTATCATCTAAACTCTTATTAAAAATTGTACACAACTGTACACATTGACCCACTGAAATTTGTAACGGTATTGTAATGTCCCTAATGAGTCAGCTTTATTGTTTTCAGTTTACCTGAAGGAGATTTGTATACAAAGTCGTCCTTTACACATACAAAACTTTATACAAACAAAAATACTAATTTCTTCAAGTTTTTTTTATATATTTTGTATTAAAGGTTTCTTAAATCAATGAATTTTGCTATTATAATACTCAAAACAATTTTTAGAGATTTTAATCTTATTAAATAATTTTAATTCACTTTAAGATTTGTATATCTTATGCATTGTTACGAACAACTCAATAATAAACATTCTCTACTTTTCTAAACACAAATATTATTTGTGTTGTTAGAAATATGTCGTATTTAATAAGCACATAAAAGTATGGATCGCATTTTAAATTTTAGGACGTATATTACCTGAAACCAAAACAATAAGTCCTCAAAGTTATTGTTAAAGCAAAGAGTATTATAGGTATCTATACTCTTTGGTTAAAGCAAGAAAATCAAATGAATGTACAGGTAAATGTCACAACGCCGTAAAATAATAACGGTAAAATTTAATAGGGAATGGTTTTTTTCTGGTTACATTACTTCGTTAGTGCTCTACTAGGGGGCCGGCAATAGCGCTTTAAAGCGGTGGACGAACTTTTATCATGACGATGTTTTTAAAGAACATTCCTTATCTTCCCTATTATATACTCTTTGCTATAAATGATAAACATTGTACCTGAGTATCTAGCGAACGAACTGTAGCAGCAAGTAATATAATATGGTGGATTCTACCAACCCTACAATTTATCGATATAATTAATGATTCAAGTATAAATATATGAATTACCTGGACCGATGCAAGTAATTAGAATAGCAGCTAAGGTACAGCAGAAAGCACTTTTAATATAATCAGTTAAATCTAAAAAAAATTCATCTATATAATTAATGCTTCAAATATAAATATATGAATTACCTGTACCGATGCAAGTAATTAGAATAGCAGCTAAGGTACAACAGCAAGCACTTTTTTAATATAATCAGTTAAATCTAAAAAAAATAATCTATAAAATTAATGCTTTAAGTAAAATGAAAAAAACATACCTGAATATATCTGTTGAACGAATGAACTGGGGCAGTAACTAAAACAATAAGTAATTTTTACGGAGTAGTAGCGAAAAATCCTAAAAATGGATTAATATACCTAGTAATTAATTATGATAAGAACTTACCTGATCAATATCACAATGACTTAAATACAGCCATATGCTATAGCGCTCCAGGATGATTATAAAAGGTCAAAAGTGTTATTAAAAGTTCACGAATGTGTATCAAGTAGGACTTGATTAAAATTTGTATGTGTAGTAATAAGATTTTTTCTAGGAACCATAATTGTTACGTACATTTGCATAAATGTCAGTTTGATAAAATAAAATAATTTCAAATGTACCAAAATTTTGTATATTAGTCAAAGTTAAACCATTTTCTTTATTTGCGGGTTTAAATTATAATGTGTTTACATACAAGTCAATAAGATTTTTAGACAACTCATACAAATTTACAATCAACGTAAAGTACCGATATATGCAATTGTTAATTCATAATAATGAGATTACTCATTGCTTTTTAGTTTACAATAGCAGATGTTTTAAACACAAAAGGAAACCATAATGAGTTAATACTATCAATTAACATAAATATTAAAACACGATTGCATTAAATTTTTTGTTACCTGTATAAAAGGATTTCCATTTAATACATTAAACGTTATGTTGTCGACTTTAAGAGTCAATTTTCAAAGCAATTAGTTTATATAAATTCGCACGTGTATACCAATACTTAAAACTTTTTAGAATAATTACGCAACCTCTTATTTAATACGTTCACAACGAAAATAGGCAACAATGTAAAAGCAAAAACAATAATTTATGTCAGATAGACGTTTGAAACATAATGGCAGATATAGGTTAATAGACATATAGATGCTAACAACAAAATTCCAAAGTGGTCCGCTCCCATAAATTATCGACAATTTAATTCATGTCAAAAACAATGCATTCTAGTATACGTTTTATCACTTTCACATCGAATAAACTGCTAGTTGGTATGTTTGCAAGTGGATAAACTACATGTTGATTTTTCCATGGTAACAATAGTTAAATTCTATTTAATTAAATGATTCATTAAATTGTCTTACCAAATACCTTTTGAGCTTGTGTTTATTCCCGGGATAAACTTTCATTTTGACAAAACTCAAGCTTTGTTGCTTTCAAATAATGCGAGTCGAGCAAATAACAAAAGATAAATCGCTGAACCTTCGGTGTCGCGATTTCACCATGTTATTTGCTCTCATCAGTTACCAACCAACAAAGTTTTTGTTCAAAATGAAAGTTTGTCTGAATAAATACAAGCTCTATATGGTATTACCCCCGATAATACAGTTTAAACGTTTTCAATCTTATATAATTAATTTTTAGACTTATATGGCTGTCTATTAAGAAACTATAAATATATGTAAAATTAAATTTTCTTTAAAAAATATATTTACACATTTTCATATAATTATATTGAACAACTTTGAACTAACACTTAAATTCTAGCTTATGATTTTTTGCCGCTAAACTACGCGTTAAGTTAGGCACAATTAAATTATCCTTAAAAAATATGTTTACATTTTATTTTATAAAGTTGATTGTTATTCAGATATTGAAAAAAAATGACCCCAACACTTAAATTCTGGAGTTATCGTGGACACTGAAATACATTTATATGCAAATCACAACTGAACTTGGCGAAACTTTGTTAAACATGTAAAATAAAGTAATAAGTCGATTTAGCTCAATATGTATATGTAGGTTGCAAGGTAAAAACTAGAACACCCTGTAGATGTTTCGAACATTATTGTTACTTGCTAATTCTTGTGATATATACATATATATACATATATATATATATATATATATATATATATATATATATATATATATACAAACACTATACGTTTCCACCTCCGAACCGTATAGTTCGTAATACGTTCTCACCTCAAAAATTACTTTGTCGCCTCCACTTGCGGAGGAGACAACGTTTTCCCATATAATTACTTCATAGAGGCCACCAGTAGTCTTTACACGAGATTTCGTTCGGAAGTCAGAACGTATCATATACAACTATAAAAAACTCTTTTAGTTCAATTGTAGATCTTTGGCGCTAGTATCACGCTATCAGTGAGGTAGCTGCCACGTTGTCACCTCCGTTGGTTTGATTGCATCTTCCGACCTCCAAAATCACGGCAACACTGTAAGCTTATAACTGCTAACACTTTCAATTTAATTATATGAGTATGTTCTTCCTCAGTATCCAACTTCAATGTTAGTAACAAGTGCGCGCCAAATCTTAAGTTTCGGTATTTGTGAAATAATGCAAAGAAGAGGAAATCTGTTAGTGCAATTGGCTTTAAATACATGTAAGTACTATAATAATTTACGATTAATTAATTAGTATATGATATACAAATTTCTTGTTTTTCTTGTGTGAATAACAACTGAACATGGTACATAACTTTCTAACTGCCTTTCGGTGTTGATATCAGACTTCACATGATATTAATTATCATAGTGGCAGTATTAATTGTTTGAAACTTTAAATTTAATCATTATGCAACTCGGCAGATTTATTGTGTTTTACAGATTGTTTTTTAAGCGGAATAATGTCAACTCTTAATAACTGTTGTTAAATGAATTTGATTATGAAAAATGCTTGAGATTTAAAATTAGGTACTATGTATAATTCCTTTTGTGCTGTGTAAGGTAACAATCGTACTCCTTTAACGTAACACTTTATGTTTTTAATTATGAACAACGTAAATTAAAGTTTGTTACCGTGATTGATTTTTTGGTTTTATTTCGAAGTTCATCAACGTGTTCCAACAATATTTAAAATCTGAACTGATGAGTAACAGTATAAACAAAATTTGTTATTATCGGCAGATTTATTGCGTTTTACAGATTGTTTTTTAAGCGGAATAATGTCAACTCCTAATAACTGCTGTTAAATTAATTTGATTATGAAAAATACTAGAGATTTAAAATTAGGTACATGCATAATTTCTTTTGTGCTGTGTAAGGAAACAATCGTACTCCTTTAATGTAAAACTTCATGTTTTTAATTATGAACAACGTAAATTAAAGTTTGTTCAGCAACATGCTCTAACAATATTTAAAATCTGAACTGAGGTAATAGTATAAACAAAATTTGTTATTATAAATATTCAATATACACAATATTGTGTATGGAAACCTAATAATAGCAGATAGCACATTGAGTGAAGAAAAATCAGAATTTAAAATGTTATGTTATGTTCGCATTGGTTAGTAGGTTTTGTAGGGAAATAGGAAAATATTAATTTTATTACAAAATTTAAAGAGTCAAAAGTCAAAAATTGTTTAAGAATGGTATCATAAATATGTAAAGTATTTTCCATTGAGCACTACAATTATACTGAACAATATTATTTTTTAAAAATTTATTTAATAAAATTCTAGAAAACATTTTTTACTTAAATTATATTCACATGATTAATTATAATCTAATTCTCTTTTGAGTAGTACAATTTTTATAACACATTTACCCTTTTGAAAACTCCACAAAGTCCTCTTTGTGATAACATATTGTTATTTAAGAATATTCTTATACTAACATTCTGCGTATTGTGTTACTTTATTAATATTTACATACGTGTATATTTTGATACAGCCAATACAGACATTGTGAAAAATAACAATGATTGCTATAATTTTGACGAAGAAGAAGAAAGTTGTAAAATAAATAGAAGCGAAAAAGGGATAGAGGGTGCAGATCATTCAATAAGTTGTGACAACATTCCAAACTTTAATTTTGGTAAGTGGGAGTGGGAAGTTAGTGATAGAAAGGTAGCGAAAGTTAGTAAAAATGTTGATCTATGTAACTGGGAAGTAGAGAATAGTAAAGAAGTAGTGAAGGAAGGAAATGGTTTCATAAGTGAAAGCCAAGAAATACAACCTGATTTTGAAGAAATGGGAGATAGTGCAATGGAACTAATTGAAAATGAAATCTGCAGTTTTCAAAGGAATATTCAGATAGTACCTACCAAGTTACCAGATGATAACCCAGAAGACGGAGAAAGAAGTGAGTTAGTGAAGAATAGAGACGGATATATTAATAACGGGTTTACTGTTTGCGAAATGGAAAGAAATGAAGCTGAAATTGAAAATTGTTTTAAAAATGTTTACGAAAAAGTAGGTACTAGCTGTGAGCAGAGAATAGAAGAGAATGAAGAAGTAAGAGATAAACGTAATTCCATGGAAATAGAAATAGATAATTCAGCGAATAATTCTTTTGAGGATAGCAGCTATTGTCCAGAAACTTCAAATGATGATAGTAGCCATTCGGAAATTATTCCTTTTAGTACAAATACTCTGCAAATATCTACACAGGAAATCAGTTCACAAGACCTTATTGTAAATGAACCTTTGTCTAATAAATTAAAAAAGCAAAAGCAATCCAAACTTAATCGATGCAAATTTTGCGATAAAGACGTACTTTCAAAAAACTTTACAAGACATTTACAAAGGAGCCACGCAAACGAAAAAGAAGTTGTATCTGTTTTTAGGTTACCAAAAAATTCTAAAGAAAGACGTCAAGCGTTCAGTTTATTAAGAAATAGCGCAAATTTTGACTTATATATTAAAGGCGAAATTAGACCATACAGAGAACGAACTAAAAAAGCAGTAGAAACAGAAAAATTTTATCCTTGTATTACATGCAAAGGGTTGTTTTTAAGGCAGTATTTAAAAAGGCACGTAAAAAAGTGTTATGGATTTAAAAATACAGGTTCTAAAACAAATTACTTGGGTCAATCACAAACACTTTCTGCCTGTGCATTTGATAAAACCAACGTTATAGCCACTTGAAACGTCAAAGAAAAAGTTTTCGACATAATGAAAGGAAATGAAATAGCTCTAGAAGCTAAAAAGGATATTTTAATTGCACATTACGCGATTGTTAATAAGCTTCAGGAATGTAATAAACAACAATATTGTATCGTTTAAGGATATGTTACATCCTAAACACTTCGATAATGTTTTATTTACTGCTAGAAATATTGTCGGTTTCAATGCAGAAAAAAAAACATTTAAATCTCTCAGTCTGGCCATGCATTTAGGAACATCTCTGAAATTTGTGTGTGAGGAGTTAGTACATCTAATTTTAAAAGAGAAGGTTGGATTTAGGTGTCCATCTGTAAGCCACAAGAAGGATTGGTTAGAAAATATTAATTATTTCAAACAATTAATCAAAAATCGCTGGAATATAGAACTCTCTTCGATAGCAAATAAAGATTTACATGAAAAACGATGGAAGAAGCCAGTGATAGTCCCTCTAGTTAGTGACGTAAAAAAATTCAGAGAACAAGCACTAAAAATTGCGCAAGATTATGCAAGAAAAACAGTACACGATGAGGATAATATGAAAATCTTTAAATTATTTGTTCAATGTACTTTGGCTTTACTAATAATATTTAACAGAAGAAGGATTGGTGACGTACAATACTTAAAGATAAAGGATTATTTAAATGAACATAAGAATAACTTCAAAGATTTTGAGGATGTCTTAACAGAAGGGGAAAATCAGACTATATATTTGCCGTACCCGGAAGTTCTATAAAGTGGGGAAAAGGCGCCGTAGCACTAAGAACGCTTTCAAAAATGTGTAATTTGGAAAATCCTGGAAGTATTACGAGTAATAAGTTGCGAAAACAAATTGTAACAGTTGCGCAAATATTAAATTTATCAAAAGAAGAGACGAAGCAATTCTCAAAATTCATGGGTAATACGGAGAAAACTCATGAGGAATTTTATGAGTAAGTTAACTATTTTTAGAGATATAATTTTTGTTTTTATTTTTAAGATTGCCCATTGATGTATATCAAACCGCAAAAGTTTCCAAATTGCTCCTTATGTTAGAGAAAGAATGCCTACAAAGTATAAAGGAAAATCGTTAGCAGAGATAGATGTAGATATAAACCACGAGTATGCAGAAGTGGACGAAGAAGAAGGAGGAGGAGGGAGGGAATGAAGAAGAAGCGAGTGAAGAAGAGAATGAAGAAGAAGACGAAAACACTGGTAAGTTTGTATTGCTGAACATTAGTAAATCTTTCTTTTTCATCAAGGTTCGGAAATTGAGGTACTATCCGCGCGTTTTTGGGAAAGGTGGTGGTGGGATTGAAATAAGGATTCTAAAGTTTTCATTTTCTATTTTAAATTAGATTGGCAAAATATTGGTCTATTATTACTTAGTCCAATCCCACATAATAAGCTTAGTCTCTAATCTGCACTTGATAATGTTACCTTTTTCTCTATTATTCTTCAGTTTCTTTAATTTGCGTAGTCAGTCACCTGACAGAATACGCAATCATGTGAAGTCCCTGCTCTATTTTTGTTATAGCATATATTACTGTATGAGTATTCCTTTTATTGTTTATGTGTTTTGGGTTTTATAGATAAGGAAAACAGTGTTCCAAACGAAAATATCCAGGTCGCTGAAGTTATAGAAGGTGAGAGAAGGGAAGATGGTACTCCAGAAAATAGAGAATACATTTTAAGCGGTAAGTAAAACAAATTTTAAGGTAAAGCTATCACGTCATTTCAGAATGTCGACAAATTCAGGTAAAATGCGACAACGTTTTAGAGAGTTATATTAGAAATTATTGAATTCACTAATCTAAATAATTTTATTTGAGGTTTTACATTTGCGGGTGAGTAAGGTATGTCTGCAAAATTTAGGAAAATATCAGAACTTCAAATCCATTTAGGTCATGGGTACCAAACATTTTAAAACTGTCTATATTTCTACTAGTTACGTATGTTGTAGACTTTTTCAATCAACTGTACATAAATAAGTCTGCTTTTATTAATATGGTTTAAAACTAATTAATTATTCATTAATCACTACCTTTAGTCAATTGTTTCAGAATAAGGTTAATTTATTAATTCCTTAATTTTATTCAAATCTACTTTGTAAATATTTTCGTTTAAATATGCCAATTAAAATGTCATCAGAAGAACCAAATTCTCTACAGTATTTACTTTAAATAATAAAACAATGATTAATGCGAGTATTGTATGTGCTAGAAGTTATTTATTTATACACGTTTATTACATGTTCCTACCTCCAAAAATCTGGCAATGCTGTAAGAGGTAACAGCGTACTTCTCATAATTTCAATCGGAGGTCACAACGGGCGTTGAATATATACTTTAATACATGTATGTATTTGTGATTTCATGTAAAAAAAAGTTACCCCTCGTTTGACAACCATAATGAAAAGTTCCTCAGTATATATATATATATATATATATATATATATATATATATTATATATATATATATATATATATATTCTAAAAATCTGATGTGTGCAAAACATGACCTCACAATACAATGTAATTGATAATTTAAACAAGCACAAATAAAATTGAAAGAATTTGATGTGTTTTATAACTAGTTACTGTTTTTTTTGCTACTAAAAATTTTGTAGTTTTTTCATATTCAAAAAATTTTTTTTCCAAAAATCATCTGAAATGGTCAAATCGTGCAAAACTGCAAAAAAAATTTCGAAAATTTTTTACCAAAGGGTCAAAAAATATTTTTTCCAAAAACCGTCTCAAATGGTCAAAAATGGCTTAAAACATGTAAAACGCAAAAAAATTTTCGAAAATTATTGACCTAAGGGCCAAAAATTTTTTTTTTCCAAAACTCATCTGACCAAATGGTCAGAAATGGCTCAAAACGTGTAAAATGCAAAACAAGTGTTCGGCAATTTTTGATCTAGGGGCCGTAATTTTTTTTTCCAAAAATCATCTGAAATGGCTCAAAACGTGTAAAAATGCAAAAAAAAATCTCGAAAATTTTTGACCAAAGGGCCAAACTTTTTTTTTCAAAAATCGTTTCAAATGGCCTGAAAGATAAGATAACAAAACACCTCGTACATTATGCGTCTTGAACCCGGACGCCGGGACATCAACCAAACTGCGCTACCGGAGAAGTTCACGAACAAACGAAAAACTTGGTAGATATTCAATTCTAGGATGGTTCACTTAGTTGCCTACGTGCCGGTTTGCTACGAATAGCCGTTCGAATTTATACAACAAAAGCAATTATAGTAGTCGAAATCTGGAATTCCGCCATTTTGACTGGACAGATTTCGCTCAAAAGTTGATCATTCCGTCTAGTCATGGGTACCAAATTTCATGACGATCGGATTATCTTTGTGGACGCTATCGCGCTGGAACACATACAGACATACATTTTAAAACTTTCATGTTTGAGCCTATTTTTTTCCAACGTATGGTAAAGCAATTTTTAAGTATGGTAGCTCATTTTAAAGGAAATTTAATCCTCTTTAATAATACGCAGGGATCTACTTTCTATCTATTTTCTACTTTGCGATAATTCACAAAAACTAAAGTGCTGCACTCGAAATTTCATCGACCGACTACAATACTTCCCAATACTTTCATATTGTGAGGTAAAAATTGAAGTCTGTATGTTTTACCTTCTGTAAGTGCTCAGACTTTAAAAAACATATATGCAATCCAATTTTTTTAATACTACGTTAAGTTAAGCTACAATTTAACAAGTAATGGTAAGCTATACTTCTATATCAAATAAGCAAGTTGATACCTACTTCCTGTGTAATCATAAGAACTGCATACCGCCAGAATATTAATTGAATCTGAATCTTTAATAAGATATCGGTGCAAAGTTCCAAATTCCTACCTAGTGACGCTCTAAATAATGAATTTATTCCCTTTAGTTCAGCAATAGATAGATTTATGTTCAATTTATAAAAGCACACATGAAAAACCACTACATTTAATAAAAAACAAGCATAAACTAATTTTCTTTATTTTAAAATTAATTTTATCTGATGACATTAGCCACTACGTAAATAAAATAAATAAATATATTTACAATTATTACATTAAATAACAAGGTACTACTTTTATGAGTTATGAAACAATATACAGAGAAATTCCATGTCTTTGATGGAGGTTTGAAATGAATACATTCAATTTAATTACATTTTCAATTCTGTGAATGAATGTTACTTGATTGTGGTGCTCGGGGTACTCTGATATGGATTATTCTTCGGGGATCAGAAGGATGTATGAAATCACTTTTATTTTGCCATCTCCAATACCTCTCTTCTTGTCGCCTTCGTTTGCGATCAACATACCCTACTAAGCAACTAGCAGGAATCCATATCAATGTAGTAACAATAACAACTGAACCAACAATATTATCTCTTAAAAATAATAAAACTTTATTAATATTAATATCTTCTATTATATCCCAGAAACGTTCTACTACATCTTGAATAGTTTTTTCACAGCTTCCCTGTATTAAATCAATATAAAATAAAAAACTAAAAAAAATTATTTGTACTTTACTTTATTACAAAATCCTTGAATGCATGGAGTTCCGTCTGGTAATATATCAGGTGGTTCAACAGGAAAACAGGTTTCATTCATACTTGTACGACAGCATCGTCTGCATGCATTTTCAACTATGAAAACAAAATTGATCTGAATGTTATAGTTTGAACTTCTATATTTATCCTACTTATATCACACATGCAACTTTGAAGTCCCTGAGTTTCACAATATGGAGTACACTTTCCAGCTCTGCACTTTCCTCTTTCTTGGCAATCTGTTCCATCAGGCATAGGTGGACTTCGAGGGCATTCTGCATGCATTCCAGTACAGTTTGATTCCCGTTCACATGTCGTGTACTGTGCTTTTCTACATTCTATACCTTTAGTCATATATTGACAATTTTGACAGCAAGGTGAATTCTTATCACTGGAAATTTAAATATTTTAGATTCAAACATTTTTTCAGAAATAATCAAGTAAAGAAATAAAATCAAACACATATATTAGATTGCTTATTAATGTTAAATGATTTTATTTAAAACCATATCTAAAATTTAATTTATTTAAGAGACAAACGATAAAAAATATGATAATATTGATTTAATATTATATGTACCACACATAAAAAATGACAGTTTCGGTAAAATGAGTATTGTTTTGCATCGGGCATCAATCTATGTGCCATCTATACAACATACCTACAAACGGCTCCTTGAATTCTACGTAATTTACAATCTTTGTCACAACATGGATCATTATCTTCAGTCCCCAGTAATCCAGCATCACATTCTTCATCACCTTCTACTCTCAAATTGCCACAAAAACTTTCTTCTGGTTCTGAAAAGCATCTACCCGATTTTGCTTGCAATACTTTGCGAATTGACCTTAAACTGCAGGGTGAGAAACGCTAAAAGCAACATTATTACCTATTTAAGGTAACTTGTATAAAAAGCAATACTTTATTGTTCACATCATAACCACTAACACTATATGTATACATTAAGTACGATCCACCTTGGCTAGCACTAGGGGAGCATTCAGGTATATCTGGATCATGCTCAGAACCCCAATTATGTCCAAATTCATGTGCAGTAACCAAATCTGCTTCACGTGTAATTACACGCTGTCCATAATGGTTACGACTTGAACTTAATCCAGAATTTAGATATAACGTATATCCATTTTTGAAGTATTCTGGGAATGTTACATTATAATTAAAAAATATAAATACATACAAAGCATTTGTGTATAGTATATACATTTGTATTAGGATATTATTTTAGTAAACTACAAAAGCAAACATTTACAATTATACGAAACTGTTCATGCACCAATATCTGTAAAGCAAGACATAAAACAAATGGTTACTATTACATGCAATGATTAATTTTAAGAATAGAAAAAATGTAAACTAAAGCAAGCTTAAAATATGACCTTCAAAATAGTAATTATAAAGTGTTTTGGATAGCTATCAGAGAGTATCCTGAAGTAAAAATCAAAGTACACAACAGCATTCAAAGAATTTTGTATTGATGTTTACTTGCAGGAAATACCAAACTGATACCAACAGATGTTTTAAATTTGACCAGCACTTTGAATGATCCCAACATGTCCACAGAAACTACATGATCGAAAAACAGTTGTCGAGAATACCCCGGAATTTACGGCCACTTTACTTATAGATTTCTTAAAATTCTTAATTACTGTTGCCACTATTGCTATAAGAGTCACTGTGAAGATTGAATGTTATATCTTAATAACTATATGAATATGGAGGTAAGTGATCAGCTTTGTGGATAAACAAGGCTAATGCTACTATTTTTACCACCCACATTTGCTGTACTGTAACATGTACCTCCTTTATTCATAGGAGTTTCTCTAATTTGTGATTGTTTAAATGGAAATCGGAGTTAAATTACAGATTTTTACAGGTCATAACAGAACCCGTTGTAAGTCATCACTGAACCCTTCAATTATTTTTCCATTTTTTACATCAAAGTACAGCTCCCCTTGTAAACATAAGGTAGATAGAGGAGTGCTTCAATTTTAAATTAATTAGTTTAGATGATGTCCTATAGGAGAAATGTCTACTTATAGACCAGTACAGGAAGTTCACTTACAAGAAATGCAAAATTTTATTCAATTTTTGCAAGAAACTTTTTGTCAGCAAGTGTGACTGTGTGGGAAACAGATTTGTCAGCGGCATCTAAAAATTTTTCTAGTAACCACAAGTCAGTAGAACTAAAAGCTGATTAGTATAGCTATTTACAGTTGTGTCGCAACCTCCGTCAGAAATTTGTTTACTCTCAATAAGTATTTCATTTCCAAGGTTTCTGTAAATATTCGATGTATTTAACCACAATATACAGGGCGTCCCGAAAAATTACTGTCAAACTTTTACAGTGAGTTCCCAGTACCAAATTAGGCCATTTTTCCCACATTAAATTTTATCCTAAAATGCACCTCTAAAAAGTTATACACTCTCAAAGTTCAATGTAAAATGTAGACTAACCTTAGGTCCGTAAATTATGAATTTTTTTTATTAATTTATATACTGTCAACCTATCTTATAAAAGTCAAAGTTTGGTAGACAGGTTTTTAGAGCATTAAACGAATTGAAAGAAAGTAAAGATAGAAGTGAAGATACTATTATAATGTTCTTAGATTTTTAAAAGACCATTTGAAACTATAGATACAAAGATGTTAAAAAAATTAGAAAAATATGGAATAAGGAGAACAGTGTTACAGTGGTTATATGATATGTTAGTCGCAGAGATCAAAAAGTAAAAAGAAAGAAAGAAAATAAACTGTGAAGTTCTACGAGGTAGTATCTTGGGCCCTTGCTATTTATTTTATACATACATATATACAGGGTGAGTAAGAAAGAATGGGTCAACACTAAGCTGGAGATATTAGACAACAAAATATTACGTTTGAGCTTATCATGCCTTTATGCGAATGTCACTGGTTTAAGAGATACAGGGTGTTGAAGGTTTAAATTTTATTCTGAAATGTCTCAATAATTGAGAACGTTTTGATAGCCTGAATCTGAAAATTGGTAGTGTTGGGTTTTGTAGTGTGATAATTACGAATTTGAAGCTTATTTTGACATTGTTCCTAGAGGGTGCTAGTTCACGGTATTATTTAGGTAAATCAAAACATATTTTTTTAATCTGTTGAGCTATGCTTAAAAAAACAACATAAAAAAGGTACTCTTGTTTCGGTCGCCTAACTTTATCGATTTCTGAGTTATTTGCATTTAAAAGTTTCAATGTACTTTGTTGATTTTCTTTCAGTCGCTGGTATTGCTATTTCTTTTCTAAGTAGGCCTGTGTCAAATTTTCATATCAAATATTAGCGTACTTTGCGCGCGTGTGATTTTTTATTCACAGTGAGATGCGTGATATGATTTGTGTTTTTGTTACGGAGTATCTCGCTTATTTTTTAGGTTAGAACCTTGCGGTTTTCGCGACACCGTGCTATTTTTTAATGAAACCAAAGATGCACTAATCAAATTTGCCATAGCCATCTTAGTTTGTGTGCTACAGGGTGATTTTGGAAAAATTGCATTTTCAGTCATCCCCTGTAACTCTGTTATTGTCAGACATATTAAAAAAGTAAAAACTGATATTTGTAGATTTTTTTACGTAGAATCTAGTGGCGTACTCAGATTTTCTTTAGAGGTCACAGTTTTTGAGATATTGACATAACCTACATTTTTTTTATGGGACACCCTATATATTTTTTAAATCTTTTTCCCCTTGCCAAGAGCTTTTCAAAAATATTTATTTTTATAAATAACGTGACAAAATGATTTTTTTCTATAATTTACATTGATAATAGTGGATAGCCGTGGGTAACCATGGTAACGCTAAAACAAAATAATTAACGTTCTGCCATTACTTAGGTATTTGATTTTTGAAGTTCCTGCTTCTCTCAAATTATTCCTGGTTACATTTTCCCAAATTTAGTGCTGATATTTATTGTTATTCGTTGTTTTTGTTTATTGTTATCGTTCTTGTTCTTGTTGTTGTTGTTTAATAATTTTTTAATATGGCTCGAAACCAAAAATTTGAAAACTTTGAGAAATATGATATGAATACCTGCTTCATATTATCTAATGAAAACGCAGACCAGGCCTTAGAACTCTATCTGAACAGGTCAGTTAATCTTTACCTCAGAATTTGTATTTATTTTATATACCTATTTTGTCATATAGATATCCCGAAAGAAGACAACAGAAGAATATTTCAAAAATTCAAATTTAATCTTTGCCAATATGGATGTTTTAACAAACCTCGACCCCGAGTTTACAACAAAGAGAACGAGGAATCAGATATCAACGTTTTAGCAGTTGTTCAAACCACTCCTGAAACCTCGTGCAGGAAAATAGATGAAGAGACCGGTGTGTCTAAAACAACAGTGCAAAGGATTAAAAAAAAACATAAATTCAAACCCTACAAGCATAAACTTGTTCATCATCTGCACCCTGATGATGCTGAACGTAGATTGGAGTTCTGCAATTGGTTTATAAATATGAAAACTCAGGACAATAATTTTGAAAAAAAAATAATTTGGTCAGACATTTCACAAGTTCGGGAATTCTTAATAGACACAACTCGCGGTTTTGGAGTCAAGAAAACACCCACGTGATTTTTCCTAGAGAGCGTCAAGGCAGGTTCGGATTTAATGTCTCCTGCTTTATTTTTAACCGAAAAATAGTTTACAAGATATATGAAGAACACCTAAACTCTAATGGGTACTTACAAATTCTACAAGAAAAAAGAACATTTTAGAAGATATTCCACTGGCTCAACTGAACGATATATTCTTCCAGCAGGATGGGGCTCCAGTCCACAATGCTAGAATAATACAAAACTGGCTAAATGAACGTTTTCCCAGGAGATAGATTGGAACAAATGGACCTGTTCGATGGCCACCACGATCACCGGATCTCTCGGTTTTGGATTTTTTTTTTGTGGGGGTATTTAAAGAATAAAATTTATTCAAGGCAATATGCCAACATGCAACAATTAAAAATTGCAACGGAAAATGCTTTTACAGAATTACGAAGACTATCATTTATTAAGGAAAATGCTATTAAAAGAATTTATAAACTTTGTGAAACTTGTAGGAGACATATTGGTCTGCAATTTAACCAATATTTGTGATTAATTAATTATTTTGTTTTTTATCAATGTAAATTATAGAAAAAAATCATTTTGTCACGTTATTTATAAAAATAAATATAGACTATGCTATATTTTTGAAAAGCTCTTGTCAAGGGGAAAAAGATTATAAAAAATATATATAGGGTGTCCCATAAAAGAAAGTAGGTTATGTCAATATCTCAAAAACTGTGACCGCTAAAGAAAATCTGAGTATCGCCACTGGATTCTACTTAAAAAAATCTACAAATATCAGTTTTTACTTTTTTAATATGTCTGACAATAACAGTGTTACAGAGGATGACTGAAAATGCAATTTTTCCAAAATCACCCTGTAGCACAAAAACAAAGATGACTATGGCAAATTTGATTAGTGCATCTTTGGTTTTATTAAAAAGTAGCACGGTGTCGCGAAAACCGCAAGGTTCTAACCTAAAAAATAAGCGAGATACCCCGTAAAACATTCGAAAATGGGACAACCTGTACAATTGTACCCAAATAGATTGCAACCTAATTATAAACTATTCAGAAATGTTTACAACCGCTTAGGCGAATCCAAAAAGTAACAATGGTACTCCAAAATCAGACGATGAAGCAGAGGAAACTTTTAAATGCAAATAACACAGAAACCGATAAAGTTAGGCGACCTAAACTTTTTTATGTAAAATTGAACGTTCTTTTGCATTTGTAACCTTTTTTAAGAATAGTTCAACAGATAAAAATATGTTTTGATTTACCTAAATAATACCGTGAAACTAGCGCTCTCTAGGAGCAACATCAAAAGTAGCTTCAAATTCGTCATTCTCACACCACAAAACCCAACATTACCAATTTTCAGATTCATGCCATCAAAACTTTCTCAACTATTGATAAATTTTTGAATAAAATTTAAACCTTCAACACCCTGTATCTCTTAAACCAGCGACATTCGTATAAGGCATTATGAGCTCAAACATAATATTTTCGTGTTTTATTATCTCCAACTTAGTGATGACTCATTCTTTCTGACTCACCCTACATATATAGCAATACTATGTTTATCAAACGTATAAACTTAGCTCCGTTGACTGCCAGCAATGACCTAATCGGCATTTAAAATCTACTGTAGTAGCTCTGTGTAACACTTCTACAGGTACTCTGCACATTTGTTTGAACACATTATTTTTTACATAGCCCCGCAGAAAAAAATTTAAGTGTGTCAAATCCGGAGATCTGGTAGACCCCTCAATACATCCTCTTTTGCCGATCCACCTGTTCGCAAAACATTATTTAAGTACTCTCTAACATATACCGCAAAATGTGGAGCAGGTCCATCGTATTGGAAGAAAATTCTATTATCATGACATGAGTTGGAAGCAGTTGAAGATATCGATCGGCAGTAAGGGTTTCATCATTTGCTCACAGAAATCTATCCATCTGTCAAAATCATCTTCATTCAATTCATGTATTAATTGAAGCTTATAAGGATCAGTTTTTTCTTTTTTCTTTTAATTCTAAGCACAGAAGTATAGCTAATTTCTAAATGTTCTGTTACTTCCCATGTTGAAACTTATAACGTTTCTTCAATTGTCAACAGAACATTTAAAGCTTTTTCCTCACTTGTAGCTGATTTTGGTCTGCCAATTCTTTTCACGTCTTCAACCAGTTTCTCGATTTTTTTAAATTAGTTGAGAGATTGTTCCTTGCGATACAGGAGTATCTGAGTAAATTCCATTGAATATATTACATACTTTGCTTTGAGGCATCTTCCTATGTCCGTACCCGTAAATCATTATTTCAATACGCTCTTTTTCGCTCAAATGTGCCATGTCTTCAAAATTAATAATTTACAAAAACTTTGTTTTAAATCAACAATAATTATGTATTGTTCATTTTTTTTAAATTTTAACTTAATTGACAAATTTCCTTTGCATTCTTTACCAAAATTAATGTTTTTGTTAAATAATTGCGACTTTTCATAGCATAGTTCATTAGAGGTGACGACTGAGTCGTTATAAATACTTTTTTCTCGCTCATTTTTTTTTTTAAATTGCAAAATTCTGTAACGGAATAGAGAACATAGACTAGTGAGAGCTGTACTTGTTATAGACAAAAAGCTAGAGAGAAGGAAAATAATTGCAAAACATACAAAAAAACTGACCGCAGAAGAATTAAAAGAAAACCGTGAAATATCCCCTATATTATTAATGAAAATTTAATTAACGTTGAACAGGACGATTATAATACGATAGAAAATACAAACAGAAAATAACAACAGCAATCTGTATGGCAGCAGAAGAATTGCGAAAAAGAATACCGTACAAACACCATAAAAGAAATATCGACCACAAAATAAGCCTATTAATGGAAAAACGAAGCATATTGGCGAAAGAAAATAAAAGAATAACAACAGAATTTAAGGAAATAAGGAGATGGATAAGAAAAATGAAGTTACTCGAACAAGAAAAACAAATTAACGAATAGAAAAAAATAAAGGAATGAAAAGCCTCAAACAAGAAACAGGAAGAAGACAAACATATGCGCTACGCAATAAATGTGTTGTTGTTATAAACGACATGGACGAAATATTGAAAGTAGTAGCAGAATTTTACACGGAATTGTATCAATCTCAAGTGAACCCCCATAAAGAGAATAAAATGAAGAAAAATGAAAAATACAAAATGTGGCATAAGAAGAACAACCGTGTATAACTACAGAGGAAATCCAGGAAGCTCTAAAGCACATAAAATCTAGTAAAGCCGCGGGAAATGACAATATAACAGCAGACATGATAAAGGAAGCAGGAGAAAAAAAAACTTTATATGAAAATGCAAAATTCCAAAATGGCGCCCATAAGAAAAAACAAAGTTGGATGTTGTCTCTTTTGTGTGTCATGCACGATTTTTGACACTGGCTGTATCTGTGTAAAGTTTTGGTGACAGTTGATTTACTAATGGGATTACGATTATGATTTAATTCATTGAACAAATTGTTTACCTCTTCGTGCTTACGGTTTTCTCCGGGGTCTTCATCTTTCGCCACCTCCTGTTTCACCACCTAGACGTCTTAATTGCTTTTTCGTCCTGTTTCGCCACCCAGAATATTTTGGTGTAATTAGTAATCACTAATATTCCCGGTTGACCACCTGAGATATTGAATCAGATGTTAAGAATTTTCACTTTTGTCTTTCAATAAACAAAATACTAATGGTATATAATTACCATTAAAATTTAAATTTTATTTAATCCTCGAAAAACCCATTGTCGATAACAATAGAAATAATTTAAAAATTACTTTTGAATTGAGACAAATCATGTGGCTGATAATTACAGAAAGTGTCATTAATATCTAATTATTTTTCTTGTTAGTCGTTAATATGTAATTCTTATTTACCAATTGTTCTCATATTATTAATTAGTACTGCCCCTATAAATAGTAAAACAAGGCAAATTCTAGTTTAGTTTATTGTTGAACAATTTTCCATTCGGTATGGCTAATTTTGAATTTATCACTAGTAAACGCGGAAAGGAAATTCTGTTGGAATGTGGCTTCAACATTATTTCCAGAAACGCTATAAAATGGACATGCTTATGGCTTTGCAAGCATAGAAGAGATGGTTGTTGCGGCAGTATTACCTTGAAAGAGTAAGTTTAATTCTTATAACTTCTATACATTTTAAATATTATAATTTATAAATACTAACTAACAAGGTACTTTATTCTGACGATTTTTCTTGTTACAGTAACAAAATAGAAAAGAGTGCACCACACATGCGAAGCGGACGAGGCGAAAAGTCAAGTCGACTTGGCTATGAACAGGGCGAAGAAAAGGGCACGTGAGGAGACAACATCTGTACCAACCATTTTCGAGGAAGAGATGGTCAGCATCCTCGACAAAGGCTTAGAATTTGTTGCCACAATTCCGACTTTCCAAGGAAAGAAAACTTCGCTGTATAAGGCAAGACACGAAAAATTCGGCAACGTTACATTCAAACATAGAAGAGACGTAAAATTGCCGGAATCCATGGAGCCTTTTATCTTGTTCGACGACGGGAAGACGACAAGATCATAGGATGCATGTCTACCTTTGCACGTACAAATTTTGAAAATACAATACATTTTTTGGACGGAACCTTCAAGAGCTGTTGTCCGCAATTTGGACAGCTATATTCCATCCACGCGGACATCGGAAGTACAGCTACGGAAACTAACGTATTGCCCTTATTTTATGCATTACTACCAGACAAGAAGGAAATAACATACGTTAGAATGTTCGAAATTCTGAAGGCCCACTTCTAACTGGAGACCGACTTATGTTAAAGTGGACTTCGAGCAAGCCGTTATAACAGCGATGAAGAAGAGCTACCGAATGTGAAAATTAGTGGGTGCAATTTTCACTTCGGTCAGTTTTATGGCGAAAAGTTCAAGAGTTAGGCTTGACTCGCATGTACGCTGAAAGAGAGGAAGTGCGCCGGCACATTAGGATGTGTGCTTCATTAGCACATATTCCACCCTCTGAGATAGAAAATGGGTGGATAATTATCATGGAAACCTATGTACCGAATGAGCAGCTCGACAAATTCAACTATTATTTCGTCGAAACTTGGCTAGACAATGGGCCCTTCGGTTACATATGGAATTGCTATGGTGAAAGACACCGTACCACAAATACAGTCGAGGGGTGGCATAGCCGGCTAAATAGAAGAATAAACAAGCCAAATCCAAATATTGTTGAACTTCTTATGACTTTGCAAAAAGATGGTCAGAATATGCAGTTACAGTCCATACAAATTCAGCATCACGCCACTCCAAAAAGAAGAAAAACCAAGTTTGTTGCTATGGACGAACGACTTCATAAAATTGTGGCAGACTTCAAAAGTTTTGATATTGATTTATTAGAATGTTTACAAAAAATTTCAAACCTAATGAAAATAAATAAATAAATTGAATTTTGTTTTTAAATATTCAACTGTACATTTTCTTATTTATGGTGTAAGAATATTTTTATATGACAATGAAATAAATTAGTTGGTTATTGCAATAAAACGATGTTTTCGAAAAATAGTGTATTTCTATATAATGACGTCATTTACCCTTAATTCAATATCTCAGGTGGTCAACCGGGAATATTAGTGATTACTAATTGCACCAAAATATTCTGGGTGGCGAAACAGGACGAAAAAGCAGTTAAGATGTCTAGGTGGTGAAACGGGAGGTGGCGAAAGAAGAATAAATCGTTTTCTCCATACCCAATCATCATAAGTAATTGAATTCACTCATTTTCAGTCAATTGATTCATTATTACTAATTACTTTGAACTGATTCAGTTTTAACATATTATTTTACTATTCCAGACTGTCTCTTCCCACTTAATCGAGAATAAATATGGGATTGTAACGTGGTAGAAGTAAAGAATAAGATTTGAACTCTTATGTCACATTCACGGCATCCTACGCTTCCTATTAGAAAAACGCTTGTAATCTCCTTTCTGTTGTGTTTAGACCCCATGTGTGATACATTATTTTCGTTAAACAGTTAAGATAGATGTTATGTTTATTTTAATTACAAATTATTTCGTTTATAAATTATTTTTTGATAAATGTATAATACATGTAACATAGGATGTACATTAAATTGTTATATTGCTTCAATAAAATGGTTCAAGTTTACATCAGCATACATAATTCTCGACACAAAGTTGTTATATTGACGTTTTGTGTTACATTCATGGTGTCCTATGCTTCCTATTAGAAAAATTTGTAATGTCCTTTCTGTTGTGTTTAGACCCATGTGTGATACATTTTTGTAATCAGGGTGTTAAACCCTTTCAAATGGTATACCACATGACCAGTGTTGCTATTTAAAAAAATCAAATTAACATTTTTAATTTATATATATATATATATATATATATATATATATATATATATATATATATATATATCATATATACATATATACATTAGTGGTGTGCGAAGCTTCAAATTATTCGAACCGAACCGAACCGAACTCGAACTTTGAGTTCGGGTTCGTACGAAAAAGATTTTCGAACTGTAAAGTAAAGTGAGGTTAGGTGAACACGTTTTTGATTTTATTAACGTTATTTTGCAATACACATTATCTACCATTTAAGACGCTATGAACAGTTCCAACGATGGTAAACATGGACTTATAAATTTTGATTCCAAATCCGTGGGTATGAAAACGCCAACTGGTATAACAACGACGTGTTACAAAGACATTTAGATACAAAAAATCATGAAAATGTGAAACAACATTATGTAGACTACAAAGAAAATCAAATCAAAAATGATTGTGTTAGATTTTCAACCATATAGCATAGTAGAAGATATTGGATTTCGAGCTGTATTACGATTAGTAAAACCAAAGTATGATATGACAACCAGAACTACCTTTTCTCGATACTTTGTACCAACATTGTATACAAATACTGTTGATAATCTTAAAAGAAAACTAAATAATGAACTAAAATCATTGTCTGTAGTATCGTTCACAACAGATATGTGGACATTAAGAAACACTGAATGATTTATATCTTTTACGATGCATTTTATAGATACTGTCTTTAAGATACAGAGAATATTGTAATGCAGTATTTTTCTAATTTTTATCCCTATTGAAAAAATTACAAATAGTTCGAGTTCAGTTTGAGGGTTCGGAATTTGTTTTTGAGCTATGTTCGACTTGAGTTCAGTTCGAAAAAAGTAGGGTTCGCACACCACTAATATATATATATACACGTATATACGTATATACACAAATACACATATATACATATACACATATACACATACACACATACACATAAACACATTAAAAAAAAAATCAAGTGGTGTCAAGTCGGGTGATCTTGCGAGCCACTCAATTATACCTTTTCGACCTGTCCATCTTTGAGGGAAAATTGTATTTAAATACTGATTGCCTAACGTCTCTTTGATAGTGTGGAGGTGCGCCATCTTGTTGAACGTATACGTTCATAAAAATTATTACTAATTTTATTAAATACATAAATAAAAAGTAGATGTCGTAGGTTCAACTCCTACTCAAGGTAAACTTTTTATTTATGTATTTAATAAAATTAATAATAATTTTCAATTACATATTTACGTTTGAACTTATTTGTTCATAATAAAACTTATACGTTCATATTTGGAAATAAACGTTTCATTTCAGGTATAAATTCACTGTGGAGAAGATCAAGATTTTAGCGTACCTTCAATGGTTTTTCACCAAATCCGCCCACACACTAACTCTTCGTTGATGCCGTGTATGAACCCCCTCTATGCACTGCGGATTAAAATCTGACCAGTACTGAGAATTATGTCTATTAACAGAACCGTTTAAGCAAAATGTGGCTTCATCACTGAATACAACAAAACCTAAGAAATCGTTTTGCATCCTAATTTTCTCTGTCACTGTTTCACAAAACTCTAATCCTCGATCAAAATCATCTTCAACCAATTCTTGCTGGTTTTGAACTTTATACAGATGAAATTTATTTTTACGCAAAATAGTTTTATTTCCCGTACACTTGTAGATGTTTTATGGTTGTCTTGAACATCCAAAGTTTTATGTTCATTAGTTGCACTTTTCGGTCTACCAGACATTGGAAAGTCCTTATGCTACCAGTTTCATTAAATTTGTTTATTAATCTCGTAACTATAGATCTACTTATACGAGGGCATTCAGGATTTAAATTGTTAAAAAGATGACTTGCTTCGTCATGGGTGCGTTTCCGATCACCATATCCAACTAACATTAGTATTTGGATTCGTTATTTTTCTGATAAATGTGCCATTATTCTTAATTTACTTTTAAACTCTGTGCTAAATCTATTTGAAATGAGTATCAGTTTTGACAATTTGCACACAAATAATGATGTGTTTGACGTTTTTAATGCCTACTAGTGTTTTTTGTTTACTTTAAAAAATTTACCAGGAGCAAATCATTATTAGACTACAATTTAATTTAGATTAATAAAACTGATATTTTATACGAAATTTCGTAGTAAAGTGGTACATCACCAATATTTTTGGAAAGAGGCAAAAATAAGCTTTTCTGTAATATATCACTCGACCTAGGCTGCTATTTAAATAAAATTCAAGATGGCGGGTATGTTAAACGCTGACGTCAAAAAATTTGACATCTACTCTAAAAAATGCAGAATACAATCCCATTCATCGTCCTAGAATTTCATAACTATACTTTTATATGTTTCAACGATAAGATATTTATGAGAAACTTTTTCGCAATCTGGTGTAATGATAATTATTAAATGGTTAATTCTAAGATTTAGTACTTTCTGTAATTTTTAGCGACTATACTATTCTGAAAAATAACAATTTTAAGCCTACTTTTAGATAAAACACATGCAATTAATTCAAGCTTACACCTGGTTACTCGAAACAACCCATACCTGGGGTGCAAATACCGCCAACCGAATTACGCCGTGGAGATCCCACATAAGCAAGACCCAATATACCTCCCTCAAATTTTAGATCGGTAAAAAGATGGGCCAAGCAAAAATCCTTATGGCTATACTCCCGACTGAAAACCTACACCACATTAATTCTAATAGCTGTACAAACACAATTTTGTAACATTCAGATGAAATATTTTTTTCAAAAATAACTAGGGTGTAAATAAAATTCAAATTTCAAAATTACTTATATTAAAAAGTTTTTAACTACTCAGTTATTCACAACAGTTCACTTCTTCCTTGAAGGTGTGCCAAATACATGGCATAGAGCATTTTTGAAACAAAAAAATTAATGCCACATGGTTATGCGTTGCAACCAAATATTAGTTTGCCGAATTCATTTTACTCTGGAGAGAAATCAGTGTGACAGAAGTGTCGCCTAAAATGCTCTTTATTTTAATATAGCTTAATTACCTATTTTAAAAATAAATTCATTTTTCTTTATTTCACTCGGAAAGTATTTAATTTCAGGTATGTACTTCTTAATTCAAAAACGTTCTACTGACAGGGGTGGCACTCGTAAAGCTGTTATGAAAAGTAAAGTGTGAAAAACTTCTACATGCAATGACTGATTTGCTTCAAACTTTGTACATGCATATTCCTAGTAGTACCTTACTCACACATTTTGAGTGACACTTGAACATTTGTATTTATAGTCAATTTGTTTGGAAATAGACCCAATGGACAAAAATTAAATTTTATATTTTTATGTAATTACCATTGGGGATTAGTGATATCAAAATGTACGCTTAAGAGAATATAATTATAATAGGATGTGTATTAAGTTAATCAATTGATCAAATATTTAACATTGTTAGAATTAATTCTATTTATTCTCATATTCCCCTGAGATACAATTTTTTTATTTTTAATTTGTTGTAGGGAATACTAAACATAGCCATTTCTTAAAAAGGAGAGAAGTGTATTTCGTCCAATGAAATATGACAGGATTATATCATATTTGAAAAATAAAATTGCTGTCCAAACTGTCATCATTTAATTAAAAAAGAAGGTAACTGAATACTGTCCTATGTTAAATTTGGGTTCTCGATCAATGCACTCAAAACATATTCAAATGTTTCCAAGAATGCAATTACATCACAGAAAGCAAGCTGCATGGAGAAGTGATGTAAATAACTAGCACTCAGAACTCATTACAAGTCTCCATTCTTATACCCACATCTTCGAAAAAACTTGCAATTTATACCTAGCAACAATAGCTTCCTCAGGCTTTACAGCTTAATATATTTATTAGGTCCATCAGATAACACCAATTGTGAAATTATTGAAAATGAAATCATTGCTATGGAGAATTCTGCTGAGTTGGAAAATAATTTGCATTATCATGCCAGTGACAATAATGATACATTAACCAACTTATATGAAAATTAAAATATCACAAATTGTCAAAGTTAGTTGAGTTAATCGACCTATTGCCACAGTTTTTGTTTTTGTTGTGTGATGTTTCATTATACTTAGTCCTAAGAAGAAGTAGTTTGCACCCAAGTGGTGTTCACATGACTCCGATTTTTTCTCAAAGATTATGAATTCGACCAAAATGTGAAAACAGTCCTTCTTAGGACTAAGTCAGATGACGGAAGCAGAGTCCGCATCCGAAACGTCGCGCTACAAAAACAGAAACTATGGAAATAGGCTGATCAATACGAGTTTACAGTTACAGTACACTTATAATATAGATTTCAGTAGTCAAAGGGACATAGAATGCAGTACCTCATGAAACGATTTTGCCCCCTTCAAGCATAATGCTAACAGTGTGACTTCAGGTGAATGTGCTCTGGTGTGTTTTGCTGGATATTTATCACATAAAACTATTAAAAAGTATTATAAAATTATTATTAATTAAAAAGTATAATTGTGATATGTGCAAAACAACGTTAATATACAAATTAAAAACACATTATTTAATTTGAGTATAAATAGTGTAAATAATGTGAAAATGCAAACAATAATTTAAAAACTATCTTTTTGGGAATATAACGGACGCGATTCTTAAACGCTCCGGTAAAATAAATCCTAAACGGATCGTACCGAGCATTTATTATAAAGTAAACTGAAGCCAATTAAAGGTGAATGTTTTAAGTGAGTGCTAACTAAACTGAGAGTGGTAAAAAGAGTGTCTAATATAATAACAATTTACAATTAATATTAAAAGCATTGTGCGTGCATAAAATAAATAGCTAACGTAGTGATTGCAACAAGGTTGAGTGCAAAAGATCAGCGGACCAACTGCGATAAAACGTGAGTACATTATACCGGCAGATATAAATATATAGCGAGTAAATCTTTAATAAATTGGGATGAATAAAATGAAACCCAATAATTACGATAGCGATAGCTCCACCACGGAAGAAAACAAAAGAAAAGGGCAGCAGAAGAACATGAAAGAGACAAATTTGTGAAAAGTAAGAAAACACTCAGAACACCGCCAACTACAGCAAGAAAATTAAATGGTGAAAGCGTAACAGATGATAACGCTAAAAAGAGCAGACAAAGGAAGTGAAAGGAAACAATGATATGGCCGAAATTAAAAGTATGCTAAGAACACTAGTAAAGGGTCAAGATAAATTTATAGAAGAAATTAAAACGTTAAAAGAAGATAACAAATAGTTAATTAAAAGAGTGGCTACCCTTGAGAGTAAAATTGAAATACTCGAACGTACTGAAAGAAAGAATAATATTGTTATTAAAGGAGTTAACATACGTGAGGATATGGTAAAAGAAGGAACAGTTGAATTCTTGAAGACAGAGTTAGGAGTGTCAACCAACATAATCTCAGCAAGGATTATAAAAACGAAATACGCACACCCAATAGTAATTGAGTAGAAGAGTAGGGCCAGAAAACGCTAATCATGAAAAACAAAACGAAACTAAAAGGCAAGCCAATTTACATCGACGATGATCTAACACCAAAAGACAGGGAAATACAAGCTACAATCCGTGGTATCGCTAAAACTGAAAAGCAAAATGGGAAAACCGTTCAAGTAGGCTTTAGAAAATGAACAGTGCTGGATCTGGAATGACGAAGCAGAGGGTCTGGTAAAAGCAAAAGACTAGATAAAGAAACGGTGATGATGACGGATAACAGAAAAACGGCCATAGCAATGAAAAGGATAACGAAAAAGGAATACGAAACAAAAGGAAAATAGGCCAATGGAATGTGCGTACATTGTATCAGGAAGGCAAGTTGGCGCAGATCATGAAAGAAATAGAAGAATACAAAATTGATATACCGGTAATAAGCGAGTGTAGATGGACTGGGTTTGGCGAAGTTAATACAGGTCAGTACTCTTTAATATATTCCGGTAAACCAAATGGTAGCGATCATGAATATGGTGTAGGGATTATTTTTAATAGGGAAGCTCGTAAATTATTATTAGAATGGGAACCAATTAATGAAAGCCACTTTGGAGTTCGGGCGGTATAAAATAACAATCCTATAGTGTTATTCCCCAACAAACATGAGCCCATACCAAGAGAAAGAAGAGTTTTACAGTACACTAGAACGAATACTTCACACAATAAAAAGAGAATATCCGCTAATACTAATGGGAGATATGAATGCGCAGATAGGGAGTGACAATATGGGACTAGAAGATGTAATAGGTAGACATGGGGTAGGCGCAATGAATGAAAATGGTGAGCTGCTGGTTGAGCTTTGTGGTGTTTATGGACTAGTAATAGGAGGCACTATTTTTGATCATATCTGCATTAATCGCAAATGGAAAAAATTACTGTTAGATGTCAGAAGTAAAAGGGGCGCGGAGATAAATAGCGATCATTACTTGGTAATGGCAAAACTGAAAACACTGATGCCAGTAAAGAAGAAAGTGGAAAAGAAACCTAATAGAAAGAAATTTAATATGAAAAGCTGAAAACAAACTATGTTAGCAGTCTAAAGACAGGCATCCAGAGCATAGACTACGAATGAGAAATTGAATAAATATGGAACAAATGCAAAGAATTGTTACTACAGACAAGCAGGAAAACATGCGGTGTCATAAAACCTACTAAAACAGAATGGATGAGTAATGATACTTGGAGCAAAATTGGAGAGAGGAAAAAAATAAAACTAAAAAAACTACTTGTAAATAATAGAATCAAGGAAGCAGCCCTACAAGAAGAATGTAACAGGGTCAACAAAGAAATTAAGAAACCAATAAAGAGGGATAAAAGAGATTATATAGATAATATAGCAAAAGAAGCACAAAACGCGGCAGAAAAGGGTAATAAAAGAGAACTCTACATAAACACAAAGAAGTTATGCAACCGTAAAGGGTTAAGTGACATCATTAGAAGAAAGAATGGAGATATACTGTGTGCAGACGAACAGCAGATCCAGAGATTGCGCGAGTGCTTTCAGGAGGTACTAAATTATGAGGATTTGAATAAACAAAGATTACGGCAAAAACAACAGAAAGAACTACCAATAAATACTAAACCCCCATCTGAAGAAGAAATCATAGCAATTAAGCAGTTGAAAAATGGTAAGGCCCCTGGAACAGATGGTATAACAGCAGATATGCTAAAAATAGATATAGGAGTTACAACAAAAATGTTTAAACCGCTACTAGAAAAAATTTGGATAAAGGAAAGCTTCCCACGAGATTGGAATGAATGGCTCATAATAAAAATACCAAAAAAAGGTGACTTGAAGAATTGTGATAACTGGAGGGGGATAACGTTGCTAAGCATAATAAACAAAGTGTTTTACAAGATTATTCTAAATAGAATAACAGAAACAATAGATAAGGAAAGAACAAAGTGGTTTCGGGAAGAACAAATCATATCTCTACGTATAATAACCGAACAGTCAATAGAATATAAATCCCCGCTCTATGTGGCTTTTGTCGATTACCAAAAGGCCTTTGGCACGTTATATTGAGAAAGTATATGGATTTCATTAAGGAACAAAGGCAGACCTGAAAAAATAATAAGCTTAATAAAGGAAGGCTATAAAAATTACAACTGTAAAGTATTACATAATGGTAGACATCGGACAAGTTTGAAACAAGAACGGGAGTGAGGCAAGGTTGTATAATGTCCCCACTCCTATTTATTATAGTACTGGATGAAATCTTGACAAATGTTACAAGAAACAGTCGTGAAGGAATAGTGTGGGGGCTCAATAATACGCTGGAAGATCTAGACTTCGCAGATGACTTGTGTCTACTGGCTCATACCCACGGGAATATGCAATACAAGCTAAAAAAACTACAAGAGGAATCACTTAAAGTAGGAATACAAATAAACAAGACGAAGACGAAGATTATGAGCGTGAATATTAAAGACCCAAAAGAGATAAAAATAGGGGATGAAGTAATGGAAATAGTGGAGAATTTTACCTACCTGGGCAGTGTTATATCCGTAGATAAAGGAGTGCAGAAGGAAAGAATAAGAAAGGCTAGTTAAAAGATTAAATAAGGTGTGGAGAGCGACAGGTTTAACATTCAAAAATAAAATAAATGTGTTCAATGCAATGGTGAAATCAACTATATGGCTCAGAGTCCTGGGCATTGACTAAAGTGTTAAAGAATAAACTACAAGTGTTCATCAACCGCTGTTTGCGGAACATAGTGGGAATATGGTGGCCTGAACGTATTACAAACGAAGAGTTATGGCAACAAACGGACTAGGTGGAATTATGTAAAGAAATTACACAACGTAAATTTGGGTGGCTTGGACACACGTTACGTAAAGGTGATGACGAAATTTGCAAACAATCACTAAAATGGAATCCGCAAGGAAAACGAACTAGAGGGCAGCCAAAATATGCGTGGAGGTGAGCAATACATGCAGACACAAATGTCAATGGCACAGCTGCACAGTTTAGCAAAAGACAGGAAAAATGGAGAGACTACCACGAACCTATGTCCCACTTGGGAATAACGGGAAAAATCAATCAATCATATAACGGAAAGTAGTGGAACGCAAAGTATAATAAACCATAGTACAATTACACAAATAAATGCATTCGAGGAACAATAAACAACAGAAAATGGAAAAGATCAAACGATACAACAGAAAAGAAAATATAATAATTAAGGGACTATGAATAAGTGATAATGATCTAACAAATAATAGTGTAGGAAAATTGTTTAATGGGTAAATGACGGTACATCCAAAGGTAAATGATCTACATAAAGTAGGTAAAAGTTAAAGAAATAATATAATAGTAGTAAAACTAGAAAATTGGGCAGAAAAAGTAAATATAATGAAAAGGAAACCCAACTTAAAAGGAACCAAGATTTTCATCGAAAATGATTTAACAGTGAAAGAAACACAAATATAGACCAACTTATACGAAATAGGCAGAGCAGAAAAAGAAGAAGGAAAAATGGTAAAAGTAGGATATCAAAAAATCTTAAATAGATGGTGCTATACCAATTTTCACGAGTGAGAGCATTGCGTCATAACTAACTTTGTTTCATTGCCACCTTTAGAACCCGCCTATTGTGCACGAGAGGACGCAGATAGAATTGATTTAGGTTGACAATTCTGTCCGGTGTTGCCAAGCATTTCTGACATTAAACATTTGACACAACACATACTTAAATTTTATTAATGTGATAAAATAAACATAACCCCTGAAGCTGAGATTGTACAGTTGTCAAACCATTATTTTTCACAATCTGACAAAACCAGCGTCCTCTGACAGTATTAATATTAGTGACGCAACTGCTCTGATTCGTGAAAATTACTATATATACGTGTGGAATAAGAGGGAAGGAAGAATTAAAATTAAAAAAAAACCAATAGAGAGGGGACATGAGCAGAATGGAAAACAGATAACAAACACAGCAACGGAAATGGAAATGAATAAAAATAATGGAAAAAAGAAAAGCGAACATGTAATAAGAATTGCAACATGAAATATAAAAACACTAAATGGAAAAAATCAGAAATAGAAAAAATTCAGATACAGGGAATAAGTGAAACAAAGAAGAAAGAAAAAGGAGAAAGATCGCTAGATTATCATTATACGGTTGGATGTTCAGGGGTGAAAATGGATAAACGAGCAAATTATGGAGTAGGGGTAATAACAGGCAAAGAAAAAAAGTTGATAACAGGTTACGAAACAATAAACTCACGAATCATAAAAATGGATTTAATGCCTCTAGAAACAATGAGCATAATATAAATATATGCACCAACAACAGAAGCATTGAAAGAGGAAAAAACGTATTTCATGAAGAGCTACAAATAATGTCAGAAGCAAGCAGAGAAAAGGTAGAACATGTAATAATTGGAATGCATGAAAATAAAGAAATAGGAGATGGTATCATAGGAAGATATGGAATAGACAACAGGATAAACGGAAGTGGGAAAAAACAAGTTTGTATCGAAAATCAAATGGTGATAGGAAATACAATATTCGCACGTAAGGATATACATAAATCTACGTATAAAGGGACAGGAAACATTAAAACAACTAACATAACATTTGGTACAAACACAAAAGCAAAAGTGAAAGAGTGTACAGAGGCGCAGAGTTAGATACCGACCACAGATTACTAATGAGAGTATTAAAATTTAAAAAAACAGACAAAAGAGTAGAGAATAGAATACTGCCAAGAAAAGAAATGGAAATTAATGACGAAAAGGATGTGAATAAATTATGGAAAACACTAAAAGCAATAATATTAGAAGCAAAACGAATAAGTGGAATAAAGAAAGTGGATAGGCGTTTTAAGAGAACAAAGTGGTTGAATGATAAGAGTACAAGAAACAGTTAAAAATAAAAAACAAAAGTATGAAAAAATATATGCAAACAACGTTGCTAACAGATAGAGATTAAAGAAAAAAATAACGCCAAAGATGAAGTGAAGTTAGCCAAAAGATGAACTTGGGAATAATTCAGAAAAGTAATTGCAAGTAAATTATAAATTGATCACAAACCCAGAAGCAATAGCAGAAACATGGAGGTACCACTATGAAGATAAATTTCAAGCAGTAGTAGGAGAAGCGGTAAAGAGACTCCAAAAGAAATAAAAGAAGATGAAAAGATAGAAATAACAGAAGAGGAGGTTAGGCGAATAATAAAACGTTAAAAAGAGGAACATCTGCAGGAATAGATAATATAACACCGGAATTAATAAAGTTAGGAGGAGAAGGCGTAGATAGTAAGCAATCAACAAAATTTTACAAAAAAATATGGGAGGGAAAAATAATACCCAAAGAATGGAAGCAAAACATAATTACGCCTATACATAAAAGAGAATTATATATATATATATATATATATATATATATATATATATATATATATATATATATATATATATATATATATATATACCATTTATAGATACAAGCAAAGAGCAATAAAATGTAAAGAGGTGCGACGTAACGCTTTAAAGGGTATATATAATTTTATTTCAAGTCAGTTGGGTTGCATATCTATTTTTTGTGGAAAATTTTAACACCAAAGCTTTAAAGTGCTCGAGGACAACAAAGCCTTTACCAAAGAACAAATTTTATTGTTCTTTGCTTTTACCAAAGAACAGTAATTACGGCTCTTTACTGTTAAACTGCTTATGCGTTTTTAATATGTATATTTGATCTGAGACTCACACAAGTTTATTGTAAACTAGCTATAACCTAGAAGTTTTAATTTATTTTTTTTTCAGAAACACATAAACAAGTTAAATATTTGAAATATCATAACTAACTTTACTCAAATCAGTAAAATGTTAATTTATACACTTTATTTTAACTTGGGAATAGTATCACATATACAAATCTAACAAATTAATTAGGTAATTATCGTTTCAAAATTTATACATACAAGACTTTATAAATCAGGCGCGTAAGAAATGATGAATGACCTTGTGTTAATACATAATGTAGTGTGTGATAAAGTAGGTATAGCACTGCAACCCCTGTAAAATTCGTCTCAAGGGGCAGATTTAAGATTAAAATTTCGTTCAGAAATTCCGCCTAATTTTTCTGTCGGAAAACGAAAGAAACTTAAGTCGTTGTGGGTTTTGCAAGTCCGCTCGCAGTTAATGTACACGCACGAATTAGAAGCCATACATCAGTACTCTCCCAACTGTGCTATTTCGGCTTCATACACTTATTTCAAAAGAATCGGTTAAAATTACACAATTTATTTTACTAAATTTCTTTAAAAAAAAATTAGTTGTTGCAATGTTATTAACCTACTTGCAACATTAGACCTTGGAGTGATTCGAATCCTCGACCTCCTGTTTACTAGACAGGTGCTTTAACCAACTAAGCCACAGTGCCGTTGAATGTTAGAGTTCATGTCAATGTTATTTTAGTACGTATATATTCGATCATATGGAATGTCATGCTATTATCAAAGAGTAATTTGTTCTTTGCTATTATGTTATTAATTTTTACATGTTTATATTAATTAATCGAAATTTAAGTAAGTAATCGCCTTGTAAATAATGTCATAATTGTTCCATTCATCAAACGACAAAAATTGTGGGTTATATGAATAATTTAGTTCCCTATACAATTTCCCTATTGAAAGAAAGTATGTGTATGCCATAATACCAAAGAGCATTTAAAATGCTCTTTGATAATACATAATTTTGTATAACTAATAAATACTAATTATCAAAATTAAAAGAGAAAGTTATTTCTGCACGAAATTAATTCATTTTGTTTACTCGATGTTTTTATTTTAAATACAGCTGGTTACTTTTAAAATAACTGAAACCATAATAATTGTTCTTGGGCTATAATAGTTACACTGGAATTTATTAAAAATGTATTTATTTTCCTCTGGGTTATATCTGAGAGTATTATATAATATTGCGACAATGTGACAACAATGCGCTTCTGCACTACGCCAAACATGGTAAAGGTACCTGTAATTTCGTCACTCATCTGTACAAATATTATCTGTTTCGTTCGAGTCACGACTGCCAGAGGGCTAGCAGCTAGAGCCCTCACGCGGACGTGACTGTATTTCTGATACGTTATTTCCCGTAAACCTATATCTCTTTCCATTTTATTGCTCTTTGGATACAAGCAGCGTTTGATAACATCTCAAGAATATAAATATGGAAAACTTGGAAAATTATATAATAAACAGTCAGCATGTAGAAGCAATATAAAGAATATATAGCAGTGTAGAAGACAGGGTCAGCATAAATGGAGTACTATCAGAAAGATTCAGAATCAATAGAGGAGTGAAACATTGTGATAGCCAGTGCCCACTGCTATTTATCGTAGCAATGAATGAGGTTATGGAAAAAAACTAACGAGAGAGTAAAACCTACTAAAATAGGATACAGAGAAATGCAATCAATGCATTTACACCTACTATTATACGCAAATAATATAATCATAATAGCACAAGAGAGTTACAACAAAAATTAAATATATGATCGAAACAACTACAGAAAATAAAACTAAAAATAAATGTGGAAAAAAGCAAAACAATGTGCATAAGCAAAGAAAAATTAAATATGAAAAAGTACTGGAAGTAGTAAAAGAATACAACTATTTAGGAAGTATAATATCGAAGAACAGGAAAATTGATAAGGAAATACAAAATAGAATAAAGCCAGTCAATTATATTACACTATAAATAAAACAATAAAAGAGAAAAAAGAGTTAAGCACCTGTACAAAAATGAGAGTATATACTACAGTGTTTCTACCCACTTTAACATATGGCGCAGAAAGCTAAACGTTATTGCACAAGTCAACTCTAACCACAGCAGAACTGAACTGTGTTAGAAAAGTAACAGGAAACACTAAAAGAGACTGTGTGAGAAACGATATAAGAGAAAGATTAAAACAAGAAGCAGTAACAACGAAAATAGAGAAACAGCGATTAAAATGGATGGGACATGTATGGAGAATAATAAGTTTATTTATCCACTGACTATTACAGTACGGGACACGTCACATAAATAATACATCACAGATAGTTAACATCTAATTCACATTTCACATGGTTAAAATATCACATACTTTGTATAAACATTTTTGAGTTAATTAATTACGTAGTACCTTCTTAAATTTAACTAAATTGTTCTCGTTTTTTTTTGTATTATCAGGAAACCTTTGGTCAAGTGCAGTATATCAAATATTTAATAAGTGGACTACAGCCATTTCACTACATCGCGCAGTTCTGAAACCGTATTGGCAGTCGTTTATAACGTTGTGCTACTTTGTTTTACTTCATCAGCTACCTCTGGGCAAATATTTTGCACAATTACGGTTAAATAATTCTATGAACACTAATAAAAATTGATGAAACCCTTGATAAATTTACTGAGTGCTCATTCAGTATCAACACAAGACTGTAGTGATCGGATATATGATCATCAATATATTTATAACTGTAATCATTTTTGAAATTAGTAACCAGATAATCTATATAAGTAACTGATATTTTGCCATTTTTTTCTACATTTACTCTGGTTGGTTCCTGATACACCAGAAACATCTTATAAGAGTCAAAAATGTCCATTAGTAAAACAAAATCTTTCGATTTTGTCAAATAAATCACCAGTTACAATAATGTTTGTACACATAGAAAAAGCTTCACTTAATCTCACTGATAGTGTTGTGACGAACAGTTCTATGTGAATACTGTATGGTGGTCTATAGATAGTTATTGCTATTATTTCCCTTTTGTAGATTGAAATTTAATTGCACGACACTCAATTACATTTTGAATACAGTACTTGTCAAGCTGTTCAAGTTCACGCACTTGATTTTTGAAAAATATAAGGGTTCCTCAGTTTGGTCCCTACGGTATGTTGTCACGATTGTATAGCCAGGTAAGCTAACTGTTTTAGCAGCTTGTGAATTTAATCAATGTTCTTGTACACAAATTATAGTTGGTTGCAATTCTTGGGTAATTATTTCAAGTTGATTTAATTTATTTAATAAAATATTTTTGCCTTTGAATACTTTTTCTGTATTATTAGCAGTATTACCTACGTCCATTATCATGTCTTGAGTACCACCGGTGCAACTTTGTGAAATTTTTGTAGGGTCTAATAACTACATTTATAGGCCATAGTTCAGGATAAAATAATTTTGCATATATGCTTTCGTTAACTGCAACCTTAAAGGCAGCAATTTTTAAATTTTTAATTTCCAATCTTTCACATTCCATTCCATTTGTCTTCAAATAATCCGTTACTTCTTCTGCTGTCGTAATTGGAAAATAAAAACCCATTTATGATTTTCAACAGCTTTTAAAATGTGTCACTTCTTTTCCCCCACATAGTTTTGGTTTTTCCAACTTAGTTTGAGTAGCAAATTCAGAATGAGGAAATTCGGAAACTGCTGTGTTGGAATTATTTGGCGTATTTTCTTCAATATCATTTGCATTTGTTAAATTAATTAATTCGTGGGCCTTCTTTCTTTGAAAATCTTCCATTTGCTTCCACTGTCACTTATGATTTTCAATTTTTGGTTTGTACTCCTTGAGCCGTTTGTTGTAAGTTTACTGTTACTTACATTGTTGGTGGTCCTTGTTAGATATTTTTCGTTTATTTTGAAAAGGAATGCTTTGTCCACATGAAGTTTTTACGTTTTCTTTAATCTCCAATAGCACTATGGTCTGTAGATATTGCAGGTAAGGTGACCTTAACCCTTAAGTCATTGCTATCTAATGACTTAGGCACTAGGAATAAAACTATTTGCTGTTTTAAAGATTCAATTAACTCTTTCTGATAATTTATGATAGTATCGTTATGAGTTATTAAATCTTTTAAGTGTTTTAATTCTGTTGTATCAACGGCATGTATATCACTGACTATACTTACGAAGGATACATTTAATTCTGCATCTTGGCCAGTGGAACGTCAACTTGCATTACATTTTTTAAATACTTGATACACCCTGGATGCATTAAACTATTACACTTTACACATTTTAGTCCAAACTGTGGAATATTGTGGCACCTTTTACACGGTTTATGATCTACACAGAATGACAGAAAATACGATTCAAAGAATATTAACGAAAGTGGGACCAAGATAGAAATGAGAAGAGAACATGAAAGAGATAGTGGAAAGCAAAAGAAAGACGATTGCCAAAGCAAAAAAGATAGCAAGGGACCGAAAAGTATACAGAACAGGATAGTTAAAGCAATGTTTGAAAAGAAAACTAATAGAAATAACTATGAAGTGATAAGAAGCTTATTTAATTTCAATATGAACTTAATAATTCTATAATATTTGCTTTTGAAAATAATATTTTCTTTTGTGTTTTTGTTTTATGCAAAGTGTACACCTGACGCCCAGATTGTAAGGGTAAAAGGGTTGGAGAATAATAATACAATATTATTGCCACTACACTATCAATTAATTGTAATTCCACACAGTATATAAATCAAAGAGTATATAATACAGGGAAGAGAGGCAGTGTATTGGAATTTAAAGTAGTCAAGTATTGTGTGTTGCCTAGCGAAGAATTTACAATTTTAGAGGTACAGATATAGTTAGTATGAAAAGAAACAGCTTCTTACAACCTACTATAAGAGAGAGATGTAAAGTAGATACCTAGTATTCACCTGTCCTAAGTACAAGTTGTTAACAGGCAGTGTAGTCGGACTTACAAGAAGCCTTTTATTGGAACAATGCTTTAAATTTTGTATGCATATTTTTTTTTCTACTACCAAAGACTATCCTGTGTTTGTACAATGACATTCCAAATACCTTAAAAGCGTTTGGAGTGAAAGAAAGGTTTCAAAAATAGATACAAGAAATATTTTATCTCTTTAAATAAATAACTAATTCATGATATTACATGATCTACTTTTTTTTTTGTTGATTGCTCCTTTTTCGCCAAGGATCCTAAAAATATGTTAGATGGTTAGTGATTAAATCTGCTTATGAAGCAAATCATCAATTATGTATATTGATAGTTTTCGGGGGTTGGGATTCATAGCAGCCGATGGCTGACCCCCCCCCAAAACAAACACTATCATTATTATTATTACAAAACGTCAAACAAATGTTCTAAGAATTTCTTTTAAAAACAGCAAATAAGCTTCATCAAAACAAAATTTAAAATGCACAATACTGCACAAATAGAACGCAAATTTATGTATTGTATGCGGTCGCGAAAATTGGCTAAGTTTTTTGTACCTAAAGGTGAATAAACGTGGGATTTTGTGCCATAATAGATATTTATGTATTAAGGGCATAATCAGAAGATTATGGCTCGAGGGAATGTTAAACGCCCGACGCGAAGCGGAGGGCTTTTATATTCCTGAGAGCCATAATCTACAATTATGCCCGTGGTACATACAATGTTTTATTTTATTTTGCACCATGAAACTGGAACAAAATTTTAAAAAGATTCAGTATTTTCGGCAAGTTTTTAAATGCAAATGCAGTGAAATAAAGTCGACAGTAGGCTAATTAAGTGTTACTAAGATACTGTGATATATCATGTCATGTGTTTTGCTGTCAATCATGCTGTTTAGCAACAATGACATTTCCGTGCTATAAAGACCACATTACGCTCGCATTTGGGGGCGTATAAAGAACATTATGGTGGCAAAATAAAATAATAGATATTTATGTATTAAGGGCATAATCAGAAGATTATGGCTCGAGGGAATGTTAAAAGCCCGACGCGAAGCGGAGAGCTTTTATATTCCTGAGAGCCATAATCTACAATTATGCCCGTGGTACATACAATGTTTTATTTTATTTTGCACCATGAAACTGGAACAAAATATTAAAGAGATTCAGTATTTTCGGCAAGTTTTTAAATGCAAATGCAGTGAAATAAAGTCGACAGTAGGCTAATTTGTTGTTACTAAGATACTGTGATATTGCTATTATATATCATGTCATGTGTTTGCTGTCAATCATGCTGCTTAACATCAATGACATTTCCGTGCTATAAAGACCACATTACGCCCGCATTTGGAGGCGTATAAAGAACATTATGGTGGCAAAATAAAATAAAGAACATTATGGAGGCAAAATAAAATAAAACAGATTTACGTTACCTGATAATGTTGGTAAACTAATAATACTGAAACTAAAAGGCACGTGAGTTTAATTATTTAAAATTTGGCGTCCAACGCGCGCGTGGTAGCGTACAGCTATTGTTTATGGATTAAGTGCGCAAGGATTTGCGATTGTTTCGGTTGCGTTATGCATATGATTCACAGGTATGCAGCAAATAAACCAAAAAAGGTTCGGAAAAAAATTATTGAACAGTATCAATTGGAATTTAGAAATGGCAAACGACATTCGATTGATTGTGTGTACACTGCTTTAAAATATAAACAACAAATTAAAAAATTGCGAAACAGATTAATTACAAATTTGAAAATTTCTCGGAATTTTTTTTTACGTTTATATTGAAAACTAAAAACACTTTTATGTTTTTTTCTTGTGCTTATCAGAGACGGTCACAATCCCGCATGGAAATGTTTCAAAGAAATTTAGTAAAACATCTAAAATAGGAATGCATTTTTTTTGCACAATAGCCAATCGTGTCTAGATAATCGGAACAAACCTTCCTGTGGCTCTGCTCGCTAAAAGTAGGGGGCCTAAAATAGATATTATTAAATATTATGGAAATGTCCGACTTGAATATGACATCTTTCCTAATTAAGGTGATGGTCGACCGTTAAATTGTAGGAACTTATGACTACCTAAACTGTATAATACTCACTAGATTTACAAATGTTGCAAATGCATTAATTTTTGGGATTTAGTTTCTTGAAGCAGCTACACTTCTAAGGTCTTGTGAAATCCACTTTAAAGTTTTATTCAATTTACATAATATCAAATGCTATATAAAAAATAATTTATGTTCGTGACATGAAGAATTGATATTTAGACACTCAGGATTCAGCACATTCACTTTTTTTGTACATATATCAAATAAATTTTTTTTAAAGTTATTTTTTTTCTTTATTTTGGGAAAAGTAATTTTCAAATGCTTCTAATGCTAAGAAGTTACCTGTACGACTAGATTGGAAGATTTTTTTTTAAATACTAAACTCTTTCTTTCGAATAGTCCTTTTCCATTAAAAGTAAATCAGTTTTGTTACGTAAAATATCTTCCGCAGATAATTCTTCGCATTGTTTGAAATTAATTTTTTTTTGTGTTTTGTACTTAACGTATTTATTTTTCTATTTATGGAATTAGCGAAAGCATTTATATTTTTGTTAACGAGCTAATGGTGTTTTATATTTATTTCAAAATACCATTTGCACCCACGTAAAGGCACAACCATTTGTTAATCCGGGAACAATACAATTTTTCCGTGAAAATAGCTGTAAATAGTAAAGCGCCTTATTTTATTAATAGAACATACAACGTTTAACAATTGAAAAATTTCAACAAAAAAATTACAAATGTGAAATACAAGAACCAATACTTTATTTTAATAATTAAGGGTCATTTTGATCCTTCATCATATTAATTATTGTAGGTTAGGGATGGGGAAGTACAGGAAAACTTCAAATTTATGTATGTCTTACTCCATAAAAACAACGAATTAGTAAGGACTTATTTCATATGCTGTTTTTTACAAGAGAATCAATTTTATAAATATCCACTTAATGCAATACCTAAGTTACCTATTTAAAGAGCAATTATGTTGCGTATGAAACAACCAAATTAAATAACAAACGAAAACGACCATTCCTTTGTAGAATTAATTCTAACTGTAATAAAAATTATTATTAATTTTATTAAATACATAAATAAAAAGTTTACCTCTAGTAGGATTTGAACCTACAACCGGTACTTTGCTAGAGTACCACGCTAACCATCTGCGCCATCGAGGTTCAAGCCCCAATCGATGTAAATTTTGTCTTTATGTATGTAGAACTTATTCGTTTATAACAAAACTTATAATAAATTAATATTAGTCAAGTTGCTTTGGTATGTGTGAATCCTTGCAATATTGCAGACTCACATTCCATTAATATATGTAATTTGATTGTAATCTCATTATATTTAGAATGAATTTACATCAATTACAATTGGGGCTTGAATCTCGATGGCGCAGATGGTTAGCGTGGTACTCTAGCAAAGTACAGGTCGTAGGTTCAAATCCTACTCGAGGTAAACTTTTTATTTATGTATTTAATAAAATTAATAATAATATTTAATTACATATTTACCTTTGAACTTATTCGTTCATAACAAAACTCATAATAAATCTAAATGTAATACATTGCTAAATAACAAATTAAAGATGTGACAATGCTGTGTCAACAGCAATGAAGAAATTTGTGAAAAACAGTTCAATTCTAAAATCAATTAGTTTGGCTAGTTGAGTACTAGAGGGCCGATACTAGCGCCCCAAAGCGGTTGACCAACTTCGGCGTATACGATAATTAATACGGACATTGCCTGTCTTTTCTATTATATACTCTTCGGTATAATGCATTGGCATTCATTTGAATCGACAATACACGCAAAATGAGGATTAACTTTGAATGTAGTAGCCTGTCTCTTTCAATTGAAAGAAATGTTTGGAGAAAAGGAAATTATGTTAGGTTGCTTCATTACGTTTAATTTAATAATAAATACATATTGTCGTCATTGTTTTGATTATTACTACCACCTATTATGAATTACTGTAATAATGCTACTCACATGTGATAGAATATTTAAAAAAAAAATTACAGAAAATGTCTATTAGCGATTTCTATTGCAATGGTTGTATATTATAAAATGTAGAGCACAGAAACTCTGAAAATTTTATTTACATGGATTTATCTTATCCGCCTTTTCACAAAATTACAAAGGAATATGTACTTATGAAACAAACTACTCAATACTGTTAATCTCTTTCAGTTGAATTAAAATAATTTATAATTATTTATTCTGTAGTGAATGTGTTGATTGCCTTTTGAGCAATAAAATATAAGTAAAATAAATTACGAAATATTATTAAGGGCTGAGATATCCACCCCAATTAAATTTACTCATCAAATAAGTTCCAAAGAAACAATTGTATTAGCAATGGTTTCCCAGGATATTAATTTCAATAAAATTTATTAAGAGATGGATAGCTTGGTCCTAAGCATAATTGATCTGGTATGAGTGTAAAATGAAATTTTTATTTCACAAAACATTATGTACTCATAGAAAAACAAAATTTTGTAGTATATGTCATTATATTATCAGCAAATTTGACAACACTGTATAATGCACACACCAAAAATATTAATGGTTAACAAATAAACAGGTAATTTGAGAGAGTTTTTAAAGTTTCTCAGCAAATTGTTCTCACAAAACAGGTAAAAAATTGCTATAAATGAGGATATGCAACACACCATGTAACCTCATATCTAAGGTTATACATGTAATGACTATTCAATATTTTTTATCAAATTAAAATTATACTTTTAACGGTTTCAAGGTTTTCTATAATTATGTAGTATTCATTTTAGGAAATTATTTTTAGAAATTTCTTTTGATTGGAGCCACCCCCTATATACCTTTTATTAATATTCGTATAATTTGTTATAGCATATACATGTTTATAGGGACAGTCTTAATACCGCATTATTTACGCCTTACCATACTTCTACCTCTGTGTTATGCCCTTAACCCACAAGAAAAAACTGTAATAAATAATATCGCAATACACTTGGCACATTATTTGCTTGTACAATAAATTATGAATACACAATATTGCATTGTGCACTGATATATTTTAATGTACGCTTCCCTAGTAGGTATCAAATAAATACATCATCTGAAAGTTAATGTAAAACTTAAAATTAAAATACATAAGAAAGGTTACATAAAATAAAATCAAAAAGATATTAACCCTTAGTGCAAATTCCACCATGAGATCTATCTCGAGGGGATGCTATGTAGGCTAAACCTAATACTACTGAATCTCTCGCACTAAACGTTTGGTGAGTAAATAAATGTGATAAGCAAAATCCTTTGTTTTCTTTAGTTCGTGCAAACACCTTCAAGTCGAAAAAAATATACAATATAGTGTCAAATTAAAATTTTTAATGTATTTGAATATGCATTTACCTCTAACAAATTTCGCACATCCCACTTTTCTCTCACCATATTATAATGTGCTTCACCTCCTCTTACTCTTGTGGGTTCACTATGAACAACAATTTTTAATTACAAATCCCATACCTTTAAATCCATCTAGTTCTTGTCGATCATGCCAAATTGTATCATTGTAAATTTTATGGACACGGTCAATTAAACTAATCTAAAGCAAAGTATCAAAATTGATGATTAATAATTTGAACGTCTTACTAAATAATTGATTGTAGTTTTAGTATTACTCGCTCCCATTTCTTGGAAAAGCGATAATCAGCCACCAACAATAATGGGCAACGAGTTTTTGTAGGTGTATATTCATACTGATCCACCTGACGTTTTTCTCTGTGTGTACTAGTTTTCCATACATCTTCTACCTCATTTTCTGAGTCGTCTTGTAGTTCATTTCCTTCTTTAATATATCCACATGTTTTAGGCCCAATTTCATCATCTTTATGGTGTGATTGATCCCAACTTAGCTTAACGTCCGATCCTCTGTACACAATCATAGTTTTGTTATCTGAATCTGGAATGTGTCTCCATGAAGGCTGTAAAATAAAAACAATCGTAATCATATGCGGATGAAGAAAATTTTAGTAATTATTTGATCATCAAATTAACTAATCAATTATTTCAAATACAGTCTAATACTTTACATTATGTCAATGAAAACATTTAAAAAAGAAAAAATAGTGGTATTAGATACTAAATTCAGATGCAGAAATCATGTTAATTGTTAGATTTGTAAGACATACTCATTCCTAAAAATGTTATACCCTTCAAGGTATGTTCTTATTAAAAATATAAAGCTTAAATTATGTAAGTCGCTGGTACTGAGTCAGTTAATGTCTTTGTGCAGAATACACAGGGACGAATCCTAACAGTTCAAAACACTTGTTTTAGTCTAGGAGCCCCACTGATGACGACTTATGAACGGAGGCGTATAGGGAGTTTCTCTTTAAAATTTGTAACCGAAGGGCAGTTTTTAGCTTGGGTACATCTTTCTGATATGGGGAAATTTCACCCCAAAATGGCCGCCCGGCCATTATGAAACCTTTGCAATAATAGCATATATCTAAAACTATTGGTTTTAGCATAAAACACAGGATAAAATATGTTCAGAATACAAGCTTACGTACATTAACAATAGTTATGTAGCATAAAAGAAAGTTTACAGGTCATGAGAAAGGATTTTAAAGTCCGCAAAATCTGTATTTAGTTTACTTTGTTTACTTGTTAGTTCACTATTGGAAATAAAAATATTTTTAAAGTTAGATACAGCAGTGTTTTAAGCAATGCAATATTTATTGTAGGTACTCCATACACAACGAGGAAAGGGGGGCAAAGTTTCTGTCTGTGTCTCTGTGTCTATCTCTCCGTGTGTGTATGTCTCTGTGTGTGAGTGTGCGTGTTATGTGTGTGCGTTTGCGCGTGGGTGAGAGTGCGCGTGCGTGAGCTTTTGTGCGAGCACATTGTATTATGGTAGACTTTTTAAATTTGCGAATATCATGGCTGCCCAAAATTCTGAATGGGAAAATTTCACATATCAAAAATACTCTAAATCAGAGTGGCCATGGAAGTAACGTAAGAATTTATACATTCGATAAATACAACAGAACTTTGTATATTATATAGTCGATCCAGAAAAACATTGATCGATGATATTCCAGAATGTCCCACTGCGGCGAATCTCGGACACTTTATTATTTAGTATACAACATTCTACATATATGCTGCAATTTTATCCTATATCAAACTATATGCCTTTGGGATATCAATTGTACAATATTATGAACTTTACAATAACAAACAGGCACACTGGGTAAAATCACGATTACAAGTTGACTTGGTTAAAAAAAGGTTGTGGATCCGAGTGAGCCGTATGCCGTTTCGCTTTCAGTTGCTTCTAAGCCTGAAGCTTCATCCTTGTTCCTGGCAGCTTGTGTGAAAAGTCATTTTAGATTACAAGTTGACGTGAACAAAGACATCTTGCGAAGGGACTGATACTACATGTCTCCTTATTTTCAGCTGTTTCTAAGTCAGAAGATTCATACTTATCCTTGCCATTCTGGGTCAAATCACGGAAAAACGCATGTTTCATGAACAACTTGAAACCCATTTTAAACTATGACGACCCCGGGGGAACTTTTAGTTCTTAACAAAAAATGTCCAGAATTAACGTATCTACGTATCCTGCGAAAGGCATACTTGGTCAATTCACAGACAAGAATCTGGCACTATTTCCCGGTCTACTACCTAACTGGGTCAAATTTCCATAAAATGCAAATAGTTCACCCTGTAACGAGTAGCATACAAAAGTTTCTAAAAAATCTAAAAAAAAAAATAGATACATATAGCACATGGTGCAGTCGGTCATAAAAAGCGCGTAAAAATATACATAAAAAGCAAAGATAGAATTACAAGAATAAAATGGAAATGTTAAAAACACCTAATTCCTTAAGAGTAGAGTTAACCCAAGGTAAAAAGAAGAGTATAAAATATGTAATTAAAGTAGTTGAAGAACACTGTGTGCAACAAAAAAATGAAAGTGTCAACTGACACTTCTTCGCAAGAAGACCAGCGGAAGGTGAAGGTTATGATAACTTCGTAACGGATTTGAGAAAATTAAGCTTAAATTGTGATTTTAGTACCTTATGAGATAGTCTAATCCAAAATGTTGTGGTTCCTGGTGTTGGAGAAGACAATTTAAGGCAATAGTTGTTAAGAAAAAAGAAGTTAACCTTACATAAAGCAGTACAAATTTCTAAAGAAATAAAACTGATTTCCGTGCAAGCAAAAACATTTGAAAGAAATGATGTAGAAGTCCAAGTAAATAGTAAACCAACTGGAGCAGATACAAAACAAGAAGTTGGGAGAAAATCTGGAAATATAAAAAAAACATAGTATAAATATAGTAAAAATAAAATGAAGATACAATAAACATGGGGCTTAATAAACAGAAAAAACAAGAAACACTTTTGGATGATATGGAGGTAATGATTTGTGAGGAAGTAGTAAGGCTATGGGAAAGGTATGTGCAAATTGTAAAATTAGAAATCATTTTGCTAGGTTCTGCCAAAATGAGACTGTAGAAATAGAAACTGTTGATGGTGAGGAATCAGAGGCAGTTCACATATTCATTGGTGAATATAAAGTAAGCGAAATGAGTAAGAATAATTGGTATGAAAAATTAAAAATAGGTTACAGGAATATTTTTGCTAAACTAAATACACGAGTATATGTTAATCAATTACCATTAATTAACTGAAGATATAAGATTAAATTTAACTAATAATTTCCAACAATCACAACTAAAGTTAAGTAATTACAATGATACTTCATTGAATGTATCTTGTAAAATATCATTAGACTGTATTATAAAAAACAAATGTGTTAAGCAAGAATTTTATGTTGTAAGTTGTAAAAAAGAATGTTTAGTATTATTACGTCTACCTACAGGTATAAAATTATACTTGCTAAAAAAAGAGAAATTGTTAATACTGAATATCATATAAAATTAAAGAAAGATACGAAAGGTAAAATAGAATGAAGTAGACAGGTTCCATTTAAATCGCTAAAACTAACATAACTGGGAAGAAAATTCAAAAATTTCTATGTGAAACTATAAATGGTTATGTGTTACAAAATGTTATATAAAGTTTGTACGCCGCGCCAACCCATCAACCATGCTTTTCACACGAGGAAGAGGACAAAGGTTCTTTTCAGGGCACAACCAAAACAACACAATACTTAAATACTATATTACATTATTGTAATATTGTAGAATGTATTATAAACCTATTTATCCTTAAATGTATATTTATATTTTAATAAACTCTTGAAATTGAAATGCTGAAAGTCAAGATTTTCACTCAAGATTCAATAGATTTTTGTATTCCGATTCCGATTAGATCCCTGATTTTTCATCCGGGATCAGGTTAGATTTTATTTTATCCCCAAGTTTGTCTCAGGCACAGTTTGTCCGACTCTTGCACTTTGTGCATGTTCAATAGTGATTGGACCCGCTCCCGACCAGCTTTTACTTATTGTTCAATATTGCCCACGAGTTAATTTTTAAACAACACTAACACTAGGCAATGTATGTATGGAAGTGTAAATATGCGAACTAAGCTCGGAATCGCTTAATAAACTCGTTGGCCGAACGGCCAGTAAGCCTAATTCTATGAATAACTTCAGTTACACACACCAACACACCTTTAAGGTAGAATAAACATGCTTTGCAAAATCACAAAAGTTGACCCAGTTCCAAAAACAGCTCCTGTAATCAATTCCTATTGTAAAATTACATATGAAAAGTAAACAATACTTAGTTGTTTTCTTTACGTTCTTTTCCATTCAAAATAATTATCTCAAAACCCCGATATCACAAAAATAAGACTGTGAGAATTTACCCATAACTTAATTTTCCTGTCATCTAATTTAGTCCCTAATTAATTAGCTTCCACATTTCTATCCCTTCGGTCCACTAGAACACACATCTTAAAACCTGATAATGTTCCAGTAAGGTGGAAGAGTAATTAAAACCACCACCAACCACACGGTGAGAGAAATAAACAGATCTACCTCCATAACCACCATCCGTGGTAGTCCACTATTCTCTGTATATTAATTAAAGCAATCCTTTAATTATCGCTTATCTAATTAGAGCCTCCTTCATAGAGCTACAACCATTCCCGTAATTATTAAAATCAAATTAACAATTCACCAAAACACATTAGTAAAACTCCCAGTAAACAACGTTCACTTTAAAAATTTAGAAATGTATACAAACTGATAATATTGAAATAAATCTAACTTTTAAAAATATTACCAGAGAGAATTTAAACCCCTAGCACGGTACCGTTTATCCACTCCTTGACATCAGAGTTGCATTTAGGAAATTTTATTCATTTATAAATTAATGTATTCAGACTGGAATAACTGTTAAATAATTATTGTATATTAAGAAACTTTATAAAGAAAAGTTACGTAAAATTAAATTTTCTTTAAAAAATATATTTACCATTATCCTATACAGTGGACCGCTAAATTTGCATAGAATATAATTAATCAATATGTTTAAGGTCTATATGTTGGTATTTCTAATTATTTGAAATATACAGTTGTTTCAGAAATATTTGATAAAAACCAAAAACTGCTCCTAATAACCCCCTTCTCTCCGCCACTGAATTTCTCCCAAAATCTAAGCTGCAGGAGAAATGAAAACAAGCATAAATACGAAATTTTAGGAATACATGTGTTGTTTTGGAGTTATCATGGATACTAACATACACCCAGACACACACAAATCTGATTATAATTTTAATTGTAATTTTTTTTTGTATTTTGAATTAAATATGCAAAATAAAATAGTAGATTTCATAACTAGTGCGCTGTTTACATTTCTTGGTGCGAGGCTGTTCTTTTTACCGAGGTAGCAGGATAAAATATCCGAGCACCAAAATGAAGCTCGTATTAATACATTTTTTGTAATCGTTCACATAAAATTAGAAAAAATTAAATTTTGAAATATTTGTTGACAAATGTCAAATTAAATACATAAATGAAAAGTTTATATATTTAGTTATATACCACTTTTCTCTTTATGTATTAAAAGTAAATTAAAAAATATAAAACACTTTCATATGACGCTTACTTGTCCTTTAGAAAATTCACCGCTACACAGTATTAATTTGTAAACTTGGACTCGTGTGTCATGCTGAATCTTGTTTTTAATATACCATTCTATAATCCAAATTGCTATGGGCATTGTAAGGTTAACTTTTGATGTTTATGAAAATAAACAATTTTAAACTTTGATTAGTTACGTAATACCACAAAATAAAATAAAATATACATGACAATAAACAGAAACTAACAGCTCGTGGAAGATAAGTGACTTGTGAATAAACATCTTCCACTCAATGTTAAAATGTCCCTTTAATGTCTTATATAATAAATTAGTATTATTGAAATAAATGTTTTTTTTTCAACTTACAGAAAAACTTGCTCCTAAAAGCATATGTGATTAAATTCAATGACAATTAATCAATAATAGACCCAGCATTCCTTAACATTTTATAAGGAATTGGTTTGCTCAACATAACATAGCTTTCTGGTAGTGACGTAGACGTACATTTCTGGAGGGATTATGGTTATTAAGAACGTCAATGTAGCCAAAAAACATTTAAAAAACGCTTATATAATGTATTTTTTGATTTAAAAGTTATAGTAAAATGTGAAACGGTATTTGCACTTCAGGTTAATAAGCAGACAAAATATGAATTGTTACGACTTAAAATAGTCCATTTTTCTACATACTACGCATGGTCTTACCATTATAAAACTGAAGTTATGCTTATTATCACTATAAACAACAAATAATAACGTTGTACTTATCTAAACCTTAAAAAAAAACACTGCAATAATAATCAGTAAAACATGTTGTCAACTATGGTAGCACCCATCTTCTGGTAGTTTACGATTATGTTGGGACATATACAATCGTAATCAAATAGGTCATAGGATTAAATTACTGTATTAGTATTTTGGAAACATAAATAATCTATTTATTGTCTCTGAATTCCATTACCTTTTTTTTACTGAATTCCGTTACTTAAGTGAGACGAGTGGTACATTAATATTGTCCTAATTTCAATAAAATCACTTCACTTGTTTGGTTGTAGTTTAGATACACATATTTTTCTTAACAGTAAAGATTCAAATATACTATTATCAAGAAATTTATTTATATTGTACCTCTATGTGATAAGTTTCCTCAGGTAGATGTACTGTTCCTGTTAAGACACCATTATCGTCAATATGTATATTAGCATCAGAATTTACTTCCCCAAATATCCTGCCTCTGTAAAAGTTATCATGGTCTAAAACACCAAATGTCAATAGCCAAATATGTACAATTAGCGTTACCTTACCAAAATGAATTGATGTTTGTTTCCCATCTTTATCTACACTATAAGCTTTAAATTTTGAATGTAGTACTTCCCTTTTAGGTGTAAGAATAATTCTAAAATTTTTTCCTAAAGCTTTAAATGATACTTCTTTAATTTTATTAAAAGGGTGGTTACTTTCTTGTAGACCTCTTTTTACGATATGATGAGATAATGTGTCGGCATGTATAAGTTCAAAATATTTAAGATTGTTATATATAGACCCTACAAGTAGAACTTTAATTAACCATAGTTTCAATAATTATAGTTACCTGTACCTTCAATTATGTAAACCAAAATTGATAAGGTGTGTGTTAAACATAAATATTTCATTTTATTATCAACATTCAATTTTTGGTAGGTTCATTTTGATAAATTCTTTAAACACATGAAGTACATAAAAATATCTACACTACAAAAATACTGAAATAAATCACCCTCACACAATTTACCATTTTATTCGAAAATTGTTCTTCCAATAAATCATAGGTGAAAGAACCAGTAGAAAGAAGGGTATTATTAAAAAAGGTGTGAATAAAGCCATAAACTACTATTAGGAAACTTTGAAGTATTAAATCACTCATTTCATTCTAAAACACCTTAATTTTTACTTTTCTTTTCTGGAAGAACCAATGAAGATAAAATATAAATAAAATCCGTTTTTATTACGACAAACCGCTGTAATAACAAAGCGGGAAGGTTAGGAGCGTTTACGCAGAATCAAATTCTATGATTTGTAACATTGGATCATATACCTAAAAAAAATTTAATAGGTATATGCATTAAATAAAACATTTGTAAACGCCTACAGCCTTAATTTAATTCTGACGTTGTTTTTAGGTTATTGTTAATTTAACCTCACCAAAACACAATTTTGCACAAAACTATAAGAGAGTGTCTACTACACTGTCCAGAGTTCCAGACAGAACCGTAAAAAAATTAGTGAACTGTCGCACATGCGCAGAAATGTAATTTGAAAAATGTCGGGGTTAGTTCAGATAGGTTAGGTAACATCTTTTGTTCATTCTCTTAAAGAATACTTCTTGAACTCTGAGTTCTTATATCAGGAAACCGTTGCAAAATTGATGTTGGGGCGAATTAAGATAGGTTAAAGTAGCTTTTTTGGGTCGTTCGGCCGTTCTCTTAAAGTATGTCTCTTAAACAATTTTTTATACGAGCTGAGGTAACTGTTGCGAAAAGATGTCGAGGTTAGTTTCTGCTCAGTTCACTAATTTTTTTTGCGGTTCTGTCTGGACCTTGTAGTGAACAGTCCCAAACTATAATATTAAATTTTAAAAATACCCAAAAGAATTCGGCATTGCAATTCTGTATATGAATTTTCTAAATGGATTAATGCTTTATAAATGTTCTAAACCACCGAAACTATTATTTACACTATTTCCTTTTTGCAATAGATCTAGGTATAGTTCCACCATGGTATTTATACGCAAATTATAGGTTTAGGGGCAATACTTTAAGAGGTTAACTGGCCATTCTTATTACATCAGACTAATGCAAATACGGTATGTGGTGAGTTTTATATTGTACTATACAGAATTTTTGTTTATTTCTAATATCGCTATCTTATATAAATGTATTATCCGAAATGCCATAATCAAAGAGCAAATTTAACAAAACTTAATCAAATTATGTAAATGTAAAATTGTGAAAAACTTAGCTTTAATTTGATAAAAGCATTCACAACACAGAAACTTGACATATCAATTAAAGATCTATAGTCTGTACCGTACTTCAAATTCAGCGTTGCACTTACGGGCTGCAGTATTGCCAAACGTACGCCTCAACCGGATTCTATTTAAACAAAATTTTCACTTTTATGATATATAATCCTCTTAGCTTGGGCTTAAACAAAGGTATTAGACGCGGTGTTTACTATCCTCTTGCCAGCGGTACTTCAACTGCATGGTAAAACCGATTTTTTTTTAATTATAATAATTAAAATCATGCAAAAACGACATTTTGAGTTAAATGAATTTTTATTATACTTTATTTTGTTTTTTTCCAAAATATCTGAAAAGTTACTTTAGTAAGTACATACAAATTGTATTTATTAATAATTTATTTATTTTATAACCAAGTTATAAATGTACAATTTAGTTACTTCATCGTATCTATTATAGCGAGAGTTTGATACAGTTTCAGTCTTTTTGCGTTTTTAATTAATCTTTCTAAGAAACTAACGCAAAAGTATTTTGCAACTCCCTATTCTTACCTGTCTTAATTGCAGAGTCATTAACAAATTAATGACAAGATAAATGCTTGCATTATCTGATTTCATATTTAATTGTTTTATGGCCGTTTGCACTGACATTTTTAAGGTATTAAAGCTAAGTAAAACTTAAATAATGACCGTAGAAACAATTATTGTAATAATTTTTTTTGCTTTAATGCATTGTAAAATTGTCAAATAAGTTAGTTTTCAGAATATGCTGGCCGCGCTGAATTTGAAGTATGGTACAGACTGTAGTCAAATCTAATAAAGAAATATATATTTATTTAATAGTTATAATTTATAGTCAAAACAATGTAGTACCATCGCTCTCAAAAAATACTGATTCAGTTTGTTACTGTAGATACTTCCAAAACTCAAATTTTGATGTAGACACGTTTTTTGTATGTTAATCGGACATCTCAAGATTTTCAAGTAGGGGTTTGCCAAACTAGCAAATTTGATAGATTACTGTCACTTTGATATTTCATGGTCATAGCCTGCTAACGCAATTGATTGTGTGCCCTCAAACCAAATGCACACAGCAAAATTTTACTGTACCAGTATTTTTTCAGCGCGATGGTACGTTAATATGATTTAAATACTAAAACCTAAAATTAAATTTAAAATGTATCATTGTGTATTTTCTTAATTATAAGTTGCCAAAACCTATTTATTCTTGCCTATTGAAGTTATTAGGATGTTTACATATCTCAATGGCTTCACGTTGTAAATGAACATAATGAGCTTTTCTTGACAATATTTCCATACCTGTGTTAGGGTTCACTTATTAGAATTGACTTAATACAATTTTTGTTTCGTGCTATCTGAGATTGATTGTTTTGATTGATTGAATAGCGTCTTAGCTTAGTTTCGTGGTACTTGAGATTGATTTGATCATCGCGACAAGAGGGCACAGGTCTGAGAGATATACCTGTCTTACGAAATAGCATTAGGGCCCCTTATTACAATACAAACTTAAATTATCAATCCTATTGTTCAAATGGTTGTTCAGACGTGCGCGTTCGGATATTGCTCGGTTAAATTCGGTGAAACGGACGAGGAGAGAAGTGAGGGTTGTAGAAACTGTCTTCGTTGAAGACTGTGCGCAGCAAAACTTCACCTACAGTCCTAGTCACCTAAGAAGGCCAGCGCGGTAATGCGCAAACGACGAATTCACGCTGCTTGTAAAATTGGCACGTATCTATAAGTCAGTGTCCTTCCATGTTGTTTTTGTAGATATGTTTATTCAAAAAGTTATTGTATATATATATATATATATATATATATATATATATATATATATATATATATATATATATATATATTAGTACAATAAATGTTATTAAGTGCCAAACAAAATATATTTCAAATTCTAAAATGGTGCTATAATAGTTATTAATGATACTAGTTCGATATGAACGTCATAATGAAACGCGTGTAAAGTTAAACCACGAGGCGTTAGCCGAGTGGTTTATTTACACAAGTTTCATTACGAAGTTCATATCGAACGTGTCATTCAAAATTTAATCTACGCCAGTCCAAATAGATTTTCTTTACATAGATTCGATTTGTTTACAATATCAGAAACGTTTTTATAAATAAAAATTCAAAATTATTAAGTGGCCATATTAGTCGATATAGCAACCGCGCTTGTCGATTGTTGCAATTTTTACTTTGACAACGTCATTATTTGCGTTCAATTTTGTGTTTTACATGAGTTTCACGCACTGATGGACTGAATTTAACAAATTGTACAGACTTTATAATTAATTTTTACAATAAATAAATGTTGGTAAAGATTTTATAATGAAGTAAAAGTTGTAACTAATTTTCTTTTTGCCTGTTTTTTATTTTAAAATTTGCGTGTTATTATGAGTTCATAATGGCACTGGGTGCTATTATGAAGGCCATAATGACACCCAATTGAAGATGATAAATATGTCATAATGACACTGGCGTAGATTAAATTAATAAAACACAGAAATACCTAATATATAATAGAGTAAGGATATTTATATGCGATTGGTAATGGATGTCGTTATGTTAATAGATTTTCTCTTATAACGTGCATTAGATTTTCTAATATCTACATCACTAAATATGAACATTAATGCTATTTATTGAATTATAATTATAGGATAAGTTCATATTTTAGTGATATATAATCAAATTCGAATTAAGTTATTGAAAAAAATGCACTAGTGGAATGCATTATTATGCAGAATAACAATAAGTAAATGAAGATATGATACGCCACTGACTTGTATTTTTACAGTACTCGGTTTTCGGAATCATGAATCGGGTTGCGCCGGTTGCTCGCCTTCTTAGCTGACTAGGACTGTATATGAAGGTTGTCTTATTCGCCTTTACGTAATTAGCTGTTTACGTGAATATTTCTTACAGTTCAAATGTAGTGAATGGTAAAATTTACGCTCTCTCATTAGCTTATCTTTAAGGTATATTTTTTTTATCAGAGTGTTTATATCATATGTTAATTTAATATATATATATATATATATATATATATATATATATATATATATATATATATATATATATATATATATATATATATATATATATATATATTAAAAATTAAGATGTTCAATTAATTAATATGAAATTGTTCCATCCTAAATTTTTTGTTTTTATTACTTTTGAAACGGGGTGGTTTTTCGGGAGTAGAGAGGATTAGTTTGAAATCGTAGGGAAGGCAGTTTCTGTTGAAATTTTGATCGAGCCGGATTGCTTTTATTGTTTTAATTAGAAACTCCCGTTGTAAACTGTTCGGTCTATAAATATTTTGTCGTGTACCTTTTAGCAAAACAAAAACAATAATTCGTTCTTTTCTTTTAGTGTATATTTTAATGTAAACTTTTCCAAAAATTAATCTGTAATTAATCGCCGAGGCGCCGAGTTTCAAACCGCGTATCTTAACTCGTCGTGTTGGTGGTAACGTTTTTAACTAAAGAGAATATATTCAAGTGTAAGCCGGTAATTTTATATAAATGAAAGCCCCCAGCAAATAGTTTTACAAGCCTATGTAACGTATTAAAAATCAAACATTGCCTTGCAAAGGTACCTCATTCGGACGCGGGCTCATTAAGCTTAAATCTGCTAAAATAAAAGACAGACTAGGGCTCCTTCGCTCTTGTATTTGGATGAATCAGCATTGCTGGCGAACTGGTACCGGATAATCCTTGGTTACTAATTATAATAGGCAATTGCCAAGTCGTTACATGCTCCCGGGTTCAGATGGCTATTAAACACCTCGAATTTTATTTTTCTTGTTTTTATTGTTTAATAGATAAATGGGTTACCTGAGAATGGGCGCTGTATTTTTCTAACGCACTCAAACTTATATATCGGTCACGACGTTATGATATATTTACAACTTACCCTTGTTGTTTTAATGAGCTTTTGTGTCAGTTTGTTTAAGTAGAATTGTTTGCCTACGAACGGATTTGTCTTTATATGTAATTTTACGTATGTTTTTTTGTGCTTTAGAATTCACTAAACAATTGTGTACGTGTAAATTCCTTGTCTATATTCTTTTGACCTTGCCTTTACCTCATTATCACCTGTAAAATTTTACTATTGCTGTATTTTATATGTACTGTAATTTGCCTTATTGTTTTATGTGCTTATTTACTTAAAGACCGGCATGATTGGTTTTAAAGGGCCACATGTTTGGTATTACGATGTTTATTCTGATTTATTTATGACGCAATTGTGGGGGGTGGTCACATTGTGTTTTTTTGTGTTCATGTATAGCTAAACTGCTTTTTTATTTATTTTTCTCTTAATGTTATAATTTTGTACGCACTTTGACCTGATTTAATGATGTTTTGTTATATATTTAACCCTTTCATTGATTTTTTTGTGTTTTTTCATTTATTAATGTATTTGTGCAATTACGTATTTATGAGTAAAGCGGGTTTTATTGGTGGTTCTTTCCTACAGTAGTACATTAACTGGTTGAACCATCATTGCGCAAAGCTCGTCAATTTTAATTTGAGTAGTTTCATTGTTTACCTGCCCCACATGATGTAACACTTAACCTAGTCCAGCCTATTGAAGTCAATTAGCATAACGTACCTACCACTAGACGGTCAATTCGTTTGATCAGATTTGAGGTTTACGACTAATTAAATATCAGACTTGTAAATAAATTCTAATGTTTTAATTGTTGCCAGGAAAGTCAAAGTAAGGAAAGCAATTAATTTGAGTAATAGTAACATTATTGTCTGTAATGTCAAGATAAATCACTTAGCGACTGTTTTGTTCTTGAATTTGCATCATTGGAAATAAGTTCAGATTGCACTTTTCAAGATAGGGTACCCGGGGGACTCTACAAACTTCAAATACAGAATGTAACACCGGCAACTAACACTCGTCTAGCTAGTCCAATTCTAAATCAGACAGTAATATATTTCCTATAGATTACATTTCTATTACTATTCTATCTTACCAAATAAAATAAATACTTCATAATAAACGAAAAATAAAAATAAACTAAAAAAACGAACACAAGGAATGGTCTCCAGGTGGCTTCTACCTGCACTAGAGTCTACTGGTGGAAAGGGCGGGGCGGCTTTCGTACAGCGACAGGTCGTTGGAGTAGCTGCAGTGTGTTTAGCCTCTATGCGTGTGATAATTAATAATAAAAGAAATACCGATAATAGTCGATAATTAACTCCCAAAATGTAATTTGGTGCCTGCGAATTAATTTCTTAAAGGAGGGTTAATAAACTTAGCAAGAAATCAACATCTGAAACAACAATATTTTCTTATTCTCAAAGTTTTCAATTAACACAAGACTAAGTAACAAATATAAATATAGGTTTATTCCGGGAAGGACACAAGGGACTGTTAATAGAATAGTCGTCTTTGATGACATTGCCACTTAATTTTTTTATGAAACGAATTGGGTTAGTATGTCAACAATTTTTTCTCAGTATTGTATAAGAATAAAATACTATTGTTACGGAATTTTGATTTAACTTACAGGGCTTGCTGTAATTATTAAAATTACGCTAAATGAATACAATATAAAATGTTAAGACGACAAACTATAAACAACTTAAAAGAGAATAATGTTGGTGGCCTTTACCACTACTTTTAAAAAGAAGTAAGATAATTTTTATTTCTCTTAACCGAATAGTGGAGGTTTATATTTTATTAACAATTACGATTTATTTTTGTCCATTAGAGAAATATGAATGAACGAGAATACTTTCGAGAATTAGACCAGACAGGTGCTCAAAATAAAGTTTCTGGTGGCGCATCGTTATTTGTGGTGATGGCTAAAATTTTGGTTGCCTAATGGGTAATGAAATACTCATTTTCGGGGCTTATCGAACTTAGTTTAAACTAAAGTATTCTGGATACGAAAAGCAAGTGATTCGTTTAGAAAGGGCTGTAACTCGGAGTTTAATTATTTATCTGTACACGAAAATACAATTTTCGTGTTTAACGACTGAAAGTTGGGATTTATTTACGGTCGCGGGAATACCTATTTTAATAGGATTTTCTTACGGAGACTTTCTGGAGATTATGCGATTGTCTGTCTGCAGAGGCTGGGCTAGTCTCCCAGCTCGGCTGTGTGTCTATTATATATGTGGCGGCGGAATAGGTTAATTAATCGAACGGGAATACACCCTTTGGTTAATTAGAAGGATGCTAGACTGAACAAGCATTACACCTTTCAGACGAGCGAGATAACACCGGCACCGGAATTTCACCTTGCGGACATCTCCAGAGGAATTCTCGACACTTTTCAGACAACAACCAAAGCAAAGAGTAGGGTTTCGTGTACTAAAAGGTGTTTGTTGACGTTGGGCATACACCTGAGTAAGTGCATAGTTTACAAGTATTGTGGTGTTATGCAGATTAATAATCTGCCAAGACAGAAAAGATATTATAACGGAAACTGATCTGCTGAATATGATCGGGAAAATTTACAAGTCGCCTATGAATAGGTCGCAGATAGATATAACGGCTTCTGCTTCCAACTAGGTTGGAAGACAGAAAGGTGTTAGGAAGTGAAAGTTTAGTGAAGAAGTAAGTAAAGATGTAATTAATTTAGCGGGAAAGGAAAAAGCCACGTATTTTATTCCCTCCCCAAGGGCAGAGCGGACTGCTTGAGCTTTCCAAGCTGCTTCAGCCACAATCATGGATTAGCATGCATATACATTACGTATATGATGGTGAAAGATATGCGTCAGGATAGAATCGGAAGGAACGGAGTTAGGGTTAGGGTTTTGGTTAATTTCGCGTTGCACCTACGCTTATGCAGCAAGAGACATATGCGTAGTTGAGCAAGATAATCCTCTGGCAAATAGAAGTAACGAACACCCATTAACACACGATGATAAATACTGCGATAACTACTTGGTTGAAACCACCACATGTCGTAATGACGGAAAATTTGTTTTGCGCATACTTTTAAAACGACCATAGGGTAGATTGGATATTCACATGAAGTGGTAGAGTTAAGGTTGAAGAGTCTAGAGATAAGACGTGAAAACAACCAGAGTTAAAAGAAAAGTACTCAAACAGGAATATATTACAGTAAGTACATGACCAAAATTAAAATTCTATTAATCGTGAATGATAAACGATCATACTATCTACCACATAACTGCATTACTAAGGAATAAAGTGAAACTACGAAATTAAGAGTGGTCTTTGATGGATAAATAAGATTAGCAAATGGTGTTTTGATAAATGAAGTGGAACATGCAGGACCAATATTATCATACAAAATGGCATTCTTGCGATCATATCAAGATTCAGACTTTATCAATATGTCCTCACAGGAGATATTGAAACTTTGTACCGAATGATACAGATAAACTAAAAAGATAGACAATATCATCCTTTGGCGCGATGCGACAGAAGATGAAATTTTCATGTATACAGTAACATATGGTATGACTTCAGCACAGTATCTTGCTATTAACTGTCTTCAGCAAATAGCACCAGAAGTATAACCATCTTTTCCAATTTTAAGTGGGTTATATTTAAGGAAAAGTTGCCTTATATTAATCAAATATCTGTCCCTAGACACCTGTCTAGGGTCTAATACGTCAACATAACTTTATAGAGAAGCATGCATTTTTTGATGCGTCAGAGGGCGTAAGGTTCTTGTATCAGTTTGAAACCTATAAAGTGTGACGGTACTTATTCCATTGTAAGGTCTTTTCTTACAATTTTTATATTTGCCGCGGCTAAACTGCAATCGGTCTTTATTTTATAAACTAAAGAGGGGGGTGGGTTCGTCGGTATCTTTAATCTTAGCTCTACACTGTCCACATAAAATAATTAAAATAAAATGGTTTAAAAATATATTTTCCTATATTATCCTAAGCTAATATATATTCACACTTATTCTAAATCAACTAACATAAACTGTGACAATAATAAACAACTGGACGTCCTGATTGAGACGGCGGTCGGGCGTCCTTCCTTCCACTCGCTCGATGCGACAGCTTATTGTTGTCGAAGTCGCTTCTGGAAAATAGATTTTAATACACCCTAGTTACACTCAATAATGACCGTAATATTTAAATGATTAATAACGTGGTGTTTAATTAATTATTTATGCTGGATACGGCCCTGTCTATAAAAGAAAAGAATTTATAAACAAACTACTGGTTATTCAAAACGAGGGTTGCGCGAATCTAGGTCACTAGTGAAAATCGATATCCCGAGTTCACTGTGGTACGCATGACGGTTGTACCGGTCTAATTGCGGTGCGGGTCTTTAGCTTTAGTAATTTCTGGAAGACGGACAGACGGGTATGCTTCGTGAAGCAATTTACTTTCGCGATGTATTATGTTTGAAAATATGACTTATCTTCAGAGGTTTATTCTCGCATTAAATGTAGACTGGGCCGATTATACAAGTTTGGTTGTATAATTTATATCTGCACGTTATCTGAGGGATGTAATTTTATGGCGATGATTTCTTATGCAAATGAACGAAATCTCACGTAGATATAACTGAACGTTACTTACTGGTATACGCACAAAACGCGTATTTATTAAAGGCGGTTTTTATACTTGCGGAATAAGCTGGTGGAAAACAATTAATTGATTGTTTTCGTGAAATCCAATTACTTAGCGCGTGGGTATCGGTGTACGGTTTTCGGCTACGCCAGGTCTTTGACGGATACTCTACGTTTAATTCGTTTGTGATTACAGGCACTTCGGTCTTTGCCAGCGAGCTGGTGAATTCAGGTGTTTAGAATGTAAGTGAGAGTAAATGATAAAAGCTGCAGGTCTATACAGTCCTACTTAGCTCTCGTCGTCAGGTATATGTTAGCGTGGTGGGTGTGATCTCCCGACTACCTCGTGGCTTTTGCCCGTAGCGGTCTGGGGGTTTTTGTGTGTTTGCGTTTGTGATCTCCCGACTACCTCGTGGCTTTTGCCCGTGGCGGTCTGGGGTTTGGTGTGTGCTGGTGTTTGTGATCTCCCGACTACCTCGTGGCTTTGCCCGTGGCTGTCTGGGTGTTTCTGGTGTGTGTTAATACTCCCGACTGCTCCGGGACCTAGCCCGTCGCTCTCTGGGGGTTTCTTTGTGTGTGTGTTTATGTTTGTGTTCTGAATTACTCTACAGACTTACGTGTCGTTAATCACAAAGATCGAGGATAGCTATTGATTTACAAAAGGGTCGCGGTGCGCGGTCGTAAATACAGGAAGCTAAACTCGCGGTGGCGATCACTAGGTCTGCGGCGATTTACTTTCAAACAACCGTCACGTGCAGGTTTTCTGGAATCGGAGTTAGTCAAACGGACTAACTAATACAGGAGCTGGTGAAATCAACTAAATAATTCTCGGCGGCGGAATGCGTACAAGTGGCGCGACGGAACTCTTCTACTACGGCGGCTGGTCGGTTACGGTTACGGCTACTGAATTAACAATATTTAACTAACTAACTGACTAACTGACTACAGGAGCTGGTGAAACCAACTAAATACTTCTCGGCGGCGGGATGCGTTTACGGGGGGCGTTTTTAAATACCGATAGATAGAGATCTATAGATAGATATATATTTTTAAGGTGCGCGGCGCGGTTTTATAGAGGACCTCGGTAGGCGGTGGTGGCTTCTGTTTGGGGAATCCATTTGTAATTGGCGGAGATTACTCTGACGTATAAAACTTTCGATGTTTTATGAAATCTACGTTGGAGTGGAAACAAATTAATTTTTGTTGTGCAATCAAACGAAATAATGAGAAATATTAAGTTAGGTACTGAGTAATACGGAATACTAAGAAATATTAGATTAAGTTTTGCAGGTGGTTGAATACTAAGAAAGCTTACATCATTTCTTTTACGAGGGCTGATTGTTAAATAATTAATTAATTAAAAAAATTTTGAAGTAATGACTTGCGGTTCGTTACACCATAATGTTGCTACCTAAAAAATGTTAGGTATAACCATAAACACGGAATATTTTTGGGTTGACTCTGAAATAGTCCTTTGTAAGATAAGATCGCCTCCAAACAAATTAAAGGCATATATCGCTAACCGAATTTCTGAAACCCAGTCTTTGACTTCTGATTTCATAATAACCCCTGACGTCTTCTCCCTCTTAATGATAATCCTTTTACTTGAGCTAATTCCTACGACTTTTTTGAAAGAACCAGCGGCGTTCTTAATATTCACTAATGATCAATAAGTTCCAAGCTTTTTGATTTCTCCCACTGTTGAGTAAAGTTCCCAATATTTTTCAGGAGTTTTTACAAAGGCGAAGTTTCTTAAAATTATTTCTACGCTTCCGAAAATCTTATCTGCAGAGAGACATAAATGTCTATGTAATGGAAACGTCAACTATTTTCTTAATCGTTTCTGGAGCGACGTTATATAGGAACAGCATGAGTATGTGGATAATGAAACTATTTATATTTTCCTCCCCGCAAACGTCATAAAAGAGGCGAAGAGTGTCTATATTCCGAGGAAAATTGTTTTTTTAAATCAAGTAGCTCTGAAAAAAATTCTGTGCCCCCCTGCCAGTTTGATGCGCCATCGACGAATAAAAATCGGGGTTTCTTCAGTTTGTAGATGTAACACAAAAAAGAAGTACAAGGATAGCTGCTGTACATAAAAAGCATCCTGCATGGGTACGTTTGGAAGAACACGAAGCTATTGCAGGTCAAATCAAAAAGTCATTGCGTTAGGCAATTCATCCCTGATTAATTTATGGAACTGAGAGGCTCGAACTTTGTAAAACTTTAACTGGGTCTTCAGTTGGTTTTTATTAGTGTTATCCTTCACATTACCAATTTGCGATTTACAATGATTTAATACATCTGTAGCCGGGCTACCGAAGGCTATAAAGTTATTATTAAAGATTCTGCTAAAGAATTATAATTTACTTTTTTGTTATCGGACATTTTTTCATTAAGCTTATAAATACCGTAATCGCCGAATACTATTCGGCGCATAAATAAATTCCTGATTTGAAACGACCATAATAGCTTTCTTTACCTTTTAGTTGACTAATAAAATTTTGCACCTCTGTAAATTTCTCTATATATTTGTAAAGCTTTCTATCCCAATCTCATGTTTCAACAATCCGAGGCCAAATTTTTATATTCTCGCTTGTCGTATTTATTCACCTTTGACACAAGGCTTTAATGCGTTTACGGCAACCCGGCTTTTTAGTATCTTCAATAAATAGCTGAAAAGAAGAGAAGTCAAGAGTGAAAACTACTATAGACATACACTTCATACGGTTGCGTACAAAATAATTTACGGAAAATTTTCATTAAATTCAAACCTGGAATGATGGTTGTAGTAAAACATGATCAGTTGCCCTTGGCGAAATGGCACCTTGGTGGGATCACAAAGTTACATCCTGGACAAGACAGAATTGTACGGGTAGCAACTGTGAAATGTGCACAGGTTGAAGTGAAAGTGGCGGTAAATAAGTTATGTATCTTACCTGTCGACGATTTTTCTAATCCTTCTAAGACTGGATCTGAAACATAAAAGAGTGCATTTGTGTTTTTATCTTAGAATGGCATTTTTTTTACTTACCTTTATTGTGACTTTAATATTTATGTTGACCTTTTATTATTTGTATTGAAGTACTGGAGACTTCCATGCTGGCGCTTTATGTATATTTGTAGACGCCCAATTTTTATACCTGCGCATGATGTATTGTAATGTAAAATTGCAATAAACGAATCAAAATTAAATCTGACGAAAATTCATTCAGTTCTTTACCAATTACAAAACAGAGGAGATACACACACACACAAACATTTATACAGATCTTTAATTTTATATATAACCATATATACTCTACAGCTATTAGGTGAATCGTTTTGTAGATACATACATCCCGATTAACAGATTATTGCAGAAAAATTATTTTGCTTGTACCTTAAGAACGGCCGTCGGTCATATCTCAGGAATGGATTATAGCACAGGTTCGGGAAAAAAAATTTTATAACAAAAGTGGCCTTGAGAAACGCCTGTAAACTATTTTCAGAATTGTAGGTCCTCCGCTAGAGGGCGTATTTGACAGTTAAAATTTTAAAACGCAAAATTTTTCAAAATTTACTCAATTAAGGGACATGTTAAATATTATAATCAGATTCCTCGACAAATTCTGCATATTTTTTATTTGACAGGTTTTAGTCTATCTCTTCACATAAGGGGTGGGGGAGAGTGGGAACCTCGTTACGAAAAAACGCCTTTAATTCAGGTTCTGCTTGACCGATTTTAATAAACTTGATGTTGTTTGAAAGAGCTTTTGTTAAGCAATAGAAAATTTGTAACTTTGAAGCAATCTGATTAATAACATAAATGCTAGAGGGCGCTGTTTAATATTTTTTTAATATTGTGTTTTCTCTTTACAATTTTAAATAGAAGGATAAAAATTTAAGTAGGTCTTTAAAAAGTAGACTAAATTAGTAATTAGTAATAAATAAACTGCAAGTCGATATCTTTTTCCTATCCTGAGATATCGTAAGAAATAGGTAAATAGAGGGAATTGTTCTTCCAACATCTAGTAGCCTAGTTCGCGTTAACGGAAATTATTAAATTTAGCCTGAATGAAAAGATCTTACATTGGTTTGCAGTAATTTAAACTGTTATCATACTAATGTTATGGTTGCCGCTAGATTACCTAAGTGTAATGCTGTCGCTACTAACAATGATAACAAATTATAAAATAATAATGTGATAAATCTAACAATTAAAACCTTAAATAAATAACTACGTAATTAGTGTCGCCCTAGATGTTCGAAATGTCGTTCATCATTTTCAATGCATGAAATCAATCGCTGACGGGTGGAGAGAACAGCAGTTTCAATTTCTGCCCTTGAAATACTTCGTATTGTCTGTCGTATTCTTTCAATCATGTCAGCTCTTGTGGGTCTATCGGCATAAACGAGATCTTTTATTCTCCCCCACAAATAAAAATCTAAACAAGTTATGTCTGGAGACCTTGGTGGCCAAATAAATAAACTTTCACGTCCTATCCACCTTTCAGGGTATGATTTTTTTATGTCCAGTTTCAATAAAACACGAAATTATTTAATGAAATTATCTTATGCTATGTGAATAGATTTTAACTAACAACGTTATAATTAAGTGAGGCAAAGTAAAGTAAAAAGGTACCAATAATAAAAAATAATGAGAGGTCGGGTGAAAAAAATTCGTAATAACATTACGAGAGTTAATGCATTTAAAGTCCTTTTTCGTTTACTAACAACGAAGGACTTCAATGTATCTTAATGATCTGATTACTTCATAATATATACTATTTTAGATTGCATCCATATCACATGGTCCTACACCATAGTTTGAATGCTCAAGATTTCGATACCAGGTTGGATTTTTGCAACTGACTCTCAAATATGATACACGACGATCCTGAAATACTTTCACGAATTATGTGGACAGATGAGGTTACTTTTCATAGTGATGGTAGTGTAAATCGATATAATATGCACTACTGGTCTGAAACGAATCCCTACTGGATGCAGGAGGTCCAACATCAGGGTCGTTGGTCTGTAAATGTCTGGTGCGGGATTCTAGGTGGAGAAATAAGTGGGCCTTTTTTTTTAATGAGACTGTTAATATTTAGATTTTTTAAGCAACGAATTGCCGCTTCTTTTAGAAGACTTACCCTTTGCCATTCGTCGTGACATGTTCTTGAAACATGATGGGTACCCGGCACATTATTCTAAATAATATTAAACAGCGCCCTATAGCATTTATGTTATTAATCAGATTGCTTCAAATTTACAAATTTTCTATTGTTTAACAAAAGCTCTTTCAAACAACATCAAGTTTATTAAAATCGGTCAAGCAGAACCTGAATTAAAGGCGTTTTTTCGTAACAAGGTTCCCACTAGGTAGTAATATGGGGCCGGTTCTGGACCAGTTCAAGGTCATCCCTTGGGGAAAAAAGCATTTTTCAAGGTCAAACTGTTGGCGGAAATTTAAATTTTAGGAGCTCGCTAAAATAGAAATTGCAATGTCACCATCCTCATCATAAAAGGTCACTTGGTTAAACGTTTTGGGAAATTTGTTTCAAGGTCAAATAAAATAGAAATTGCAAAGTCATCCTCATATTAAAATTCTTAGAAGTCTAAAAATATTTTTTTTTTTATGATTGTGGACCTGAACAGGCTAAATAAGGTTATCGTGCTAAAGCACTCAGGAACACTTAGGAGGATGGATAGAGGGATAATGAATTGCCAATAGATGCCTATGAACAGCTACCTTTTTTCTCATATCATAAGTGAGAGGAAAACAGGAACTAGGGAGATCATTCCAGAGTTTAGAAGCCGTTGGAAAATGTGGATTGCGCCCGTTTGGTACGACAAGTGGAGATTTGTACTGCATACTGATGATGTGAATGAGCGAACCGAGTGTTTCTCCAAAGATAGCCGGAGATGTTATCAAAGAATGTAATTCACCAGCACAATAGCCGTTGTAATAACGATAATACAAAGAAAGAACTGAAACCATCCTTCTATGCTCAAGGGACTGTATGTGAAAGTTAAGGACGGGTTATTTATAAGCCTAATCGCTCTTTTGAATACGATCAACGATATCGAGAGCGTATTGGGGAGCACTAACCCAAAGGTGAGAATTATATTCCAGATGAGGCCGAATTTGGGCCTTATACAGCAGAAGGAGTTGTCGAGAGGTAAAGTACTGCTTAGATCTGTACAAAAGCCTATTTTACGAGCAGCTGTTTTGGTAGCTGACAGAAGATGGTCAACCCATGAGAGATTTGAAGAACAGTCATACCCAACAGAGTAATAGAGTCTGAAAACTTAAGAACTGAGCCATTCATACTTACAACAGGAAATGATCGATATTTTTTTGGGACATAAGGCAACACTGAGTTTTGTTAGCATTAAATTTAACTAGATTATTGCCCCATTCGAGAATACGTTGAATGTCTTTGTTGATTGAATTTGCCATTTCAGCTTTAATTTCTTGATTTGACATAGAAGGTGGATTATCACTAGTAGACTGAGATGAACTACAGTGAGAGTGCTATCGTCAGCAAAGCAATGGATGGGGTTAGTTGTTGAAGAAATAAGGTCGTTTATGTCAGCAGAAAAGTGTAGGCGCTTAACGGATCCCTGTGGTACGCCCGCGTTAATGCTTTCTTTTGAAAAAGCCATCAACTACGACACGTATTCGTCTTTTTATCAAGGAAACTAGAAACCCAGTTGATGAGGTATCATTTAACCCAAACGAGGTGAGTTCAAGTAAACACTTATGCCAAACTTGGTCAAATGCCTTTGAGATATCTAAAGCGACTACAACTGTTTCACCGGACTTCTACTGTATTGTTCCAAACTTGGGTCACATATGAAAGAAGATCGCCTGTTGAACGACTTTGCCTAAACCCATATTGGTGGTCACTAAGGAGTTTGTTAGTTTCAAGGAACGTGAGCAGTTGCTGATTGATGGCTTTTTCCATGATTTAGACAAAATGGAAGTGGGCAATTGGTCTGTAATTTGAGGGATCGGTCTTATCACCTTTTTGGGAATAGGTTGAACATTTGCTAACTTCCATGATGAAGGAATTTCAGAAGATATAGAGATCGTATAGAGCTTAGATAGGACTGGTACTAGTTCGGGGAACATTTCTTTAAGACAATAGCTGGGATACCGTCTGGGCCAGTCGCCTTTTTAATCAAGCCTACTGATGATCGATTCCAAGAGCTTGTGAAAATGAATTGGTTTCATAACGTATGAAGAAGAGTTGACTAGGGCACATCTTTTCCAGAATCATTGAGACACGAGTTTGATGCAAACAAATCCAAAAAACGTTGGCTTTGTCTACAGAATCAGCAACTACCGATCCGTCAATAGATGTCAGGGGAAATGAAGATGTTCGAAAGTTTTACTAATGGCTTTTGCTAAAGACCAAAATTTACGACTGCCTAAAGGAGATGTAGCTAGTTCATTGCATTTTCGTTGTTCGAACAACTTTTTAGTTTTAGTGATGACACTTTTGCAGATATTTCTAGCACCAACGTATTCTACATGACTGTCAACCGATTTATTAGATTTCCATTTAATGTAACATTTATTTTTAAAGATATTGCATCAGAACAAGCCTTATTGAACCAGGGTTGGGAACGTGAATGACCTACACGGTACTGTTTTTTCGGAATGTATAACTCCATTCCTGAGGATGACTTCAGATACTGAAAGAGCGATGTCCGAAGAAGAGGACGACTTAAAACAATATTCACGCCATGGAAAGGTTGCAAAGAAATCCCGTAAATCACTCCATCGAGCTGACTTAAAACACCACAAGGTTCTATCGGTTTTGGAACAACAGTGGAATTAGGTACAGTAGAAATGATTTTTATTAGACAATGGTCGGAAAGACCTAAAGGCGAAAAACGGAAGTTTTATAAACAAGAGGGTTTGATGTAAGAAAATCTAGAAGATGTGGAGGGGTTAGGGTTATCAGGATTCTTTGGGTTCAGAAATCATTTTGTGAGATCACATAAAATAGCAAATGTTTCTGCACTATGACCAGGGGATTTGTAGTAGATGAAAATTGAAATTAGAGTTATGAACATTGAAATCGCCTACAAATGAGATATCGCAAGATGGAAACTGAGACAGGGATAGTCAACTTTCATACTAAGGTAATCGAAGAAGTCTTGAAAGTTGCTGTCATTAGGAGACCTATAAATGCAACAGTAGAATTTCACAAAATTAGGACCAGAATGTTTAAACCAAATCACGTCAAAATTTTTATTTTCTAAGGAAGAAACCCTCTTGCAAGCAATTCTGTCCTTGTTACGCACATACGCCTCCTTTATATCGAAAGTTAGAGTGAAGATGGTATTGAGGAAATTGCAAGTCGGGTGACTGAGCTTTCAGAGGAGACTTGTGTTTCAGATAGAAACAATATATCAGGTTGTAATTGTTCAAGATGTTGGTGAATAGCATTAAGATTAGACCTGATACCGCGGATGTTGCAGTAGTGAATCAAAAATTGATACTTTGATGGAGGTCGCTTGGGCCCTGCCCTCCCGGACATCCGAGTGGGGCAGGATTTTACGTCCGGAATTTATAACCCTAGAAACCACAGCCATCTTATTTTTTAATTTGGGACTTTTAATGCGATAGGAAGACAGCGAGGGGAAAGGAAAATAAGGATGAGAATAGATTAAGGATGATGGAAAAGGTAACCGGTAGCCCTTACCGAGCTCAGAAAACCGGAGACCCAATATTAAGGAGCCCTGTAGGGGTATCGTATGATATTTCTGAGTTTATAATAAAAGGCTTACTTGCGTGTGCATGATTCTGTAAACTTTTTATAGGCAAAGGTTTTTCTAAGTTCAGCCTTTTCAAACAAAAAATCAATTTTTCGAAAACGGGCAAGAATTTGCCAAAATAAATTTAAAACCCCATCTTCCTTGTCGACTTTTCAACGTATCAACAATATATCAAATTGTAGCTGCCCCAATGTAAAAGCTACCCTTGTAGGGATAGAAATATTTTTAAGCAGATTTTTAAGTTCAGCCTTTTCAAACAAAAAATCAATTTTTCGAAAAAAGAATTTGACAAAAATTTAAAGCTAAAAATAGAAATTGCAATTATCATCATCATCATCATGATCATATTACAATTGAAGGGGCAAGTGGATGAAGGTGTTACAAATAGTAAATTCTGAGATAAATCATGATTCTTAAATTATTGTGTGAATTTTTGATTTTTCAAAATACTTTTAAAGTTTTTATATAATTGATTAAAGACTAGTCAATTTTAACTTGTGTAATGATAGCAATGACTTTTTCAAAAATAAGTTTTTTAATTTAAAGGTACATAACACCTTCTTCCACTATTAGCTTATTACTTGAAACATCTAATAAAATGAAAGAACGGAAAGTGTTTTAAACAAATAATATATTTTGAAACTAGTGATTACAATTTATATTAACTAAATTGACTTCCTCCAGTATTAGTAACATTAGTAACATCATTCATCTGTAGAATTTCTTCAAAAACCAACGGAATTGTTCTTTCACATAAACTAGTTGGTCCTTCAAATTTTCAATTTTTTATTGGACAAACTTCCAAATTTTCGCTTATTCGTTTTAGATGTACTTTTCAGCCTGGACGTCTCTCATTTTGAGCACAAAATTTTAAAAGAGAAAAGGGTCATAACTCTCCTTATATAAGTATGGCCAAATTCCAACCGTATCCATTTCATTGATCTCTAAATGCAATCTTTCATTTTGAATATTTTTCTTTTTGTAAAAGATTGAGTTCGTTTGGTAAGTTTTTTATTCACGAAAATGGTTTTTCATGTCTGTTGCGTGATTCATTTTTGATGATTTTCTGATAATATCGCGATACTTCAGGCAGGTATACGGTCTCATTTTTCGTAAAACCTTTTCGATGCGATCAAAGTCACGGTCGGAGTCTAGAAGGGTGCCTACCAGGAAACTTATGATCAATGACAGAAAATATACCTGTTAAAACTGGTAGAAACATATCATTAGGAAATTTTGTTCTGTCCTGCACAAGAATCACTCCAGATAACTAAATGCCGTTTATCGTTCAGGAGTTCCTCGTTTCAAAAGGTACACAACATAAATCTCAAGACTTCTGTTTGCCATATCTTCTGTCCAGTTGAAGTAAAACGCTTTCCATTTGTTGAAAATTGCACAAAAGTTGTAGAACCACATCTGTCTGAGATAAAAGCTGATGTAGTTAACTTTGGTAGGGGCATGGTTGTTTAAGTCCATGGTGAAAATTAAACTTATTGTTTCCCTTTCCTCCTGTCAATGCGTTGCAGTTCGAATGCTGCCTTAAAATTTTCTTTATGTTCAGTGTTGGCTTTCCGGCATCGCAGGTGTGCGGGTCTCCAAAATGGTTAGAAAAAATAAAATTTTTTACAATATCTTCTTTGCACTTTTCGATGTATAATTCATGCATTTTGGAGATGTTAAGAATAGGTGACAAACACATCTTGTAAGGGTTGTTATGTCTTGAATAATGCGATTCTTCGGCAGGAACTGAATGAATATGGTTTTCAATATAAGAAACTATTTCGCTGGAAATTTTATGTGGCCTAGTACTATGCTTTCCCCTTGAGTCAGGAGAGGGCACAGACTTTCCGTCTTTGAGTTGTTTTTGAATCAAATCAACTTTTTTTCTTCCGACACCACATAGATTACAAAAAGCTGTTTTACATACGTATCGCACGTTATCATAAATTTATAAGAACAGGCTTTATGATTACTGGCATTTGTTGTTTTCCGCTGGACTCCACCTATCCGAATGCTACTAAACAATAAGGCATTTTTAGCGTTAACGTCTAATTTATAAAATCTGAAAGATTTCTCTATTTGTGGGGTTGATTTTTCAATTTGAAAAATTTTTTCCAAAACTTTAATCTAGGAGTCTTAAGACATCTCCTTTCCGTTATATGAGATATTGCCTTTTTCCCTAGCTATTGCAGCCTTTTTTTTTTTGGTCTTTTTTCTGATCCTCTTCTTGATGTTTTAGTTTAGGAAAAAATTTTCTTCTTTTTTTCGACAACTTTAGAAATTTTATTACTATGCATTTCCACTGGAGTGTCCTCTGCAGTAATGTAAAATTTGTTATTATTTTGCCTCGATTGTTGAATACAACTTCCTTGTAAGATTCGTCCGCAATAAGCTTTTCACTACCGTATCGAGTTTTTAATTTCTTAAACAATGTTCCACCAGCTTTCGATTTCTTTCGAAAGTCTCAGGTTACACTGAACACTTAGATTCTTCGCTTGAGCTTGGTGCGTATTCATCACTGTCGTCCTAAAAATACGGTTTCCAAATATTGGTAAATCCTAATAAAGAAGATACACAGAAAAAGTTGAATTTCCATGAAGCATTTAAATACAAGATAACCAGAAATAACACAATATTATGTCAGGATAAAAATAATAATTTATTAATATTTTTGTTATAACATTATAATAATTTAAATTAATAATTTACTTTTAAGGAGTAACATCCTATAAGTTTTACATGTAACTGCTACGAAAATACAAAACTTGCTTACCTTCTTGATAAATTTCATCATCTTCTGGTTTTTAGGAAAACATTTTAGTTAGATTTCTCATGATTTTCATCTCTATTTTCTTCGCTATTTATTTGAAGTGCTCTTAACACCATCAACTTTCCTCTTGAGGGCAACATATTTTATCGCTAATGTTATAAACAATATTTTCGGCATAAACAAATACTCAAATCACGCATCACAAGGTTTTCTTGTAATACTGTAGTAGAAGAAGGTGTTAATGCTAAACTAAGAATTTTGACTTTAAAATGAAGGTGGGCACTTGACACTATCATCCATTGGGATTGTACATAAGGTCCGTGTACATAACACCTTCATCCATCGGTATCGCCTAAAATTTACCTTTTTAAAGGATAAGCAACGGGAATATGACAGAAGATACTCGTACCACCTTCTTCCATTAAATATCTCAAAATTTCCAAAAAACACCTTCATCCACTTGCCCCTTCAATTCTTAGAAATCTAAAAATAGAGTTTTCAAGGTCAAAGGGTAAGGACCTGCAGGGGTATCATATTAAGTTTCTTAGAAATCTAAAAATAGAATCAGTTCATGGAAATGTGAAGAATGATGGGTTGTTATGTATGTATGCTAAAATGTAGATCAAGGTCAAATTTTAGGTTGACTAAATGGTGGAAGGTGAAATCGTTTTCTAAACTAAAAGTAGGACAAGGTGGGTATTTAACAAGTTTAAACAAAGAGGTACTCAAATCAAGGACACATTTAGATCAAAATTTAAAGCTAAAATAGAAATTGCTATTCATACCAATTCTTAGAAATCTAAATATAGGGCTTGCAAGGTCAAAGAGTAATTAATGACCTGCATTATTAAACATTTTTAGAAACATAAAAATAGAATCAGTTTATGAAAAAAAAAATGAAAGGTTGTTGTCTAAAATGCAAAATGAAGCAAATATCACTCCTGGAGCGATATACAAAATGGACAGCATCCCGATGGTAGCAGTTATTCATCATCAGATGTAGATTAGCTTATTGATGTAATTCTCAAAGCACACTCTCCCCTCTACCATAAAAAATCGTGATGCAGTAATACATAGAAGAACAGTTCGCGTGTCAACCCAAAATTCAAAAGCACTCTCGAATCAGTCAAGATGGATTGCATTGAACAGTAGCACTTTCTGTAAATCCTTCACGAACGTAAAAGACTTGGAGGTGGGTGCAAAATATAAAGTGATTGATATGAATACCATCGACACAAAATATGGTAACAACGCATTACGATGTTTGAAGAACAACCTACTTTACCCAAACTTCATCCATGCTGTTTTTTTCAAACACAAAACACTTGTCACTGCGCTTTGGCTCATGTATATCATTTATATGAAAAAATTGTAATGAAATTCTAATAAAGATTTATTAACTGACATCTATATATACATATCTTATTCGCATGCATTACCTCAACGCTTTTATGAGTATTTCAAAGAAGAACTGGATAATTTTTCCCAAATACAGATAGCTGTAATTCTTAGAAACAAGAAAAAAAATTATTGGCGTCGTTAAGGGAGAGTGTGGATGCTTATACCGTGCATGAAAAGTATTAAATAAAGGTGTGTTGTAATTTGAATGAAAGACACTTTAAAAAGTAAATAATTAATTACAGTAGTATGTTATATTAAAAGAAAAGGCACTTTAACAGTATTCATTTGAATAAAAAATAAAGTGTGTTAGGCATCTAAGAAGAAAAGTGAATTACAAACGAAAAATCCTTAAAAGAAGTTAAATTGAATTTTCATATAAAACGAGTTTCTTATCATGATTTATTAAATTATACAAATTATGTAGGAAGAAATGACATTGTAACCTTATAATTATCACATAAAAGTATTACAAAGAAAAGATGAATAACATTATCTTAGCTACTGTGTGAAATGCTGTAGTAAACAAAATTATATGTGTTTTAAAATAAATATACTCTTTTTATCATAGCAGTTTAATCCTTAAGTCAAAAATTCTGAATTTTTGTATATAGACTAAACAAATGACAGCGCAAAAGATAGCAGTTCCAAATTTTCTCACAACTAAAAAAAAAAATTTGAAAAAAAAATTATATGTTAGTAATACAATTGTCGTTTACGTAAACTTTGATAATTGGTTAATAAATCATAACTCGGTAGTCCTTTACCCAAAAATTCTGAATTTTTGTATATAGGCTAAACAAATAACAGCGCAAAAAATAGCAGTTCCAAATTTTCTCAAAACTAGACAAAAAAATTTTGAACTATACATAAATCTTAATTGCAACTAATGCAGCTCGTCGTGATAACAACCCGGATGAACAATTGAAGGAGGAAAAGGGGGGCGAAGTTACAATATTCAAAGAAATTGGGCGACCGTTTGAATACAAATACAGGAACAACGTGCATGTATTGATTCAAGATTTGGAGGTCCTTGGGAAAAATGGCGGAAACCCTTTCAATGATATTATATCAGCGTGGAAGAACTATACGAAGATGGATAAAGAAACCCTCCGAAAATTTTTTAGTCAACTATAGTTCGTGCAACGATGGAAATTTGGACTTCTGTTCACGCTCAATTTAAACTGCTTTTCCCTTGATGCCATAAATAAAGGCTACCTCGAGTCTTGTCTTCAGTCAGTGAAGTCGCTTATAGATGGTGTTCGTAATTATGTTGAGGTAGTACAAGCAGATTTAAATGCAACTAAAGAAACATTAAGTAAATTGATAAAGGATGGAACAAGTGGTAAACGAGTTGCATAAACCGGCACGCAAAAATTTCCCTCGTAGACGCACTACTATTAAAGGATTCGATGATCTGTGGCAAGCAGATTTATCTGAATTTGTAGATTACGCCAAACAGAATAAGGGCTACAGATACATACTGGTAGTTATCGACTGTTTCTCTAAATACCTATGGACTAGAGGTTTGAAGACGAAGATGAGTGCAGACGTTACGAACGCTATGAAAACCATTTTTAAAGAACGGACTCCTAAGAATCTGTAAACAGATGCTGGAAAAGAGTTCTATAATAAGCAGTTCGCTAATCTGATGGTAAAACATAACATTAATCACTATACCACATACAGCACGAAAAAAGCTAGCATAGCAGAAAGAGTGATTAGGACCATCAAGAATACCCTGTATAAAAAATTTGGGCTGAGTGGAAAATGCGTATGGATTGGTGCACTTCTCGAAGAAGTGACGACAGAGTACAATAATCGTAAACATCGAACAATCAGAATGAAACCTAGCGAAGTAAATGGTAACACAACGCTTAATGTATATTCGAATCTGAAAATCTTTAATAAAAACGATCGATTCATGGTGGGTAACATAGTCCGCATTAGTAACTTTAAAAGCATATTTGATAAAGGTTATACACCAAATTGGTCTAGTGAACTTTTCAAGATTGTTAAAGTACGTAACGAATCCGATCAACTTGCAAAGACATGAAAGGGACACCTATACTAGGAGGATTTTATGGACAGGAACGCAAAAGGTTAAATATCCGGATGTTTTGGTGGAAAAGGTCATTCGACGTAAAAGAATAAAGTGTACGTAAAATGGTTGGGATTAAACGAATATTCATGGATCGATGATGATAATGTAGTTTTATAAGCATATTATTGTAATGCAATAAGCTCATTTGTAATTCAATAATGCCGGTAAAAACAACAAACTTTAAATTAAAACTGTAGAAAATCACTATTGGTTTAATAACGGATATAAATGTCCTACTTGAAAACTAATATGAATATAAATTATTGTAATATAGTGTACTTAGGGAACTAACGTAGAATGTAATTTCTGTAAGAATAATAATAATAAAAGACCAATTGTAATTTGTATTATTTATTAATAAAAAACATACTGGTACATACATTTTTTTTATGTACATAATTTTTTTAATACCTAATTATCTTATATATTAGGCCTAAAGTGTTTATGTAGTCCTCAAACTTAACTGATGGCCACTTCCCCGAGTCAGGTCCGCTTGTCCAACCTAACCGTTCGCCTTGAAATCTCCGACCTTTTTCAACGTTTTCTAGAATACAGTTATATATTGTGAAATGTTCATTATTTTCCGACGGTTCAAAAGTGTATTTCAAGTTTTGTTTATTAATTACTTCGATATATAGCTTAAGTGATTTGCAATTAGCATAATAAGCAGCAGTTGAAATAAATTCGTTGCTGTAGTAAATTTTTTTTTTTGGATAATGAGAACTTAAACTGTTTTCAGTCTGCTGCGTTGAGCTTTTCTGTAAACAGTTACCCTTTTAAACAGCTACCTGTTTTTGAGAAACAGGTTTTTAGGTCTGTTTTGAGCTGTTTTCGAAAACGGGTAGCTGTTTTGAGCTTTTGCCTGGCTGGAAAACAGGTATCTTTTTTGAGCTGACTGCATCAAAGTTTATTCTACAATTTTCGATGTTTAAATGTTCTGCCGAACAATTTACAAATTGTTGTTGGCTTACCAACTCCTGCATAAACGTCGCAAATGTTCGCTATACTAAAATTGAATTTATCTTAATTAATAAAGTAAGGATATTTCTATTGAACCAACCAACCACTTCCATTTGTTGGTAATTTTGTTAACGTCAACAGATCTACATGTATATAATGTTTTAATTGAGTACTCATTCATTACCTACAATTAGTCATGGCTTCGGCAAACAAACAATCAAGACTGTCATTAAAAAAAGAAAAACCATGCATATTGCATGATGTTTTAGTACGAGCACCAACGAGGGGTACTGAACCAATCCAGGCTCCCCTCGAAGAGTCCATCCCGATAATTTCAATTAGAGATAGCGATGTAGAGGATGACCTTTCGAGGTATTTTGAAAAGTAGGTATAATTTTATTAAAATTATTGTTTCCCTTTATTAATTCATAGAGTATTTAGTACAACCACATTTATTTATCGTTTCAGCATAATACCAGCAACTACGGTGATGGCAACACCGCAACCGCTGCAGAACCTCCAATACGGAGGTAAAAATTTATCGTTGGTAAATGCTCATCACGAAGAGCGGGATCCACCACCAACCCTGTAGGCGTTTAAGAACAAAAGTGTTGCGTGGTAAAATTTACAACGACTATGTTAATAGTGAGGTGATATAACTCTGCCGTGTATGTACTGGTAATACAGCTACTTACTTACTTACTTAACCTTCACGCGATTCCTTTGCGGGGTAGGCAAAACAATCCCTGCCTCCTATTTATTTTTCATTCATAATCTTTCTCCATGCTTTCCTACCTCCGCATACCTCCCTAGCTTCTGCAAGATTCATAGATAGTCTCTGACCTGCCCTTTTGTTTTTAAAACTCCTTATCTTTCTTTCCTTTATCATAGATTCCATTACATTCAGCCAAGTTTTACGCGGCCTACCAGGCCCGGCCTTTCCCCTAACCTCACCCACATATATTTGTTTCGTTAATCTTGCGTTGTTCATTCTCTAAATGTGACCAAACCAACGTAATGTACCACTTTTATATCTATCCATCATCGTCTTTTCCTCACCATACTCCGTCATTATGCATTCATTTTTTATCTTGTCCCTTCTCGTTTTACCACATGCGCTTCTCAGGAATCTCATACCCACGGCATTTATTTTTCTTCCGTGCTTTTTTTGACATACCCATGTCTCACTTCCACAAGTACTGACGGGACGAATACCCATTATAGATTGCTCGTTTCGCAGCTAGGCTCATGCTTTCATTTCTCATTATCCACATACTTCCAATCACTTTCCTTCCAGCATTGACCTTCGTCCAATCTCGCTCTCAATTGTACCATCTGCAGTAAACATTCTACCGAGATATACCATTTCGTCCACTTGCTCCAATTTCATCTTGCAGAGTAAATGCTCTCTCCTTTCCACCTTCCCGATTGAACACCACAATCTTAGTTTTGTTCACGTTAACCTTTAGGTCCATGCTCCACAGACTGTATTAAACTTCCTCAGAGCGGTTTGCAGCTCATCCGCACTGTCACTTAATAAGACTGTGTCATCTGCATACAAGAAGTCGTACATTTACGTCACCAATCATTACACCATTTGTATCGGTATTGCTTGACAAGACATTTATCCATATACATTGAACAACCACGGTGACATCACACAGCCTTCGCACTCCTTGCTCAATCTTAAAGTATTCACTCACACCTCCTCTCACCCTAACAATGCCCGACTACCGTTGTATACTGCCCTTATTCCATTTATTAGACCTTTATTTACGCCATATTCATTTAATATTTCCCACAGCTTCTTATTCACTCTGTCATATGCTTTATCCAGATCTACAAACGCACAGTACAACTTCCTTTTTACCTTTAAACACTTTTCGATCACCTGCTGGAGAGCAACTATCTGATCGACACATCCTCTCCCTGGCATGAAGCCACCTTGCACATCCCAAATTTTAGTTTCTGTAGTTTCTCTTACTCTATCAATCAGTATTTTTCCAAATACTTTACCAGGCACGCTGAGCAAGCTTATTCCTCTGTAGTTCTTACAATCACTCTTGTTCCCCTTACACTTCTACAATGATACAATGATCGCGCTCTTCCAATCACTTTGCACTTTTTCATACATAATGCATACATTGAATAATTCATACAATCTTCTTATAAGCTTTGCACCACCATACTTGAGCATTTCACCAGTGATTTCATCTACGCCAGCTCCCTTGCCGTTTTTTAACATTCCTACCGTTTTCTCTACCTCATTTATTCCAATATCCTTCTCAGTTTCATTCACCATTTCTTCTATATTCTGCTTATTTGACCCTTCAGTCTTACCCTCACTACTGTAAGCTTTCCAAATATTCTTGCCAGCATTTTCACTTCACAATCGTCCCATACTATTTCGTTTCTAGCATTCATCACTCCTGCAGGGGCCACGTTTTTTTTTGGCCCATTTCCAGAAGAGTTTTTGTTTTCAAAATCATTCTGCATTTTCTCTCCTTCACAGCCATCACTTCCTCTTTACTTATTCTCCCCCTTCCTTCTTTATTTCTTAATCTTTTACAAAAGTGAAACTTTCCTTGACACCAATTATGGCTTTCTCTGTCAAAGAATATTGCGCTACCTGTTCCGTTCTGTGTTTTAGAGCCGCCGGTGTATTGGTTTCGCATGTGGATATTTGAGCATTAGTCTTCTTGCATGCAGTCGGTACTGTATCGGTAGAGTAATTATATTTTTTACTTCTGCGAGTTCTAGCTCAAAAAGCGTGTCTTTAAATCCAACCAGCGTGGTATCTCAGTCTGTATGATTAGCTACTGTAGGCAGACAAATTTCTAGACTATTAATTAATCTTAATCCTCTTATGATAGTATTTTCTGAATGCAAATCGCTCTTAAAAAATTGACATAATAGTGAATAGGCAAACAATTCAAACGTTGCCACTTTTTCATTAATTTCTATAACAGTATAACATGTACAGTATAATCTATGCAGTATAATGACTTACGGCCGGTTTTATAATCATTTTTAAAGTGACTTTAAAAATTAAAGGAACTTTAACTCATTTCTGGTTCTATAATAATTTATAAAGTCACTTTACTGTTAAAGTACCTTTAAGACTTAAAATTTCTTAACCATTTAAAACATATTTAACGCAAAAGCGGACTTTAAAGACCTAACCTAAAACTGTTGTCTTTCAATCGTTCTGATAATTTTATAGTATTGTTTTTCTTCTTCAAGTTCAACTTCTTCAGATGAAGAAATAGTTACCCCAAGGAGGCGAAAAATTTACAAGGAAAGGGTTAATTATTTAAATACTTTAAATGAAACTTTTTTTCAAAGGTTTCATAAGGTAACAGTTGAAAGACTGCTACAACAAATTGAAGATAATATAAAATTACCACAAAAAGTAAGTATACATATAAATATGATCATGAATGTAAGAAAATGTGTTTATTGATTTATTTGGTAGTGTTAAACCAATCATTCAATTGCTATTGAGCTTAAGATTTTCGCCAGGTAGCATGGTGTTAACTATGGGGATTTTATGGGCGTTTCAAAAGCTACCTCAAGTTTAATTAATAGCAGGGCGAATATGCCATATATGTTAAAACCTAGAATATAAAAGACTCAAATGAAATAATTGCTGCAGAATTCTATCGTATCTCGTTTTCCCAGTTTAGGTACCATTGATCACCCATGAATACAATCACCAGGTTTGTAGCATATTTTTACACAATAAGTTTTATTACATACATATCTATAAAATCAAGATGAGGAAATATATACAAACAGGAAGGGTTATTTCTCATTAAATGTGAAACCATATCAGTGCAAAACTAAGAAATATAGAAGGTGGCCAGGGTCAGTTAACCAAACAAATTTATTAACAGCTCAATCAAACAATTTGAAAATGGTGGGGTTTCAATTTAAGTGGTTTTACCATACTTTGACTCTTACAAACAAATGCACAAAATTTATACAACAATTGGTACAAAGAAACACTGTTCTAATATGGGTTTAAACGAAGGTTTCAATCATTAGGCATGAAATTAATTCAAAGTCATGGGTGTTAAACAAATATATAATATTTCGAGATGAATGACAATTTTATCACAATGAAACGATGATGATGGGGATAATATTATAAAGATATGAATTATAATAATTAAACCATGGAAATATGGCAAATACTAATTAATAATTTCGCCAATTATAAGTACAATTTTTTTATTTAATTTAAATTATTAACATTTTAGCATAGAATTAATTAAAAGTACCTATAAAATTACAATTGTTTCTTTTAATTCCATTTAATTTTTATTAATTCTTGCTCAATGGTACTCTTCATCCATAACTAAGTTTCTTTCTTGTCTTTCCTCCTCAATGTACTTTTCAAAGATATATTTTCTGAATTTACAACTGTATTTTGTTGTTTTACCATCAGCTTCTTTTTTTTTAATGTTTTAGTATAGGACCATGTTTTTCCAACGTTGGTTGTACCAGCATTTTGTCCTACCTGTTTACTTTGTTATTCATCTGTAGTAATATATTGTTTTTCGTTTGGAATCGTTAAATCCTATTTTATAAACTACATCCATAGCATTAAATTCGCCTGTAAATTCAATAAAATATCATTAAGTCTAGGTGATTTTGAAAATTTTCTGTTGCACATCATCAACTTCAAACCAGCAACAGTTTTTTGTTTAAAATGTCTATAAAATGTCATAAATGGCACTTTTATATCATTTATTAATGGAGGTCCACCCAGTACCTCTAGGGCCCTGCAATTGGCAGCATACTTTCCCTACCTTTTTTAAATTAGTACAATTTTAATTGAAGTAAACTTATTTTGAAACTGTTGTATTTTAATACTTCATTAAGCAGCTTTAAAATAGGTAATTTTGTTGTATATTCATGAATATAGTATTATAGTAAAATTTAAACTGATTACCTTTCTTTAATGCTAATCAAGTTTGTTGTTTTGCAAAAATGTGTTTGACTTTTGAATTTCCTACACTAAATGATTTTTCTAATGTAAAATTTAGAACGATTTCACTTTTTTATTCATTTAATACCCAATAAATTACGTAAAAATTTGTGATTAAACAACCAATATAAACAACGCATCTTAAATATAACCTCAATCATGTTCAAACACTTTTTTTCATTTTTACTACTTTAAAGTTAAAAAGGTATTATAAGACCGGCATACTTTAAATAATTTTAAAGTCACTTTAAAGATAAATTGCTTTTTAAACAACCTAACATTATAAAACTGGGCGTTAGGGAATTAAAATTTGTTATGATTTTAAAACGAATATGCAAATTGACATTTGACACTGACGTGTCTCTCGTTTTGTAACTAACTTCAAGAAACACTTAAAATCCCTACCGGTAAAATATTAACAATGCGAAGATCACAATTACTAACTATTTATTTAAATCATTATTTATTAATTATTTTAATAGTAAAACAAAATTAGAAAGGAAGGGTTTTCATTATCAAAAACTTTATACAATCCTGAAAAGGATTTTAAGTGCTTTGATGGAAGCTTAATAATTCCTTTTACACAAATAAATGATGATTATTGCGATTGTCCTGATGGTAGTGATGAACCAGGAACTGCAGCTTGTCCTAATGGAATTTTTCATTGCACTAATGCAGGGCATAAACCCTTAAATTTACATTCCTCTAGAGTTAATGATGGTGTGTGTGATTGCTGTGATGGAGCTGATGAATATCTAAATAAGAATATAAAATGTGTAAATAATTGTTTTATATTAGGTCAATCAGCTCGAGAAGAAGCACAGAGACAAGCTGAATTAATAAAAATAGGAAGTCAAATAAGGTTAGAGTTTAGTCAAAAAGGTAAATTATTAATATTTATTTATTTATTTTTCAATTTTTCTTTTATTAAGGCATTCAGTTAAAGCAAGAGAAAAAGGACAAATTAAGCGAGTTGTTAAAGCAACAAACTGAAGCTGAATATTTACTTAAAGAAAAGGAAGCTTTAAAAAAAGAGGCAGAGGAACTAGAAAATCAAGTTCTCGAACAATACAAAAAAATTGAAGAAGAGAATCAAAAGAGAAAAGAAGAAGAAGAATTAGCACGTACTAAACCTGAAGCAATTGCAACATTTAAAAGGTTTGATTCAAATCAGGATGGATTTGTGGATATAAGTGAAATACAAGTACATGCTACTTTTGATAAAGATCGAAATGGAGAAGGTAGTTTTAATATTAAGCAAACTTTCTGTAAATAAGACAATTCTATTTTTTGAACAAAATTCTAATACATGCTCAGTTGTACAGTCATACAGTGTGTCAACAGATGGAGTTGACGAGAATAAATCTTTGTTATTAATCTTGTGAGAAAGTCTTCTTTATAAGAAGCCCCACTTGTGGAAAAACTAATAATATAATATACAAAGTTTCATAAACTGTACAGGGTGTTTATGAATTAAATAAAAGCAAAAATGTCTTGAGGCAGAAAAACCACTTTTAATATTTTACACAACATTTTTATGAAACAATTCTATATCTAATCTAAAATAAAGTCTGAATGCAAATTTTCAAATGAAAATCATAATTTTTCATTTTCTCTTTATGCCTGTTTCAAATCTCAACACACTGTCACATTCTCAATAATTTCTTTGTATACTTCACGAATTTGCGTTCAACCAATTCCTCTATGTGTTCTTTTCATACTTCTGTATCATATGACAGATCATTGAAATAAACCTTTTGTTTTAAGGCATTCTAATGAAAAAGTTATAGTGTAATGTCAGGTGACCTAGCAGGATAATGAAACTGTAAACTTTCACGATTATCACATAATTAACTATTAGGTGATTAAATTGTGTACATTCTTTATTTATCCTTTATATAAATTTAAACGTTTCGATAACAACTACAGTTATCCTCAGTAAATGGTAGTATCTTTAAGAATTACTTGGGATGTTAAAACAAATTTTTCATATTGCATAAGTTTTTTTTAATATCTCAAGTAAGTCTTAAAGATATTACCATTTACTCAGCACAATAACTGTAATTGGTATCAAAACGTGTTAATTTATATAAAAAGATAAAGAAAATACACGATTTAAATATGCAAAAGATAAGTATTTTAATAGCAGGATAATGGATTGGGCCAAACCTATCTATCCACCTTCACGCAAAATATGGTCTAGAAATTGTTTAACTAAGCCTATGGAATTGTCAAAACAAATTATTATGTAATTAATATTTAGCGTTTGGACAAAAAATTGTGTATTTTTTATTAATTTTTTGCAAACTTAATTTCAATAACAATCATAGTTATCTTCCTCAGTATATGGTAATAGTTTTTAAAAACTATTTAAGATGCCAATTAATATATGAAATCAGAAAATATAAATGTAACCATGCTACAATAGTTAGGAAATGTATATGACAACTATGGAATATATTTTTATTTTAGTAAATATTGGCTAGATCTTTAATAAATTAAATATTATAAACCGCCTTGAAAATGACAAATCAGAATACCTCCTAATGGACAAAGGCTAACAATGAATAATGTCACAACCAAAAAACAAATTTAACAAAATTTAATAAAATTATGATGTAAGTTCAAACTTTAAATTTAATGTGGCAAAAGTATTCATAATTAAAAACTTAAGATACAAATTAAACATCTAGTTAAATCACAAATCCAACAAAGAAATAATTTTCTGTTAATATTTAAGGACTGTAGTCGTTATTATACAATGAAAACATAATGTGTATATTTAATCTTATTGTAATTTCAACTATGTTTGTTAAAATTAATGCAGTCTCGTGATAACATACTTAGTTGGTAAAGCATTTACTTCGAGTAATGTTTTTTGTAACTGTGGTTTGACATTGGTTGAATTTATCTGCCTATTTCCACAGTTTTTGCTTTTACAGCGTGATGTTTCAGAAGCGGACTCTGCTTTCGTCATCAGGCTTAGTCCTGAGAAAGACTGTATTTGCACTTGAGTTGAATTCACATATGATTTTTTCCCTAGTGCTTAACTACTTTCAGATTCAAACTTGGTACCTTTTACTTGTAAGTCTGACACCTTTACCGCCCTGAGCAAAACTTTAGAATTTATATATATATATATATATATATATATATATATATATATATATATATATATATATATATATATATATAAAATATAACAATTTGTTACAAAATTTTCCCTTTTTCAAAATGATATTTAGTAAAAATATGAAAAATAACTAATCAATTATAATAATTTTGATGAACGAGTTCTTGATTGCAGATCCAAGGTATATTGAATTTGAAAAGATGCCGAATTTAACAGAATCTTGAGTATCAATTTAGAGGTGATGTAATGTAATATTGGCCAGATGTAAAGATTATAATTGATTAGTTAGCTTGTTTCAATTTCAACTAAATAAAAAAATTTCAAATAAAATACATTTAAACAGGAATAATTTAAATAAAATTAATATATATATATATATATATATATATATATATATATATATATATATATATAATTTATTTAAATTTTATTTCAGATTAAAATTACTGGACCAGTAATTTATCAGATCTGGAATTTTATATATATATATATATATATATATATATATATATATATATATATATATAAATACAAACCATTTTAAATTACAAAGGAACCAAATTTGGTTACTTTAACAACTTTGACGTTGAAGTAAACTTTAAATTTGTAATTATGTTTTAATATAAAACATTATAAAATGTAATTAGCTTTATAGCATGATTACTTTTGAAAATGGTATAAAAAACCAAACGTTAAAATGATTTTAAATTTCGTTTTCCATTTTATTATTTTAATCAAGTTTAAAGGCAAGTTCTTATCCAGTTATATATGTTAGAAAATTAAAAATAGTAACCTTATACATTATTTGTCATAGTTGTCAATTTTTAATATTAATTTCAGTTCTTCCATTGATGATAACTATAACCGTAGTCGAAATATATGGCGTTCTAAAAAATATATATTGGATTACACAGTGGCTCAGCGGTAAATGTGTCAGACTTACAAGTGAAAGATACCAAGCTTGAATCTGAGACTAGTCAAGTGCTTGGGAAAAAATCATAATATATGAATTAGACTCAACTGCAAAAACAGCCCTTCCCAGGACTAAGCTTCCGAAACGTCGCGCTATAAAAGAAAAAACTGTCTAGGAAAAACAGCAAAAAACCTAGACATGCAAAAATTAACACTAAGCCTTGTCATTTTGTCTTTTTTTTAATTACAAGATTCCACAACCTATTTCATCTGAGATTTTCTTCTTGCCTATTTAAGTTATTAGGGTGTTTATTTCAATAGCCTCTCACTATAGACAAACATAATGAGTTTTGGTGTTTAGAAATGGTATAACAAAAGTGTTTCCAGGATGTGCAGTCACATGTTCATTTAAATTCTTCTCTATAACATACGGTCCAATGATTTGATCAAATAAAATTCCACAACTTACATTTCCTTTTTTTGTGATGTTGAGACCTTTTAATTTCAGAATTAGGACTATGAAACTCCCAGTGACCGACTATTTTGGATAGACACGTGTCTGTTGGTGCAAAACGTAGATTCATCAGTGAAAAAAAATAAAAGAGTGAAATCTATTGTCAACGTAATTTGCGTCCACTCATAAATAAAATTCTAAGTGAACTCATCTCCAAGTTGGATTGTATGCAGAAACTTTCGCAAGAAAGGATAAATTAGTTTTTCTTTTAAAAAATGTCATTTTTACTCATGTTTTTGCTGCACGCTTTCTTAAAGATAATTTAGGCTCACATTAAACTGATGCTTCTGCTATTAACGTAGATATAGAGAATTTTTTAATTGGGTGGGTGGTAGGATGGGTGGGTGCGTGCGTGGGCGTGTGTGCGCGCGCGCGGGTTTATGTGCGTGTGTGGGTAGGTGGTGGGTGCGTGTGTGTTTCTGCGTGTGTATCGTGCGTGGGTGGATGTGCGTCTGGTGTGGGCGCGTGTGTGGCCGTGCGCTTGTGTGTGGGTGTATGTGGGTGTGAGAGTGCGTGTGTGGTGTGTTCGCGTGTGTAGGAGCGTGGGTGGTATATTCGCGTATGCGAGTCTGTGTGCGTGCGTTGAAGTTTTACAGTTTTTGAGCATGATTTTTTGATTGATTTTTGGATAAAATATTGATTTTTTATTAAAGTATTGAGTTTATAGGAACATGACAATTTTGTGTTCTTTGCTTTTGTTGTTGTGTAGGCACAAGAATTTTCCCGCAGCAGAGGCCAACTACTTGTCGTAAGAGGCGAGTAATCAAAGGGGTGTGGTAGGTGTGATAGGCATAAATGGAGTGTGAGGGAATGGGATACGCCAGTGCGAGCACCCATTGTGCAGTTGAATTTTTTTTGGTATATGAGAATCGTGTTGTTCAGTTTTGTAGTTATGGAAAGTATAAGTATTTACTTATAGTTAGGTAGTTTTGCATTTAGTCAACTATAGTTATTTGGTGGTTTAAGAATAGTTGATTGATTAGGTATATTGATAAGAAAGATAGAGACGAAAGTACTGCGAGTGAACTTTTTCCTGATTGTGCCATATTTGTGTGTAAACATATACAGAATGAACGTTCCCAAATATTGGTGATAAAATACCAAATAAATTCAATACTTGTATTTCAGACAAAAATATATAATTCAGATTCATTTAGGAAACCTAGTGCATATACAAATATACATTTCTTAACAATTTTTTGTAAAAACAAATTCACGATACGAATTACCATGCAAAAATAAAAAGAATAAATATGTGAACATCCACTGATAAAACCTTGAACAGAACCGATTTTGCCACCACCTGTCAATGAAAATGACGATGAGTTTAACATTAATTGTTACAGAATAAAAAATTTTAAATTATATAATGTGAGTATATTTTGCTTAGTAAAAATCACATGTTAGTTTTGTAAATGAATAATGCTCGCTAGGCTATTTATGTAGAAATGTAGTTAGCGATTCGCTTTTTCATTTCATTTCATTTACTAAAAAATCGATGTTGCGATCGATTTTCGTCGCACAAAATGGGTTATGTATGTTTGTTTGGCCTGGAAGATCATAGGAAAATTATCCATATTGGTAATAGATTATCAGAGTTATGGGCATTATTGCGAATTATTACAAAATGTTGCACAACATTAGAAAATCAATAACAGGAAATATATTAAGACCTTCTAGACAGAGAAGATTTTTATTGGGTAATAAAGCTAAATCAAGAGTAAGAGGAAAATGACCTATATAAGAGAAATTAATAGAGGGATGTGGCAGTCTAAGATTAAACAGCGCGGTTCCGTAGAATATTTGTTTTTTCGGCCATTAGTAATTATGCTTAAATAAATAATAAAATTTTATGATTCTCAAATTTTATATGTGAGAATTTAAGTTAAACAGTAAAAATTCGTCTTAATAAGTAATTGTCAATAAACAATTACACGCATTCAATTACTGATCTAAGCAAGTCGAAATAAATGGAAAATTAGAGGAATCTTTTCTTCAAACTAAACTAAAGGTGCGAGTACTTAATAATATAAGTTACATATTATTAATAATAATAATACGGGTAATTAAAAGAAAATTATCGAACCGTTTATTGATCATTTAAACTAATGTAAATAAAACGTCACATTGCAAAATTGTAAAGTGAACCAATTATTGCAATTACTAGTGAGAGTTAATTAACAAGTTACTCTCATAAAAAAGAAATTTGCTGATAGGTGAAATTAAAAGGAATTGTATGAAGGGGTGTATGTAAATACTTTTATACATGTAAAATAAACTAAATAAGTGCAAGAACATTAGCAAATAATACGAATTTTGAGAGTTTAGTGACTTAAGTGAACGAAGATCGGCGAGTAACTAATATACAGTTTACCGTTAAAGTAACAGTGACTATTCAACAGGAAGGAACGTGATTTGTCAAGATTCAATTAAGGAAATATGTGCATCAAATGGACTACTGAAAAGGTGCTATTATGTTATAAAGAAACAGAACATACGTGGATATACTTCGTCTTCTAGTAGAGTAAGGATATTCTTAAATATAATTTTGTCTTAAATGTTGAAATTAACTAGTCAAGTCCATACTAAAGCAATTATTTAAATTTCAATTTGCTTATTAACTCTTACCGGAGCAGGAATTTGGCATAAAACTTTTCTCAACTGGAGCAAAGTTTTTTCCATTCGTTTTTTTAGATTTTTTAGGTAAATGGTTGTAAAAGGTTGTGTATAAGTCAAAATGACTACATATTTTATCAAAATACAGATGGTTTTTTCGAAAACTGGGGACCTACATTTTGGATCACCGCTCCACTTGCATTAAAATAAAAAATCCTATATGTATTTTGAGGTTTATTTTTTACATACATTTTATGTAAATCTTCAGCACACAATAATCTTGACAAAAAAAAAAAAATATTCTTTAAAAATAAAACAAATACAGAAACATTATTTGTTGTGATAAGCTTCGAAGCAGGATTTTTGTTATCCCAAACAAAGCGGTGCCTGGCAAGTGCTACATAGCCAGTCAGTGCGCACTGGCTTTGCCTTTGCGCTACATATTTTCCGGTGCAAACGTCGAACTTCAAACAATATCCCGACTTGTCGCCGAGCATCCATACTTTGTAACCTCTCTTGATCGGTTTTTTCGGCCTTCTGCCTTTGAGCTTGATGAACGACTCGTCCAAGGCTAGTACTTCACTTGGTAAAAGAGGATACGGCCGTACTTTGTAGAGGCGATTGAATTCTTCCCAATCACGATTAGGCATGCCAGAGTTGATGATATGCAAATGTCCCAAAAGCCAACCAAATCTGGTTAGTGGCATAAGGGAGCTAATATAGCTATCATGAAAGTCTGGGGGACTGGACCAATAATCTTGATAACCTGGCAAATGCTTGATTCCCAGTAGTAAATTTGTTCCTAAGAAGGCATTTATTTCCTGGGAATTATTTTGTAAGATTTTATGCATTTGTTCTTGCTCGGAACAGGTTCTTTAAAAACTAAATTATTTAAAATCTTCTCCAGGAATAATTTAAATGGGAATACGATGTATTTAAATTCTATTTCTCACGTCCCCTGATCTCCCAAAAGGAGGGAAGAAAGTCTTTTATTTTACCCCAAATGGGTTTGCTGAACTGAAAAATTTTTATTTCCTTGAAGACAGTGGAGCATTGGACATATTGCGATTATATATTATTATTAAATTTATTTCACCATGGTACCTAAACTATTCAAGAGACAAAAGAAACTTTTCTTTAATTCCCTTATTTACTAGACGGAATTAATCGCATTGCCTGACATTTCTTGCAGACAAAAATTTTTAAATTTTCCTCGAAAAAATATTAATGGGGTGGTCAAATATTAACCAGATTTAAATTGAAATTTTTTACAAAATAAAAATTGTAAAAAATAATTCAACTTATTTGATGTTAATATTTAAAGAAGAAACAAAATGAAACGTAATTTCTTATAAAATACAACTATTTATAAAAAATAAGTGCTACGGAAATTTAATTGAAGGTATTCGCTCCAATTTTACCAATATCCGCCCTGGTCATTTCAAAAAAACAACGATTGGTTAAAATTTGTGCCCTGGAAAGTAGGAAAAAATTTAAAATTGGTTCTAAATATTATTCCACCACTCAGTTGCGGAAAATTTTGGTGGTAATTTTTGTGCATGGCGGTAAAGTTAAAGTTTGCAGCTTGGTAAAAATTTAAATTCGACTAAAATTTTGTATAATTTGATAAAAGATTTTTAGGAAAAAATTGTTTAATAATTTTGTAAATGTTCACTTTAATATAAAAAATCCGAAGTTTAAATTTTTAAATAATGTTTAACCAATTTTTGTCACGTTTGGGGTTCAATGAAAAGAATAATTAGGTAGATGTTAAAATTTTATTTTCTTAAAAATTTACCCTTTAAGGGTCATTTTTCAAAAAAGTAAATTATCGTTGGAAATTGCTTTTGTCAATACTTGTGAATGAAAGTTTTTTACGTTCGCCTGATAATGTTAATTTCAATTTTTTCAATTAAGGAATGGGTAACAAGATTTCAAAATTTAGGGTTTGTGAATGCACAACATTAAAAAATAATCAAGTGTGTTGTGTATGTTAGTTCTCGTAACCCAAATGTAAAATATATTAAATTTTTCCCGGGGTATTGATTTTGAGAAATCCCGCAAAGGGGGGGTTTTTAATTTTTTTTTTTTAAATTTTTGGAAATACTTAATTCCAAATTAAAAAATACCGGCAATAGTCTAAAACAAAATTATTTTTACAATTTTTGTAGAAATTGGCGTTAAATTTTGTATCAAATAACGGTTAGTTTTATAAGAAAATGTGTAGACATACTTTTACTTTTCTTTATAAAGTTACTTAACACATTTAAAATAACCTTAAAAAATCAATTAAAATGTTAAACTGTCTATTAACCTTTGCCTGACATGAAAGTTTATACGTCCGCCTGCATAAATTGTTATTGCATGTTTTCATTATGAATGTGTTACACTAGATGTTGCATAATTAGCCTATTGAACTTAGCACCCAACCTTATTAAAAAAAAAAATTTATATGCAGTAGATTGTGCTTCGTTGGTACTCGTTTGTACCGCTTTCCGTTTCGTTTGTACCCTTATGGGGGTGGAAATATGGAATATTAAAATATCCCCTAAGAGGTAAATTTGTCATTTTTTATGGTATTCGAATTCTGCAAACGGGTGCTGTTTCCTAATCGTTTGCACCGTTTTACTCATTTTCAGAATTCGAATATCTTAAAAAATGACAAATTTACCCCTTAGGGGTAATTTAAATATTCCGTATTTCCATCCCCATAAAGGTACAAACGAAACGGAAAGTGGCATAGGCGCCGACTCCTGGGGGCTCATGGGGCTCAAGCCCCCGCAATATTGCCGTCCCGGGGGTTCAGCCCCCCCCCCAAACGAAAATTTAAAAAAATTATTTACAGGTGTTTGTAGAAACTGGCAAGTTTAAAACATATTGGTATACCTAATAAACGTTTAATGACAAACCATTTTCTTCAAGTAAATTACACAATACAAATTAAAAACATAGACACAACTTATGCATTCATATAATGTGCATTAACCCCTTAACGACCGATTTAAAAATGAAAACACTGGCAAAAAATACCAATTTATTTTATTTTGTACTTGCACCTATTGCTCATGTAAATATGAACTAAACCAGTCACGACATCTAATATCTACACTGCACATGTAAGCATTATAAAACCTCGCTACGTATTTTTACGGATCAATTAAGTAATTGCAACAAAATTACTTTTTAAACGTATATTTACGTAGGTGGTCAAAAGCACAAATTTGTATTGCCCGTATATATTAGATACGGACAAAGGATTCCGAGACACATCCTTCCCTCCCTGTCCTAACCTTCAAGGCCAGCAGAATTGTCTGGCGGCTAGACAGCCAGTGGCTTGCGACTACTGTTACTGTACGCGTATAATTGAGAGATATTGTTGTTTACATTTACACCATTTAGAGTGATTTTTTTGTGACTGTTTTAGTGTATTTATTTAATTGACAAGTGATTAACACTTATTAAATAAGTGTCTTGTTGAATTTTACTGAGTGTAGGTTCTAATTAATGTTCATGGCATAAGGTAAACATTTATTTCATGTGAAACAATATGGATAAGTTTGTTGTAAAAAAACCACGCCTAGACTCAACCGACGCATCAACGCCGCCAACGACTGAATTTACTGCGACCCCTAGTTCTTCAACCAAAACGTCATACTCTACTACTGGTAAGCAGATTGCAGTAAAAGTAAAGGGAAGAACTTTCCAGAAGTCTTGGGTTGCATCATTCCTGTGGATTGAATGGGACGAACATACTGATAAAGTATTCTGTAAAGTTTGTAAGGAAGCAAATTCTAAAGGGTTATTGAAATTTAGTAAGAAAAAGGAGGATAACTTTATCCATGTCGGGTTTTCTAACTGGAAAAAAAGCACTTGAGAAGTTTAAAGCCCATGAAAATTCAGAAACACACAAAGAAGGTATCTCAAAACTGGCCTCCTTCTCTAGGCCTAGTGTCGCGGTCCAGTTGAATCAACAAATGTGTGTTGATATGAAGAAGGCTCGCTCTTCCCTTATGGTTATTTTTACATCGTTGAGGTTCTTATGCCGCCAAGGTCTTGCTATTCGTGGGCATGAAGAGCTAAGTTCTAATTTTCGTCAATTACTCGCTTTAAGACAAAATGACATCCCCGAGCTGAATGAATGGATGGGGCGTACAGGCTATAAATGGCTATCTCATGATGTTCAAAATGAAATCATTGAACTTTTAGCGGGCGCTGTTCTGCGTGATGTGGTTAAAGAAATAAAAAAATGTGAATACTTTGCTATTATGGTCGATGAGACAAGTGACATTTCAATTAAAGAGCAAGTTGCGATTTGTATTCGTACTGTGGGTACTGATCTTGATATTTGTGAGGATTTTATCGGTCTGTATGAAACAACAAACACAAAAGCTATTACTCTGTTTGAGATAGTTAAAGATGTTCTTCTGCGACTTGGGCTATCCATCGACAAGTTACGTGGTCAGTGCTATGATGGGGCATCTAACATGAGTGGCGAGTTTAATGGGTTAAAAAAAATTAATTACAGATGTCCAGCCTCTAGCAACCTATATACACTGTACAGCACATTCGCTAAACTTAGCTGTACAAGATAGTTTGCGAAATCTGAGTGTTATTAGGGACATAATGAATCTGGTTAAAGAACTGATTACCATGATTCGAGCGTCACCAAAAAGACTCCACATATTTCAGAACGTGAATGATGATGAAAAAACAGGTGCAAGAAATCTACGCCCACTTTGTCCAACAAGGTGGACTATGCGATCAAGTAGCATTCGCCGAATAATAAAGCACTATGAACAAATTTTGCTATTTTTGGAAAAGTTTTCCCACGAAGAAAATTCAGATGCTGCTTCAAAATGCTCTGGTTTTCTAGACAATATGCTGCACTTCAAAACCTTTTCTTCGTTTCACTATTTTGCCAAGTGATGGATCCTGTGGAGGAAGTGAACACAACTATTCAATGTCCCAGGATTGGTGCTACGGAGGTGGAATCTAAGTTAGAGTGCCTACTTGAAATCCTAGAAGAAAAGCGTGCTGAGTTTGAGCAGTTCTGGGATGACTGCTTAAGGAAAAAGCCTAACGGTGTTGAAGAGCCAAAATTACCTCGCCAGAGGTTCGTGCCAAAGAAGCTTGAAGAAATCAATACTACCAAAACTCACGAATTCAAAAGTCCCGTGGAATATTTCCGCAGAATATACATCGAAGTGATTGAAACTGTGAAAGCATGTGTAACTGAAAGATTTGAATCTACTGGACTTAACAAAGTACTCATGATCGAGAAGGAGTGTGTCTCAGCTGTCAACGGCAGTAGTGTAAGTTCTGTAAAATGGAGAAAGCACAGGAGTTCTTCGCAAATGACTTGAATTATGACAGACTGCAGCTTCATCTGTCAATGTTAGGAGACATCGCTAGGCAGAGAAACATTCCCTTAACCACAATGAGAGAAATTAGAAAGATGTTAGTGGATGATAAGACCATTCGAGAGCTTCTCCCAGAAGCTTACACAGGTGTGAAGCTCCTCCGTGTTGTGCCTGTGACGACTGCATCTGCCGAGAGATCGTTTAGCGCACTACGTCGGCTCAAAACGTACCTGCGATCGACAATGGGCCAGAAGAGATTGAACAATATTGCCATACTGAATGCTCATCAAGCTGTATTGGACAATTTAGATCTAAGACCAATCGTGAACGACTTTGTACAAGCTAATCCAGTACGACGTACAACATTTGCATTGTTTTAGCACTAATGAAATTAAAAGGTGTATAATTTGTGAAATCGTTTTTTTTAGCAAAATCATTGAATCTTTAATAATATTAAAAATCCACAGTAAAACCGATATAGGAAAGCCTCAATCTGTGTATATCATAATAATGGGAAACTTTATAACTATAATCATTCAAAATATATTGAAATTACAGCTATCGATAAAATAAAAAATAAATGTATTTTAATAACAAAAAACAAGTTACTATGGGCATGAATGTATTGTTAAATACATATTTGATCAATATCAAAACGCACCAAAAAGTCTCAAAATGCACTTTTAGCAACATTTTTTTCTAAATTTTCTGGGGGAGCTCCAAGGTGAGCCCCCCCAAAAGTTTTGCTAAGTCGGCGCCTATGGAAAGTGGTACAAACGGATACAAACGATGAGGAAGCAGCACCCATTTTCAGAATTGTAATAACTTAAAAATGACATATTTACTCCTTAGGGGAAATTTAAATATTCTTTATTTCCACCGCCATAGGGTACAATACCAAATAAAAAGTGGTAGAAACGAGTAGAAACGAAGCACAATCGAATGCATATAAAAAAAAATTTTTGAATAAAGTCGGGTGCTAAGTTCACATAGTTGCATAATTATCCTCAAAAAATTCATTATTTCATTTCTCTTTATTTATGCTTTATGGGTAACAACTCAATATAGGAAATTATGACAAAACACACCGTAGCATTTTATGTTTACTAAATATCACCTATTTTGATTTTTTGTTAAATGTTGAAATAATCACATGCTATTCTAAATTTTCATATGCAAACTTGTATTAAGACTCTTCTCTTCCTCCTTTACTATTATTTTACAATGAAAAGTCGACCCAATCTGCTTGTCAACAACACAAGGTTACTATTATGTAATTTTTAAATCAATAATACATAGTTTTGCTGAATTAACAAAAATATTACAAAAAATCTATTAAGAGTGGAGAAATGTGTTTGAGGATCTAAGTGGTCACTAGAGAAAATGCAGAATTGGAATTTTGATTAGAAAATTTGTATTTAGTAGTAAACCAGAAATAATAAATAATAATTAGTGATACTTCTCTCTTGAAATATTTTCGTTTTTTCTTAATTTATAAACACTCTGTATAGTTCACCAAAGATTTACTTATATTAATTTCTCACCAAGCAGCAGTTTTCATAAAGAACTTTTTGTGATAAAATTGATAGGAACAACTTTTCTTCTCTTGTTAAGTCCATTTGTGGAGACACTGTATCTTTGACCAATTTTGATATTTTTTTTGCTCTACATTTAAATACGTTGAGGTTACTTTTTATTTGCAGTATGAATCTATACCAGTAACACATATGTTGCAAATAATTATAATAATAATAACCTACATGAACCTGGCACCCCACATTAAAGTAATGAAATTATTCTGATTGCATCTGATTTATAATAGTTTGTACCTATTAGTATCACATTTTTTACCTTTTGTACCTCAAGGTGTTCAAATTTAACCCGGGGTTTAACAATGTTACCCCATTTGAATATTTGTTATCGTTCACGATGGTATTCGAGAGAGGATCATTTGTAACTACACATTTTCCTTTTGTTTGTACCTCAAGGGGTTGGCTTGTACCCAATTTCCAAACGTTTTAAAAGGACAACTTTTTCGTTTAAAAAGATTTTCAAAATCAGGAAGCGGATACTGTTTCGTTTTCGTTTGTACCGGTTTATACCATTTTTTTTCCGTCATATTTCAAGAGGTACAAATTTAACCAAGGGTTAAAAATGCCATCACCCCACTTTAATATTTTTTATCGTTCTCGGCGGAATTCGAGAGTGCATCGATTGTCTTCCATTGTACCATTTTTCCTTTGTCTTTGTACATCATGGGGTACAAATTTAACCAGGTGTTAATCACCTTATTTTAATAATTTTAGTCGCTTTTGATGAAATTCGAAATAGTATCGTTTGTACTACCATTTGTGTTTTCATAGCCCATTTATGAATAATGTTTTTACCAGATTAAAATCTTTCTCAGATGTTTAATATACAGGGGGCCAAACGAGGAGGGGGTGAAAGATTGTACAAAGACGAAATAAGTTAGAGAAATGATTTTTGGACCACGGATCAATAGGTACTACATTTTAAAAATATTTTTGATCGTACAGGGTGTTTCATGTTGTTGAAGCAAACTAAACATATATTTTTTTAAAGAAGCCCAGCATATAATTACATTTTTGGAAAGCCCATAAAATACGCCTTTATTTGATACCAAATTATATGGGTGTATCTCCTTTGGGTTTTAAAGATATTCAATTGTTTTTCGAAAAAAATTATCCCACTTTCGGTCGCCGTCACTGATTTTTTAGGCGACTTTTGTAGTATTTTGAAATATCTTAATTTCAGATTTTTTTTAATAATGCATGTTACTGTAAAAACAACTTTTTTTTAATGTTTTAAATAGTAACCCACCCTCGTGATGTTCATGTCATTCGATACTTTGTTTGATATTCTATCTTTTTCATCAAGTATTTCTTATAAATCTAAAACTAATAAAAAATTCTTTAGCATGAAACTACAATTCCATGACGTTTACATTTACAAAAAGACGTAAAAAATGAAATCGTTGATCTAAACATAATCAAATTGAGTACTTCAGAATTTTACAAATTTTGTTCAAAAAAGTGTGTTAAATTTAAAATAATTCATTAAATCAATTTGTAATTGTTATATTAACTCTTGTTTTTACTTGAAACATTTTTTTAGTAAGAAACTACAATCACATGGCCAACTTAATACCTCTATTTTCAGTCTTTTTGTATTACAATTGCAATTTCACAAATAAACTAAAAATGTTTTGAATATTATTAATTCCAGGTATAAGACATGCTTGATGGAAAAGAAAGAATATCAAATGAGGCATCGAATGACATGAACAACTTGGGAGGGGGGAGTCGCCATTTAAAAAAAAAGTGGTATTTACAGTGACACGTCCTGTAAAAAATTTCAAAATACTATATGATCACAAACAATTTTGTGCCAAAAGTCGCCTAACATATCAGTGGCGACGGCTGCAAGTGGGATATTTTTTTAAAAAACAATTGAATATCTCTAAAACCAAAGGAAATTAATAGTCCCATACAATTTGGAATTAAATGAAAGCGTATTTTATGGGATTTCCAAATATGTAATAATATATAGGGTGTTCCATTTAAAAAAGCATAAGTTTAGTTTGCTCCAATAACATGATCCAAAATATTTTTACAATATAATGCCTATTGATATCTACCCCTGGTCCAAAAATCATTTCTCCAGCTTATTTCGTCCTTATACAGTCTGCCACCCCCTCCTCGTTTAGCCTCACTGTATATAAGATGTATGAGAATGTTTATGACAAAGGAAAAATGGTACAATGGATGTTCTCTCTAATTCCGTCGAAAACAATAAAAAATATTAAAGTGGGGTGCTGGCATTTTAACCCCTGGTTAAATTTGTACCCCTTCAAATGCAAAGGAAAAAGTGGTACAAACCGGTACAAATGAAAAGGAAACAGTATCTACTTTCTGATTTTGAAAATCTCTTTAAATGAAAAAGTTACCCCTTTCAAAAAATTTGGAAATTCAGTACAAACCAACCCCATGAGGTACGAACCAAAGGAAAAATAGTATAATTAGGTACAAACGATCCTCTCTCGAATACCGCCATGAACAATAAAAAGTATTCAAATGAGGTGCTAACATATTTAACCCCGGGTAAAATTTGAACACCTTGAGGTACAAAAGGTAACGATGTGGTACTAACGGGTACAAACTATTATAAATCAGATGCAATCAAAATAATTGCATAATTTTAATGTGGGGTGCTAGGTTCATGTAGGTATAATAATTATAAATTTAAAAACTAATGAATATATTGAATTCTCTTAATAATTAGTAATGGTAATATTAATAAATTGCAACATAGAAATCTTCCTCTGTAGATTATACTTTAGTCATTAGTAGGATCAGTTAGTCTCATCATGTTGCATTTTTTGTTGCTTTTAGTTCACAAATGTTAGTCATGATAGTGTTGTGAAATTAACTAGTTTGGGACAATAGGATCAGCACTCACATCGTTTTTTGATACATAGTGAATTTTTTATCAAATTTTGCACTACATTCTGATCATTAAGTTTTGAGGTAGGTCATTATAATGACCAATATTTCCAGCAAAAACTTCATTAAATTACTACCATTGATACCATTTCAATTAGTAGTATGTGCAGGACACACCTAGAAAAAGTGTGATGTGCAGGATAACTTGGGATTTTATACTTTAATTGTCACAAATTCTGATTATGTACAATCTTGAAAGTATAAATATCAAAATCAGTTCTGTTAATATGTTAAGAAAAATAATAGAATTCTTTTATATATTAAAATAGTTACAGTATTCCAACTAAACTTTAGCAAATAATACTTTAAAATTTTATACAGTTTCTGAAGAAGAAGCTAAGTTCTTTTTGGATGAACAAAATAGTGCAGATATAGAAACATTTATTACATCATCATGGGCTCGCATAAAACCTTTTATAATGTTAGAGGCAGGAATCTTTAAACCTCCAGTTGGGGATGAAGGTGACAAAGAACAAGAAGTAACTGATATTGAAGGTGACCATGAGGAACATGCAGATGGTATGTGTTATAATTCTCTGTATTATTTAAATTGTTTATTTACGATCTTTCTAGATACCGTGGAGAGAGAAGAACATGAACTTGAAGGTGAGGAGGAAGAGGAAGAAGAAGAGGAAGAAGCACAAGATGTCAAAACTGATGTGTCAGACTCATTACCAAAATATGATGAGGAAACCCAAAAAATTGTGGATTTGGCTAATGATGCCAGAAAAGAATATGATTCTGCTAAAGATTCAGCTACACAAATTAAGACAGATATAACAAATATAGAAAAATATTTAGGTATAGATTTCGGCGTTGATTATGAATTTGCTGTTTTAGAAGGCTTATGCTTAGAATATACAGATCATGAATATATTTATAAATTGTGCCCTTTTAATAAAATAATTCAACAACCAAAATCAAGTACTCTTGAAACTCATCTTGGAAATTGGGCTGATTGGATTGGTGAAAAAAATAAATATTCTGTTATGCATTTTACTTATGGTCATTCATGCTGGAATGGACCACAACGATCCACAAAGGTTCGTGTTACATGTGGTAGTGAAAATAAAGTGACTGCTGTTACTGAACCTAGTAAATGTGAATATCAGTTTGATTTTACAACACCAGCAGCTTGTAAAGAGTTAACTGAAGATAGTGAAAATGACGTTCATGATGAATTATAATAGGGCATTGTATTTTATACATTTCATTTTACGTGTCTTTACATTTTACTTTGGGTATATATTTTGGTATTCTTTACAATTTTAATATTATTGTTTCTTTTTGTACATATTTTTAATTTTACAGTAAGAAGAAATAAAAACGTATTTTGTTTTCGTTATTTATGTACCACTATTTAGAAATAATGAGATACATGTTAAATTTTGAAGAATAAAAGTTTCTAAACAATATTTATATTTTCGTAAAGTGTGCATGTAAAATATAACAAAGTTTGTGATTTAACCAGTTCATAACTTTCTATGCCTCTATCACAGTCCATTAGTAGAGTCAATAAGTCAAAGTATAGACAGGCCTGCACCATCCTAATGGGCACCTCGTGCGTTGCACGAAGGCGTCGTGGATGCAAAGGCGCCTGTCGATGCCTCTTAATTTATAAATTTTCAACAATACAAAAAAATAAAATTGTTCCCCTCATTTGAAAATGAAAATAGTAGTAATTGTTTATTATTTGACAATAATTACAGTTTTCTGTGTGCAATTTCAGCGAGTTTTATTTTGTGCAAAAACATAAACATAGATAAATCATTCTTTATTCATAATAATTTCTCATGTTGCGTTCCAACTTGTAGTTTAATGAGTATACAATTATTCGTGTTGTAACTTTTGCATTCTGTGACTTGTATTTCGACCTACATAAAAATAGTTTACTTGATAGGTTTGTTTTATATTTATTATATTATACCGTTTGATAAATAGTGAAGAAGAAATAATTTTAATAGTGATATTTATTTACCTAGGAAATTTTGTGTTCGTTTCATCGTTATTACATAGTTATTAGTTCTATTTAAGGTAAGTTAAATAAGTTTTGTAATCAATTTAGTGGAAAAGTCACTGTTCATAATTAATTTTTTTTCAAGTTTAAGCACTAAACATGTTTAATTCTTACCCATCTTGTTTTAAAGAAACTACTTTAAAGTTTTGCCGCAACCTCACGAATATTTCACAATTTAAACTGCTTTCTTTTTCATTAATTTTCACGATTGAATTATTTTGCAATTAATAAAATATGAAGCGAATTAATTTGGATTTATATATAGATGTCTAAAGAGGAAAAAAGAAACTTTCCGGGTGTAAAAACTTATTAAACAAACGAAAACGAGAAGAAAACTTTGAAAAAACTAATGCAAAAATAACGTTTTTTCAAAAAACAACCATTTCTCAAGAAAACAAAGATCTACTGTCTACATCCACGGCGGAACTAGAAACAACCAAGTAGCAGCCAAATGGTGTGTATGATCAAGTACTGATGAAGAACTGCTGGAGAACGAATTTGAAGGCATGTCAATATTCAGCTACAATCAACTTTTAGCAAAGCTTGTAAACTTGATGACAGTCAAGAGAGATTTTTGACCCTTTCTGAGGATCCAGGGTTATGGCCAAAAGTTTTATTTCCCCATCAATTATTAATAGATAATGGATCAGGTCATTATCAGATTAAATATCAGATTTACCCTACAGACAAATCAGGACATAAGTTTTCTGACACGCTTTTTAATAGAATTTTGCATAATGAAAAAGTTAAACGTGAATGGTTGTTATATTCTAAAGAAAAGAATTGTGTATATTGTTTTATTGCAAATTCTAACAAAACTATAAAATTAAGGAACGATAATGGGTGTAATGATTGGCATCATTTAAGTGAACATTTAAGTTACCACGAAAAAAGTAAGTTACATTTCCAGAATTTGAAGCAAGGGATAGATCAATGAGAAAGAATAAAACTATAGATTCTGAAGCACAAAAGATATTCAATAAAGAAACAAAAGAAAAAACGATTCGGGAATTAATATTGAAGAACACTTCCTAACTTCTTGTTCTGTTACTGATGTTACCAGTGAAGGATTAACAATTTTTTTGTTATTGACGTTAGAAAATTATGGATTAGATATTTTTAATTTACGCGGTCAAGGTTACGACAACGGGGCAAACATGAAGGGTAAGCATAATGGTTTACAAAAAAAAATTTAAATATCAATCCAAGAGCATTCTTTGTACCCTGTTGTAATCATAGTTTGAACCTTGTCGTTAACAATGGCGCAAAGCCAAACATATTATTTGTAATTTTTTTTCTATAGTTCCAGAACTTTTTGTCTGCTTCAACCCAGCGATGGGCGATTTTGAAAAAACATATCAAATTTGACTTTAAATCCGTTGTCAGATACTAGATGGTCGAGCCGAATTGATGCTATAACAGCTTTAATGTGTCAACTAGGCGAATGTTTTGAAGAATGTAGCTATGACACTTGCTAAAAAGTTCAAAAATTTTAATATTGAACAAGCGTATGCTGGTTTAAGTAATTTAATTGATTTTTACCTTCCAATCTACACACACACACACACACACATATATATATATATATATATATATATATATATATATATATATATATATATATATATATATATATATATATATATATATATATATATATATATATATATATATATGAAATATTATTTATAAATAACAGGTCATCGTCAGTGGAGCAATAAAGTTAGAAAATTCCTCTTGTCATATACCCACAGTATAGATATATAGCTAACGTATAGCTGTATAATCAATATTTCTTAACTTTATTGTTACTTCATCAGGTAAAGTTACGAAATATTGGTTATATGAGGAATTTTTCTTTAACCTTTATTGCCCCAGTGACCGACGACTGTTATTATAAATAATCATTTCTTTATTATACTCGCTTGAAAAAGTTTCCAATAGAAATATATATATATATATATATATATATATATAATATATATATATATATATATATATATATATATATATATATATATATATATATATATATATATATATATATATATATATATATATAAGATAGCTCACTTTTATTGAGTGGTAAGGAAATTTTTTGAAAGAAGGTTTGAAAATAGGTGGATTTGTCATGGCGGGCTTGTAATATGATTACTGCTCTTCAGTAATAAAAGAACTAAAGTCATTTGAATTCTGCGTCATAAAAAGCCCCTGTATACAAAATTTCGTCTGCTTATTACATCATTGTAAGAAAATATTAAGAAAAAAAACAAAAAAATAATTAAACTTCAACACCCTATATCTTTTAAACGAAGGCGTTGCGGGCCTAAGTTCATAGGAAGTTTCTTTTCTTATTTTAGTGTCCTCTATCGCGTGGCACTTTTTTCTATGTCACCCTGTATATATATATATATATATATATATATATATATATATATATATAAATTTATCTGCACGCATCAATATGGCATCCGGTCCACACACATTGTTAGTTGGCGTTCACCGGGTTATACACTGTTTACGTTTATAGTACAAGGAAGCTTCTGAGCTATGTGTAGGTTTAGTAGGCGTCTAGTGAATACTTTTATACCTTACAGGACATGTGAACTCTGTGTATGTAGTTAATCGTATCAGTGGGCGTCCCTTCTGTGTTGCCACATATTTATCTAATGTTGGAACAAATAACCTTTAGTTATGGTATTATCCATAATGTTACTTTTGTTTCTATGCATTTACTATTGTATTAAAAGCGTTTATAACATGAAATTAATGATCTTCTTTAGGTTGTTTCTTTCTAAAATCAAATATAAATATAGGTTCTAGAAAAATGTTACTGATTGATAAATAGCTGTTAATGTCCAGCTATTTTGTAATGTTAACTGATAAATACATAACACGAATGTTTGTACACAATAAAAAAGTCGATGTGAAGTTTTCAACGAATTTACATGTGATCTGTATTATAAAAATGTCAAGACCGTTTTCAAGTTTTTATCTTTACTGTGAGTGGATGTTTTGCACGTTCACTGTAAACATTTTAGTCTTTGTCATTGCATAGCTTAACTTTCATATTATCAGAGAGTAGAGCCAATTTATTATCATATCATATTCAGTAGCATTGCCCTTATTGTGCAGTTCGTGATCAAATACCTAATGATACGAACAAAAATAACATTTAAATTAAAGTCGAAAATTAGTTGAGTGTATTTCTTACAGCGATAAATTAAAGCCTCTAATACAATGTACTTTGATTAGTTTCTAAATCTCGTAAGACTCCTTGAGCAGAAAATTGATCAATTGGATGTACGGAATTAGAAAAGGAAAATTAGTAACAATAGTTACTTATTCCTTGCCTTTAAATCAAGTAATAGTTTTTAATATGCAGGGACGTATCAATACGTAATTTAAAATTTGTTTTTAGGTCTTTATACTTCAGTACTGTTTTGCTTATGTGACCTACCCAATGCTACAATGTGTACCGTACCTGCGGCAAATAAGGTTCATTCAAGAAAAAATACTTTACCAAAAAAAAAGGCAAAAAACAACCAACAAAAACCAAGATTATCCTAATTCGAACTATCTTAAATTAAACTACGAGTACATTCGCAGTTTAAAATGTAAGGGAAACTATGCTTCCCAAACAAAGTTACGAATGCGTTTTATTACTCGCTTAATAAAGCCCACAAGAAAAATCCTGAACCAAATTGTTCGCAAAAAAAAAACAAAACTTAATCACAATGTACACTAATAAAGTCATCTTTATCGTCTTTTGCGAAAGAAATACATATTTCGTGGCACCAGGTGCCATAAATATCACAGCTCCGCATAGATAATTGTTCTGGTTGTTACACATAAAGCAATACCAAGAATCACTTTCTGGGAGGTTACCCTTTAGGCGTTTTCTCACTGACACATTCGATGATGAATCTATTGGTTGTTTCTTTATTCCATTTTTGGACACTGTAGCTTTGGATTTAGAAGTTGTTGAAGAGAACAGGTCTTTGGTTACCAACAGAGCTTTGTAATTGAGATATTTTTTGTGGAGTCTTGCTTCCTTTCAATTTAAACAGTTCAGGCGTAGGGAGCAATTCTTTAAAAGATTTATCGAGATATGCAGTTTCTGCTTCTGTGTGTATCGTACCATTAATTTTTACAGGTGTTTCAGAAGAATGTTTGATTCTACCAGGAACTTCTTGGTGGATTATATTCTTTCTCATACTATGGGGAATGTTATCTGCAGAGTCGTCTGAATCAGGATCGTTGGACTGCACATCATTAAAATTATTAGGTAAATATCGATTTCATTATTAGCGTTATTCTGATCGATTTGCGTAGCGTCAGGTCGTTCAGTTGGTAATCAGGGGGCGAAAGCTGAATCGGGAATTGCAGTAGGATCAAGTGGATATAAGCCTGTCGCTCGAGGGTGTCATACAATTGGGCCAAACTTCAGAAAGAATTTAGCCAAAGCGAGATTTGCTCAAGCGACGGTCTGGATTTGCTTCCCAAAACCTGAGGACTTCTTAGTCCCAATGATGTTCAAAGGACCGATAAACCGCTTTGTCAGTGTTGGAGTTCGTGCGTGTGTTAGAAGGCAAGTAGTAATATGGGGCCGATCCTGGATCAGTTCAAGGTCACCCATGTAAATCTTATGGGATTTATTTCAAGGTCAAGTGAGTTTTCTCGTGATGCCAGAACGCGCTCCACGTCTCAAGCATGTTTTTGGCGGGGGATTTAAATTTTTGGAGTCACTCGCCCTCTGGTGGTGAAATCGGAAGCTTTTGGAGCTCAAGGTCGAACTTTAAGCGGGAGATTTAAAATGTAGTTGGTCAAGGTCAAAGCTAAAAAGTTGCAAGGTAATCATAAATCAAAAATAGTTTTGAAGGTCAAATGTTATTGACTTACGGTGGTGTCATATTTCTTAGAAATATAAGGTCAAGGTGAAAAGCTAAAATAGAAGTTGCAAGGTAATCATAAATCTAAAAATAGTTTTCAAGGTCAAAGGTTATTGACCTACGCTGGTGTCATATTTCTTAGAAAAATAAAAAGGTCAAGGTGAAAAGCTAAAAATAGAAGGTCAAACTTTTTAGCGGGTAGTTTTGAAGGTCAAAGGTTATTGACTTACGGTGGTGTCATATTTCTTAGAAATATAAGGTCAAGGTGAAAAGCTAAAAATAGAAGTTGCAAGGTAATCATAAATCTAAAAATAGTTTTCAAGGTCAAAGGTTATTGACCTACGCTGGTGTCATATTTCTTGGAAAAATAAAAAGGTCAAGGTGAAAAGCTAAAAATAGAAATTGCAAGGTAATCATAAATCTAAGAATATAATTTTCAAGGTCAAACTTTTAGCGGAAATATAAATTTTGGAGCTGATCATCATCATATTATATTTCTAGTCAAGGTCAAAAGTAGGTATTTAACAAGTTTAAGCAAAGGTCAAAGCTAAAAATAGAAGTTGCAAGGTAATCATAAATCTAAAAATAGTTTTCAAGGTCAAAGGTTATTGACCTACGCTGGTGTCATATTTCTTAGAAATATAAAAAGGTCAAGGTGAAACGCTAAAAATAGAAGGTCGAACTTTTGGGAAATATATTTCTTATATAAATTACGCGTATAGGTATACGGATCCTAACTCACCGTGCACGTACGCGTTCCCCGTTTCAAGGTCACAGGTTAGTAACATTGCCTATTTCAAGGGGTAGCAACCCTGCTAAGTCCCCCGCTTCAAGGTCACTAGAAAAGTTACTAGGTTTTGATTATCCTGAAGGTCATTGCCCTCAGTCTCAAGCAAGTCTATGCATGTTTCAAGAGCACGCCCTATTCTGAGAAATCAAGAACAAAGGGGTTGTTTAAAGTCTATGCTTTCAAGGCCACATGAGAGAACAAAGACGATCTATTGTTTTGGCTGAGTCATAGCTTCTGAAGTTCTAGGAAATCAAGAACAAAGACGATGCATTGTCGACGGTTCAAAGTCTATGCTTTCAAGGCCACATGAAAGAACAAAGACTATCTATTGTTCCGTTATTCTAAAAATAGATTGTTATCTCAATTCTAGGAAATCAATAACAAAGGCGACCCATTGTCAACGCTTCAAAGTCTATGCTTACAATTTTCAAGGTAAAAGAACAAAAGCGATTCATTCTTCTGGTCGAGTTATAAAAATAAATTGTTATCTCAATTCTGAGAAATCATGAACAAAGACGATGTATTGATCAAAGTCTATGCTTATAATTTTCAAAGGTAAATGAACAAAGACGATTCATTGTTCTGGTTGATTTATAAAAATAGATTGTTATCTAAATACATCTCTTTCAAGAACAAAGGCAATCCATTGTCAACGATTTAAAGTTTATGCTTATAAGGTCACACCTCTGATAACAAAGACGATCCATTATTCAGTTATTTTAAAAATAGATTGTTATCTCAATTCTAGGAAATCAAGAGCCCTGAGGTGCATGTTTCAAGCAATGCCACGCCCCTCAAGTGAGCTAAACAGGTGGCCGTTCCCCTAAACAGGTAGCCGTTTCCTAAAAACAGGTAGCCGTTTCCTAAAAACAGGTAGCCGTTTCCTTAAACAGGGGGTCCGTTTCCCAAAACAGATAGCTGTTTCGCAACATTTCTTAGAAAAGGTCAGGGCGAAAAGCTAAAAATAGAAATTGCAAGGTAATCATAAATCTAAGAATAGAATTTTCAAGGTCTACTCCACTTGAAGGTCACGACGATGATCTCATAAGCTATGCATAAAAAGTAGGTCATGAGTTCATTGAAGGTGAATACTCCACTTCAAGCTAAAAATAGAAATTGCAATGTCACCATCCTCATCATATTACAAGGTCACTCTGCGGTCAAACGTTTGGAAATTTGTATGTCAAGGTCAGAAGCTAAAAATAGAAACTGCAATGTCATCATCATCATATTACAATTCTTAGAAGTCTAAAAATAGTGTGGTCAAAGGTTATTGATCTGTATATCATAACTAAAATGGTCGGTTCATGTCCTCACTAAAAGGTGATCGCGTTACAGCTAAAAGTATAGTGACAGCATCATCGTTGAAAGTAGCTTATGCGCGTAACCAGATATGTATGGTAATCAAAGAGATGGTTCATATCTGCACTAATGTAACATAGTGGGGGTCGTTTAGAGTAACAATATAAGGAAATAGTGTAATGGGTAGTGAGTGTTGTGTAAAACATGTGGATGGCATACGCTCAAGAGCAATGGACCAAAGCAACTGACCTGAGAACAGCGGTGGAACGCTTGAAGCAAGAATTTTTTGGCATTAGTATTCGATGCCGAACATGAGGCGGTTTACGGGCGAGGTGATTATAGTGAGGCGGAGTGTAACATCCTAGTAAAAAGTATGAAAAAGGAGTAACGATATGTGAAAAGTTTTAAATTTAAAGGAAATATGTAGAACATGTTTTGTAGAAGAACTGAAAGCTGTGCAACTGCATCAGTTTTGCAATGATGTAAAAAACAAATGGACAGCATCTCCTGATGGTAGCAGTTCATCCTCATCGGATGCTGATTAGCCTATCAATACAATTATCAAAGTGCACTCTCCTCTAACATCATGATGCAGTAATATATAGGACAGTTCCGGTGTCAACTATAATTCATAAGCGTTCTCGAATCAATAAAGATGGATCTATCTGCATTGAACAGTAGCACTTTCTGTAAATCCTTCACGAACGTAAAAGACGCAAAATATAAAGTGATTGATATGAATACTATCAACACAAAGTATGGGAAACATATTATCATTGAAACCCAGAACTTTAAGTGCATACTTACCTTAGGATTTTATGAATAGTTCAAAAGAAGATCGCATTGAAAAGTTTAAGCAATATCTGGTTGAGAATGACGCATTACCAGCACCGGAACTGTAGGAAAGATGACTAATTTAACATTTATGTAAAAAAAAATAATAACATATATATCTATGTATAATTGTTTGGAAATAAATTATATATTTTTTGTTGCAAAAAAAGAATGTCTTCTATTTTTTGATTAAATGAAGGGTATATCATAATGAAGAGAGCTGCTATTGATGAGACTAAAAAATGTAGCGTATAATAATATGGTGTCTGCAGCTATATTGGCTAAGCTGTTCAAGGTTAAAATTTATTGGTATCATATTACAATTCATACCAACTAAAGCAATATCTGGTTGAGAATGACGCATTACCAGCGCCGGAACTGTAGGAAAGATTGCATTAGCGCATATACAACACGCTAACGAAGACAACCAGACAAATATAGAAAAGTAATGATTGTTATAATTGATGTGCAAGGATTCAAAACAGCAAGAAATATATTTACACCTAAGGAACTAGCGATATATAATGGAGAGCAAATTGCTCATTACGTATTCAAACCCCATTTCCATGGCACACCTTGGATAGTGAATTTCAAAAGCAAGCTAATTGGTTAATTCACAACCACCACTTTATCAAGTGGGAATATGGATATACTTCTCCATGTCTATTCCCTAGTATACTTAGTGATTGCATATCAACAACAGATGAGGTGTACGTTAAAGGACGGGAGAAAGCCACATTTTCGGTGTTGACAAAATTTTTAAAAGAATATTTGATAAAGGTTATATACCAAATTGGTCTAGTGAACTTTTCAAGATTGTTAAAGTGCGTGTAAGGAATCCGGTCACGTACTTACTACAAGACAGGGACACCTATTTATAGACAGGAACTGCAAAGGTTAAATATCCCGATGTGTATTTGGTGGAAAAGGTCATTTGACGTAAAAGAATAAAGTGTACGTAAAGTGGTTGGGATTAAAATAATATTCATGGATCGATGATGATGATGATGATGATGATAATGTAGTTTATAAGCAATATTGTAAGGCAATAATCTCATTTATAATTCAATGATGCCGGTAAGAACAACAAGCACTTTGGAACACTTAAATTACTGTAGAAAGCATTACTATTGGTTTAATAACGGATATAAATGTCCTGCTTGTATAGGTACCGACTAGTATGAATATAACTTATTGTGTGTACTTAAGGAACTAACGTAGAATGTAATTTCTTTAAGAATAATAATAAAGACCAATTGTAATTTGTATTATTTATTAATAATAAAACATACTGATACATAAATATTAGGCCTAAAGTGTTTATGTAGTCCTCAAATGGTCAACCTAAACTGCTTTCAGTCTACAGGAAACAGGACAGAATTTGTCAAAAATAAATGGATCTATCTGTATTGAATGGTAGCACTTTCTGTAAATCCATCACGAACGTAAAAGACTTGGAGGTGTGTGCAAAACATAAAGTGATTATATGAATACCATCGACATAAAGTATGGTAAACATATTATCATTGAAACCCAGAACTTTAAGTCCATACTTCCCTTACAATTTTATGAATACTACAAAAGAAGATCGCATTGAAAAGTTTAAACAATATCTGTCTGAGAATGACATGTAGATTACCAGCTCAGGAAAGGCAACTAATTTAACATTTCTGTAAAAAAAAAAATTATAATAACATATGTCTATGTATAATTGTTTGGAAATAAACTATGTATTTTTTATTACAAAAAAATAAAATGTCTTCTATGTTTTGATTAAATGAAGAGTAGGTACATCGTAATGAAGAGAGTTGCTTGGGTAAAGGACTGCCGAGTTATGATTTATTAATGGAAGCAATTGACAACGTTTACGTTACATATAATTGTACCATTGGCAAGATACAATTTTTTCATGCAAAACTTTTGTATTTTCAAGAGACACCATCGTTCCTCGAGACTAGCGTGATTAGAGAAATTACACCTCAAGTGGAAGAAGAAGAACATGTAGCGACTACGACCGACCCTTATTTTGAAAAAGGATGCATGTTTATAATAAAAAAGGCTTCTCCGGGATTGCATGATTCAGTAAACTTTTTATTGCTAGAAATGGTGAAAGTAATAAGAATGATAAGAAGAGAAAAAGAATTATTAAGTATTGATGAGCGGAAGAAAAGACTCGAGGTGTTAATTAAGGAAATAAAAAAATTGAGGATAGATTTAGAGCTGTATGAGGTAAAAAAGAAAATGATGCAACTTTGAGTGAATGTAAATTATACAAATTATGTAGGAAGAAATGACACATAAAGCTTATATATTTATATTTATTTATAAATCACTAGTCCTTTACCCAAAAATTCCAATTTTTGACATGTAGAGTAAACAAGTAAGAGCGCAATAGATAGCAATCCAAAAATTCTCAAAACTAAAAGAAGTATTAATGACAAATTTTTTAGTTTAGTATGTACAGAAAAGTTGAAACTTGCACAAATGAATAAATCATAACACTTTAGTCCTTTACCCAAAATTTTAATTTTTGGTATGTAAATAAACATGTAACAGCGCAAAAATAGGAGTTTCAAATTCCAAAAATGTGGAAAAACTTTGAACTTCAACTAGCGCTTTAAAATAAGTTTCCATATGGTTTTAATTGAATTTATATAGATATATATATATTAAACGAGTTTCTTATCATGATTTATTAAATTATCCAAATTATGTAGGAAGAAATGACCCATAAAACTTATATTACAAAGAAAGAAAGAAAAGGTCAATAACATTATCCTGTTATATGAAATGTATATCAGCATTTCTGTATGTGTCTATTTTAAAATAAATAAATACACCTTTTTATAATATCAGATTAATTTTAACTCAAAATTTTGAATTTTGTTCAATTTTCGGCATGTAGACTAAACAAGCATGAGCGTAAAAGATAGCACTCAAAATTCTCAAAACTAAAAGAATGTGAAAAAAAATTTCAATTATTAATGATAAAGTTTGTAGTTTTGATATGTAAGTGAACGTTGTTAAGCTTAATAAATCATAACTCCAATGTCCTTTGCCCAAAAATTCTGAATTTTCGTATATATATCCAATAAGTAAGAGCGCCAAAGATAGTAGTTTCAAAAATTTGTAAAACAAAAATGTGATAAAAATGTATGTTACCAATGATATGTAAATATATGGTTTTAATCGCTTAATAAATCAAAACTCAATGTCCTTTACCCAAAAATTCTGAAATTTCGTATACAGGTTCAATAAATTAGAGCGCCAATGATGGCAGTTCAAAATTTACCAAAATGTGATAAAAAAAAGATGAATTTTATCAATGTAAATTTATATGTAAGTTAAAGTTGTTAACTGCTTAATAAATCACAACTCCAATGTCCTTTACCCAAAAATTCTGAAATTTCGTATACAGGTTCAATAAATTAGAGCGCCAATGATGGCAGTTCCAAAATTTACCAAAATGTGATAAAAAAAAAGATGAATTTTATCAATGTAAATTTATATGTAAGTTAAAGTTGTTAACTGCTTAATAAATCACAACTCGATAATCCTTTACCCAAAAATTCTGAAATTTCGTATACAGATCCAATAAGTAAGAGCGCCAATAATAGCAGTTTCAAAAATTCCCCAAAATGTGATAAAAAAAAATTTGTTTTACCAACTAAAGCAATATGAAATTGAAAGTTGTTAATTGTTAATAAATCACAACTCGATAATCCTTTACCCAAAATTCTGAAATTTCGTATACAGATCCAATAAGTAGAGCGCCAATAATAGCAGTTTCAAAATTCCCAAAATGTGATAAAAAAAAATTTGTTTTACCAACTAAAGCAATATGAAATTGAAAGTTGTTAATTGCTTAATAAATCACAACTCGATAATCCTTTACCCAAAAATTCTGAAATTTCGTATACAGATCCAATAAGTAAGAGCGCCAAAGATAGTAGTTTCCAAAATTTGTAAAACAAAAATGTGATAAAAAATTTTGTTTTATCAATACGTAACTGAACGTTGTTAATTTTGCAATTCACCTTTTCTGAATTAATTTTCTTCTCATATGCCTAACACACTTTATTTTTAATTAAAATGAACACTGTTAAAAATTGCTATCAAAGAACAAAAGAGATGTAGTAACTTTATGAAGCACTGAAATAATGACGGTTAGGGAAAATAATTAAAAAACATACGTAATATAATTTTATATATAATATAAAAATAAAAATATTAAAATTTAAGATGTGATCTGAAACAAAAAAATCAGTTAAATTAAAAATTATAATTATGTATAGAAATATATACCCTCATCAACCACATGATCCCTTCCATTTCATCATCAGTGAATAGTATATATTTTATATTTCCGCATGTATATTCACCAACCGCACGTGTCCCGCTAAGAGGTTCCGCAACCATAAATAAAACGATATCATGCTAAAACGTAAATATTTAAAACTGAAACATAACAAAATTACTCACGTCCGGATAATTGTTTCGGATGTGTTGTATAACTATTTTATCTGAAAAATGAAAAATTAAAACATGTAATATCATACATACCCTCCTCCATTCGGTTAAAATGTAAGTTTTCAATTACAGCTATAATGAACACGTTAACTTTCAATAAAAAAAAAAAATTTGCATGAAATTTACTTACCACTCATTACTTTAATTTTTAAAAAAAAATCTCTTTATGAAATAAATGATCAGGTAGGAATGAATGTATATGGTTGACAATTATCAATTTATATTATAATCACAGGTGAATAACATTATTACTAAGTGTTATATGAGTATGCTTAAGCAAAATAGTGTGAAAAAGATAGACGAATGAGACAGCTTTGAGTTTGAAAAAAAAAAACTGTCAATTTTACGTTTCTGGTGTGAATACTTTATTTCATAAAATAAAATCATTAGTTTTTTTTTTCTATATTTGTCTGGTTGTCTTCGTTAGCGTGTTGTATATGCGCTAATGCAATCTTTCCTACAGTTCCGGCGCTGGTAATGCGTCATTCTCAACCAGATATTGCTTTAGTTGGTATGAATTGTAATATGATACCAATAAATTTTAACCTTGAACAGCTTAGCCAATATAGCTGCAGACACCATATTATTATACGCTACATTTTTTTAGTCTCATCAATAGCAGCTCTCTTCATTATGATATACCCTTCATTTAATCAAAAAATAGAAGACATTCTTTTTTTGCAACAAAAAATATATAATTTATTTCCAAACAATTATACATAGATATATATGTTATTATTTTTTTACATAAATGTTAAATTAGTCATCTTTCCTACAGTTCCGGTGCTGGTAATGCGTCATTCTCAACCAGATATTGCTTAAACTTTTCAATGCGATCTTCTTTTTGAACTATTCATAAAATCCTAAGGTAAGTATGCACTTAAAGTTCTGGGTTTCAATGATAATATGTTTCCCATACTTTGTGTTGATAGTATTCATATCAATCACTTTATATTTTGCGTCTTTTACGTTCGTGAAGGATTTACAGAAAGTGCTACTGTTCAATGCAGATAGATCCATCTTTATTGATTCGAGAACGCTTATGAATTATAGTTGACACCGGAACTGTCCTATATATTACTGCATCATGATGTTAGAGGGGAGAGTGCACTTTGATAATTGTATTGATAGGCTAATCAGCATCCGATGAGGATGAACTGCTACCATCAGGAGATGCTGTCCATTTGTTTTTTACATCATTGCAAAACTGATGCAGTTGCACAGCTTTCAGTTCTTCTACAAAACATGTTCTACATATTTCCTTTAAATTTAAAAACTTTTCACATATCGTTACTCCTTTTCATACTTTTTACTAGGATGTTACACTCCGCCTCACTATAATCACCTCGCCCGTAAACCGCCTCATTTTCTGCATCGAATACTAATGCCAAAAATTCTTGCTTCAAGCGTTCCACCGCTGTTCTCAGGTCAGTTGCTTTGGTCCATTGCTCTTGAGCGTATGCCATCCACATGTTTTACACAACACTCACTACCCATTACACTATTTCCTTATATTGTTACTCTAAACGACCCCACTATGTTACATTAGTGCAGATATGAACCATCTCTTTGATTACCATACATATCTGGTTACGCGCATAAGCTACTTTCAACGATGATGCTGTCACTATACTTTTTAGCTGTAACGCGATCACCTTTTAGTGAGGACATGAACCGACCATTTTTAGTTATGATATACAGATCAATAACCTTTGACCACACTATTTTTAGAATTCTAAGAATTGTAATATGATGATGATGACATTGCAGTTTCTATTTTTTAGCTTCTGACCTTGACATCAAATTTCCCAAACGTTTGACCGCAGAGTGACCTTGTAATATGATGAGGATGGTGACATTGCAATTTCTATTTTTAGCTTGAAGTGGAGTATTCACCTTCAGTGAACTCATGACCTACTTTTTATGCATAGCTTATGAGATCATCGTCGTGACCATCAAGTGGAGTAGACCTTGAAAATTCTATTCTTAGATTTATGATTACCTTGCAATTTCTATTTTTAGCTTTTCGCCCTGACCTTTTCTAAGAAATGTTGCGAAACAGCTATCTGTTTTGAAACGGACCCCTGTTTGAAACGGCTACCTGTTTTAGGAAACGGCTACCTGTTTTTAGGAAACGGCTACCTGTTTAGAACGGCCACCTGTTTAGCTCACTTGAGGGGCTGGCATTGCTTGAAACATGCACCTCAGGGCTCTTGATTTCCTAGAATTGAGATAACAATCTATTTTTAAAATAACTGAATAATGGATCGTCTTTGTTATCAGAGGTGTGACCTTATAAGCATAAACTTTAAATCGTTGACAATGGATTGCCTTTGTTCTTGAAAGAGATGTATTTAGATAACAATCTATTTTTATAAATCAACCAGAACAATGAATCGTCTTTGTTCATTTACCTTTGAAAATTATAAGCATAGACTTTGAACAATACATCGTCTTTGTTCATGATTTCTCAGAATTGAGATAACAATTTATTTTATAACTCGACCAGAAGAATGAATCGCTTTTGTTCTTTTACCTTGAAAATTGTAAGCATAGACTTTGAAGCGTTGACAATGGGTCGCCTTTGTTATTGATTTCCTAGAATTGAGATAACAATCTATTTTTAGAATAACGGAACAATAGATAGTCTTTGTTCTTTCATGTGGCCTTGAAAGCATAGACTTTGAACCGTCGACAATGCATCGTCTTTGTTCTTGATTTCCTAGAACTTCAGAAGCTATGACTCAGCCAAAACAATAGATCGTCTTTGTTCTCTCATGTGGCCTTGAAAGCATAGACTTTAAACAACCCCTTTGTTCTTGATTTCTCAGAATAGGGCGTGCCCTTGAAACATGCATAGACTTGCTTGAGACTGACAATGACCTTCAGGATAATCAAAACCTAGTAACTTTTCTAGTGACCTTGAAGCGGGACTTAGCAGGGTTGCTACCCTTGAAATAGGCAATGTTACTTACCTGTGACCTTGAAACGGGGAACGCGTACGTGCACGGTGAGTTAGGATCCGTATACCTATACGCGTAATTTATATAAAATATATTTCGCTAAAAGTTCGACCTTCTATTTTAGCTTTTCACCTTGACCTTTTATATTTCTAAGAAATATGACACAGCGTAGGTCAATAACCTTTGACCTTGAAAACTATTTTAGATTTATGATTACCTTGCAACTTCTATTTTTAGCTTTGACCTTTGCTTAAACTTGTTAAATACCTACTTTTGACCTTGACTAGAAATATAATATGATGATGATCAGCTCCAAAATTTATATTTCCGCCTAAAAAGTTTGACCTTGAAAATTATATTCTTAGATTTATGATTACCTTGCAATTTCTATTTTAGCTTTTCACCTTGACCTTTTATTTTCCAGAAATATGACACCAGCGTAGGATCAATAACCTTTGACCTTGAAAACTATTTTAGATTTATGATTACCTTGCAACTTCTATTTTAGCTTTTCACCTTGACCTTATATTTCTAAGAAATATGACACCACCGTAAGTCAATAACCTTTGACCTTCAAAACTACCCGCTAAAAAGTTTGACCTTCTATTTTAGCTTTTCACCTTGACCTTTTATTTTCTAAGAAATATGACACCAGCGTAGGTCAATAACCTTTGACCTTGAAAACTATTTTAGATTTATGATTACCTTGCAACTTCTATTTTAGCTTTTCACCTTGACCTTATATTTCTAAGAAATATGACACCACCGTAAGTCAATAACCTTTGACCTTCAAAACTATTTTTGATTTATGATTACCTTGCAACTTTTTAGCTTTGACCTTGACCAACTACATTTTAAATCTCTTAAGTTCGACCTTGAGCTCCAAAAGCTTCGATTTCACCACCAGAGGGCAGTGACTCAAAATTTAAATCCCCGCCAAAAACATGCTTGAGACGTGGAGCGCGTTCTGGCATCACGAGAAAACTCACTTGACCTTGAAATAAATCCCATAAGATTTACATGGGTGACCTTGAACTGATCAGGATCGGCCCCATATTACTACTAAGGCAAGCAAAACTACAACCTCGCTGATGAAAATATCCAAGTGACAAGTAGCTCCAGCGAAAACTAGCAAGCTGGTGTCTTTGCCCTTCTAACGGTGTAGGGGCCTATGAAAAGCAATGCAAAGTTCACTGGTCATGTTACCTTTTGTTGGCCATTGTAACCAGGATATCTGGCGGTAAGTTTTCTTCCCATTCAGGTTTTAATCTCTTTTCCTTAAATATCACCATAGGTGGCATTACAGCACCCAGCAATGGTCAAGTTTTCTGCGTGCTCAGGAGCAACTAAGTACACAAGCTTGGTACCTTTTTGGCCAATAACTTGCTGTTGATACATCCCTTTTCGTCCATATTGAAAAGGTTTTGTGGATTTTGATGCAGATTTATATCCTGAAAAATTTTCGCGAATTTCTTAAAGTACTTATCCACTATAAACTTATTAATTTTTGGTCACGTGCTTGGTTCATCAGTTGCGTCTTGAGAAATTGGCATTGCGCTTTAAAAAACCATAGAGCCAGTCCTTACCAGCGACCCTTTTGGCAGCATTAAATCTACGATGAAAGTTATTTTCAACACAGAATTTGTATGCAGAGTGACGTACCAACAGTGGTGTTAGGGGCATTCCAATTTCTCACAGACGAACTGTTCTTTCAGAAAATTATTTTATTTGATCGGGAGTTAATATGCTGGATCGTCCAATTTTTTTATCTAGAGCGCCAGATTTCCGGTGGTTTGCAATAGTTCTCCTATGTATATTATAACGTTGAGCAGCTTCTATTTGCGACAATTCATTACCTCCCACTGCGTTAATTGCAGCTGGAAGTTGTTCTGCAGTCCAATTTGCTCGCTTCATCACTTTTGGTGAAATTGTTGTTGGGGAAACTAAAAAAAATGTTTTACAACGTCGTTTAATAAGGCCCGCCGTTTAATGGGTCTTATTAGGCGAAAGTTAGTGGGCTTATTTGCCGAAATGCTTCCTAGTTATATAAACATTAAAAACTTCGTGTGCCTCTTACCTGTTTGATATTGTTTTAAAAGAAAAATACAGTGCATACAGTGTAGAACACCAGGCATCGTGTACTGTTTTGAAACAAATGAATTATTGATGTAAATATTCTAAGTAAATTTTAATAGTCGAACATCTACATGGGAGGCGCGCCGTTCGGTTTGCAACTGATTTTGTAAACGGTATTCAGATGTCGCCCTATTGTCATAGCCTGTAGCCTTGGACAAATAGTTAGAAGCAACTTGATGTTGCCGGATTTTGAGAAAGAAGCGTATGTTTTCAATGATGGCTACTGGGCCGTACTAGCTGCTGGGCCTTACTTCCGCAGGTACTTTTTAACAATATTTTTACTCTCTAATTTCATAAACATAATAAATATGTCGAAACTGGCTATAGTTTTTGTCTTACATTCTTGTCCAAATTATATTTTTCTTTCTTGTGTGCGAATGAACGTAAGCATTGCTTTTCTGAAAAAATCTATGGTCAGTTTTTTTCAGCAACCAGCGCAATCTTAATTCTGGATTCTTGGCAGCAATAAACCCATCTATTACCATTGTCTGATAATAGATAATAATAATAAATAGAGGAGACAAATTTTGCCAAACTTCGGCCATATTTTTGTAAATCTTAACGTAAAGTGTATTTAGCCTGACGCATTTTTCAGAATTTAACAATGAATTGACAAATTGTACAATCCGCGCGGCCAAAGAATGCCTCGTGTCGCGCATGGATGTTCGTGCATTCGGCCGCACTCGTTAACGCAATAGCGACTAAAAGCATTACCAGTGGCGTCGGTGTCGCGTTTTTAATTATTCGTCACCAAACCACAAGAAATTTTAAAATATTTTATTTATTTGAATTACATATGAACAGTAATAGTTTAAACATTTATAAAATAAAAAAATAACCATGTTGACAAGTAATAAATTTTATATTTTTATTGTTAATAATACTAAGGAATGTCAACTATTAGGATTTCTTTAATGAGAATTTAAGCAAATGCCATTAGCATTACATGCGCCGCAAAACTACTTATTTATTTTACTATGTATTGTGAAAGTATTTGTCTAATAAATTTGAGTATTGTGAGCTTTAAAATTCACATAGGACACAAAATGGTTCACCGTCGTTTTGATGCGATAATTGTAATAAAGTTAAATTAACAAGTACGTATGTAAATTAATAACAGAAATAAACAATTAATTAGTGTTATGCATGATAATAAACGGAACGCGCTTTTGGTGGCGACGCCACTGACATGCCGCGCTTAAGAGACTTGAAGTTGGACGAATGCGCATCCAACGTTCAGGCATTCTTTGGCCGCGCGAACTGTACCATACTTTGGCCAATTGTTAAATGTCTATTAAAGGAAACCGGAAATATTCGGATTTAAACTATGGCCTATTCGTCCACCACATACTTGTATAAATTTGTTTCCTATGAAGCTGGACCACCAATTGTAAGACCTGATTAACTTTTTCAACAATAATTTACTCATGAGGTGCTGATGTTACAGTCCAACTTACTTTAAATGTTAAGAATACCTGATTCTGAAACAGATTGGTGGTAAACCGGAAAAGCACCTAATTTTTAACCACAGCTTACTCATGAAGGATGACCCTTCTGCTGACGACACAGACCAACTTTTTTGAAATAGTAAGAGGTACTTAATTATTTTTTTATTATAGTCTTTGCGTGAGCGTGCAGGACTGCTGTTCACGCGTGTGTGTCTGGCCACGATAACTTAAAAAATACGCATCGGATTTTAATTAAACTTCATAGTTAGACTTTCTACTACAATACCATGTTTCTATCAAATTTTGGTTAAAAATTGGTAAAAACGATTAAATTTATAGAAAAAAAGTGTAGACTCCTTCTTTTAAAGATAATTCAGCATATGGTACACAAATTTCTTATCGAAATATAAATTCTTGATTTTACTTATTACACATGTTCTAAATAATATATGTTGAATAATCAGTAAAGCTTCTCAATACGTTCTCACTTCCCTGTAATGACTATGCAAGTACATACATATATGTAATATGCTTTGTAAAATGTATAAATATTTTGAATGAAAATATATAAAGCACATGCAAATATGTTGTCATAACTTAATGGCTTACTTATATGTTAATATAATGTATGTTTATAAAAATATAATTTGATTGCTTTGCATGTGTATAATTAGAATTGCACTGGTTTGTAAACTGAATAGGAGCTTATAAGTAAAGAAATAAGATTTCCTTTGTTCATTTGATATAAGTGAGAATATGAATACCTACGTTAAAAATTGCCGTTGTTTGACTCATCTATGCCATCAGATAACGAATTCTAGCATCATAATGTGTGTAACTCTAAGTATCCGTTCTTTCCTTACCTTACATACTATTTATTAATGCAATATGACCCAGTTTGAGAAAGTCATTTGCTGGGCACATCAAAATTCCTGTCATTAAGCTTGCTACACATTCAGCCAGAAAGACTAATTTAACGTCGAAAGGCGTACGTTCGCTTTACTCGACTTTGGTCTCTCTTTTACATGTTTAAGTTGATTCCTAATTTCAGTTTAACTTAAAATTAACTTGAAATATTTAATTATATTTACCAATCACTAAAATTGGCCAAAAGCAACAACACTAATTTTATTTTCACCGGTGTACACTGAACGAGGATAGCAGAGTAAATATAAATTAAAGCAAGTTTCGGCATTTCCACATGCTTTTTAAATGTGTTTAAATCATTGAATGGAATGTAAAACTATTGAAAACAAAGGTAAATTTAATATAGGTTTTAAAATTTGTTTAACAAAAGAGTTGCTGATGTAGCAAGAAAAACCATTTTGAGCAAAAACCCCAGTAAACACATGATACAATTTTTTTCTCCGTTGTTTAACCCACAATAAAGTATCATGTTTTAATTAAATCTAGTGTAATCTGTTTAATTCTTTGGTGTGTCCTGTAACGAGATTTTAGGAAATTATCTTTAACATCTATTGCGGTCCAAATAATTTCTCAGTTTGTTACTTTCCGACGGTAACCGAAATTTTATGTTTCACGTAAAAACGAAAGTGTTAAAAGGTCCTTTTTAATTTTAGAGAATTAATTATTTATAATATTTTATTGCAATTCATCCAGTGCATGTTTATATAGGGGAGAAGGAGGCACCTTTGAACAGAGGCAGCTTTGAACATACGAGTTTACGAACTTACGCTTAAATCAATTTTAACAAAACTTCTGATTTTGTATCGGCAACACTGTTACCCAACACCGTCATGTGGTATTTGCAGCGCCTGTCGCTGTTAGACCAAGATAACCTCTATGTTTCGTTTTAATCTTGGGGAAGTAAACATTCGTTCCGCTAAGTGTAAGCCTGTTTAGTTCGCAGTGGTAATTTATGGTAAGTGATTTTGTTATAACTATATTGAATACATATATAGGCACTTGTGGTAGTATTTATTTTTAATATAATTCATGTTTTTTGTGATAAAAATATTTGTTTAAAAAAAAATGCGTGGGGCAGATTTGAACAAATCAAAGGGGGCACCTTTGAACTGTTCAAAGGTGCTTTGAACTGTTCAAAGGTGCCCTATATATTCTAAATTCTAAACTACTAATTATTGATTTTATAAAATTGATAAACTTTGAATGGGCGTTTTCTATTTTTGAGTTAACCTAAAATTTTCTTTTTTTGCAGGAAAAATGGTTAGAAATTACATAAAAAAGCGCGAACAAGATGTCAACGAGAACGACATCAGTAATGCTGTTGAAGCAGTTGTAAATGGAGACATGAAACTCAGAAGGGCTGTTACCGTTTACAATGTCAAACCGAATACATTATTTTATAGAATAAAAAGATACAAAGAAAATAAATCACCAAATAATAAAAAATTTACGTCCAAATACACAGTTAGTCAGATATTTAATAAAGATGAAGAAAAAATGCTCAAAAATTATATGATAAAGAGCTCAAAAATGAATTATGGTCTTACCTATAAACAGGCAAGGGTTCTGGCCTATGAATATGCTACAGCCTTAAACAAATGTCCAGATAAGTGGACAGAAAATAAAGAAGCAGGAGTAGAATGGTTAAAAGGATTTATGAAGCGGCAAAACGACCTTTCTTCGAGGAAACCAGAAAATACCAGCTTGTCAAGATCAACGAGTTTTAACAAGCATAATGTGGCAGAGTTTTATGATAACTATGAAAAGGTGCTGAAGAGGAAAAGTTTCAGACCAGAATGTATATATATATATATATATATATATATATATATATATATATATATATATATATAATATTGATGAAACCAATATTATGACGGTTGTACAAGCTCCCAATATTATAGCTGCAAAAGGAACAAAACACGTAGGGCAATGTGTTTCTGCTGAACGTGGCCAATTGATAACAATGTGTGGTATTGTAAATGCCATCGGAAATGCATTGCCACCCGTTTTTATCTTTCCCCGTGCTCGCTTTCATGATACTATGCTTTTTGGGGCACCTGTTGGTAGCATCGGTTTCGCCAACAGCCCTACCAGTGGCTGGATGACTGGATCTTTGTTTCTAAAAGTTCTGGAACACTAAACGATTGACAAGATGCTCAAAAGAAGACACAATATTGTTACTTATGGACAATCATGAAAGCCACTGTACATTGGATGCTGTCAACTACTGCCGTGATAATGGAATTATTGCGCTTACTTTTCCACCCCACTGCACCCACCGCATGCAGCCTTTGGATGTGGGCGTTATGGGTCCTTTCAAAGGAAAATTGGCCGTTTCACAAAACGATTAGCTCTTATCCCATCCCGGAAAAACAATAACTATCCATGATTTGGCAAGCATAGTAACACCAGCATATAATGCTTCGTTCGTTTCTCGAAATATTCTTTCAGGTTTTGCTAAACCTGGAATAGTGCCATTTTCAAGAAATGCTTTTTCCGACGATGACTTTGAATGTGCAGAGGTAACTAATCGTCCTAAACCAGTAACCTCCAGTGAGTCTAACACTGATGTAGCTCAGCAAACCATAGAGCTACCTGTTACGCCAGAAGTTCTACCTCAAACAGTAAGTACAGTCCAAAAGATGACTGAGTTTGAACAACAACTAGAATTGGAAACCCCATCTACTGCGGCTGTATATGACTTTCCATGTATAGATGAAGCTCCAAGTATGCTCCTTGTGTTGTCCACAGCTTCAGAACTTAGTAGTCTTATATCACCTGAAGTTGTGAGGCCTTTTCCAAGTGCTCCACTTCGAAAAGGATCGAACAAAGGAAGGAAAAAGGGAAAATCTCGAATAATAACAGACACCCCAGAAAAAGAAGAAGTTGAAAAGGCATTTCTTGAACGCCAATCTCGATTAAACAAACATCAAGAAACAATTTTAAATAAAAGCGTGGAAAGCCTGATTCGAAATGCTTGAAACCTAAACCTTTGAAACGTAGAAAGACTAAAGATGTGTCTTTTTCTTCGGATGAAACTGATACAGAATTGAACTTGGAATCAGAAGAAGAATTAGTGATGACTGATTGGGATGATGAAAATATTAATGATTGTGAAATTGTCGACTATGTAAAAGAATTAGACTGGAATACTATACAACCTGGAGATTTTCTGCTGACTGCTTTCATGAAGCAAAAACAAAAGATCATTGGCTTTCGTCGGAAAAGTGGTTGAAAAACATGACAACGCTTTTACTATCACTTTCCTTAAAAAGAAAGCAGGGTTATTTAAGTTTTTCTTCCCAGAAAACGAGGACAAAGCTTACGTTGGTATATCAGCTATTTTAGTGAAACTACCTCCACCAATTGATGTTGCTGGCACATCACGCACTGCCGCTATGATCTCGTTTAAATTTAATTTTTCAAAGTTTAACTTAGGTTAATTATTTATTTTTGATGTGTTTAATTTTGTTTGTGGAATTTTTATTATGTTTTAAGCCGTTTGGCAGCATTAATAGTTTAATTTAAGTCTAACTTTTGCTATATTTTGATATTGTTAACAGTTACCCTTCTTCTTAATATGTTATCTTTAATTTTTGCTAGTAGAAGTTATCTTTGAGAGTAAGAACTTATTTATTATATAGATATTTCATTTGTGTTCATATGTTATTACGGAATGACAATAAAATTATAGTAAAAATGTTAATTTAACTTCAATAAACGTATTTTATTTTTTCAATTCAAAACTGCCCCAGATATGTTCTAAAGTACCCCAGGTTGGGGCAGTTTTGAATCTTTTACACGCCGAAATGAAAATGAGAATCTCATTTTAGTCTTTACTTTTCTGTTGATTGAGATATGATAATCTTCTTTCTAAATGATCAGAAGAACTATTCATATAAAACAAAACAGTGGAATTACTTAATATTTCGACTTATGAGCTAAAGTTTCTCTCCCCTAATATATGTAGTCAAACTTGAATTGTTTTTACCTTCAATGTAACGAACAGCAGCGCTGACAGTTGTAGCGGATGCCAACTAATCCTACACATGAAAAAAAAGTATACACCGAGCGATTGCGCTGCCATCAATTCGCAATTCCGTGCGTGTGTGAGCGCGCGCGTGTATGTGCGCGTGCATGTGTGTGCGTGCGTGTGTACGTGCGTGTGTGCGTGAGTGTGTGTGTGTGTGCTTGTATACGCGCGCGCGTGTGTCTGTGTGTGACGTGCGCGCGCGTGCGTGCGCTGCCAGTTGTAGCGGATGCCAACTAATCCTAAAAAAAGTATACACCCAGCGATTGCGCTGCCATCAATTCGCAATTCCGTGCGCGCGTGTGTGTGCGTGCGAGTGTGCGTGCGTGTGTGTGCGCCTGGGTGTGTGCGCGTGCGTGCGTGCGTGTGTGTGTGCGTGCGTGTGTACGTGCGTGAGTGTGTGTGTGTGTGTGTGTACGTGCGTGTGCCTGTATGCGCGCGCGTGTGTGTGACGCGCGCGCGTGGGTGCGCACGCGTGCGTGTGTGTACGTATGTGCGCGTGAGTGCGCGCGTGTGCGTGCGTGCGTGAGAGTACGTGTGTGTGCGTGCGTGTGTGTGCGTATGTGCGTGTGTGTGTGTATGTGTGTGTGTGTGTGTGTGTGGCGTGCGCGCGCGTGGGTGCGCACGCGTGCGTGTGTGTACGTATGTGTGCGCGCGTGTGTGCGTGCGTGTGTGCGTGCGTGTGAGTGCGTGTGTGTGTGTGCGGGAGTGTGTGCGTGCGTATGTGTGTGTGTGTGCGTGTGCGTGTGTATGCGTGTGCGTGCGTGCGTACGAGGGTGCGTGCGTGTGTGCGCGTGCGCGGGTATGTGTACGTGTATGTGTATGTGTATGTGTATGTGTATGTATGTATGTTAGTATCCGATAACTTCAGAACAAAAAAACCTACGTACTTGAAAGTTTGTATTTAAGCTTGTTTTCATTTGGCTTAGACTGATTAGATTTTGGGAGAAATGCAGCGGCGCAGAGGGTGGGTTTATTAAGAAAATCAACAAAAAAACCTACGTATTTAAAAGTTTGTATTTAAGCTTGTTTTGATTTGGCTTAGGCTGATTAGATTTTGGGAGAAATCCAGCGGTGGAGAGGGTGGGTATATTAGGGTCAATTTTTGGTTTTTATCAAATATTTCTAAAACAGCTTCATGTTTCAAACATATAAAAATACCTAGACCTTAAACATATCGATTAATTATGTACTATGGAATTTTTTGATGAGGCGTAATTTAGCGGCAAAAAAATTCCTAAAGTAAATTTTTTCTGGAGAAAACACTAAAAAATCACAGCAATACACGTAGATTCCTATGAAACGTTAACACAAGCTGTCCAAGATCAGCTGTTAGAGACGGAACTTGTGACGTGGATTGAAAATGCTTAATACGAAATGAGGCGGTAGACAAAGGAACATAGGACATGAAGGAAGACATAGTAATGTGCTGCCGATGACAAATTGCGCATACGGTATCTACATAAATAGGTATTTTTATAAATGGTTTAAATAACACTTTCAATGTCAAACTGCTATAGCGCTGATGGTGTAGAGGTAGGAGTCTTCTTCCACTCTTTTGGTGCGGGTTCGGTTCCCGGCTCGTGCACTTTCTTTTCTCTTAGGTTACAGTAGTTTTCTTTATCTAATCTACTTTTGTTAGGTTATTGTAGTTTTGTTTATTTAATCTAATTATGTTAGGTTACAGTAGTTTTGTTTTTCTTATCTAAAATAGATGACGTTCCTTTGTTTACCGTCTCCTAATACGAATATTAGAAGGGCAAATCCAATATATGCATGAAGGTGTGGTCGCATTTGCTAGTTTTCAAATGTTACTAAATACCGATTTTTTCCTTCCGCACATAATTACCATGTCGTCCAGGCGGCTGATATAAGAAAGGCATTGTTTACGTTTCGGAATATTTTAAGACATTTACAACTAACTTGTATCTTGTCAGTATATGTGTGTGTACCTTGTGAAAAAATTCCAGCTATACTTCTGAATGGATTTCAATGAAACGTATAATGAATCGGATTGTTGTTCGCACGACCTGATAAAGTTTTACACAAGATCGGCTCACGCATGCGCATAGTGTACTTCAGTAAAGAAATTGTTTTTTCCAGAAAAAGTGTTTTAGTATAGGTATATTTTTTGCGAAAATATTTAAATAAAATTTATAGAACAAACAAAACTACACCAAACTTAATTCCTTAACATTTTTCAGAAAATGTACACGAAGTGAAATAATTGCAAAGAACTATATTTTGATTTAAAAGAAGAAAATTAATGTTGAACTAATTTATTTCAAAAAATGTTTTAGGTAAACGTTATTGAAGCTTTAAAAACCTAGACAATGTAAAAGTACACTTTTTTCTGTAAAATTGATAAGTAAAAAATCACGATTTTCCTCTGACATAAATACTGGTGCTATAAACATGTTACTACCTTTACCTAAAAACGGTAGAATGGTCGCCTACTTCACCTTCGGTGCGGGTTCGATTCCCAATCAATGTAACTTTTTTTATTTAGGTTAGACTAGTTTATTTTTATCTAAACTATAATATATATTATATATATATATATATATATATATATATATATATTTTAAAGGATAATGCTGGTATTTCCTAGTTCCAGTAGGCATACAGGTAAAAAGCCAAAATGTGATAATATTTATTACTATTTTTATATATTTCGGTTAAAAATTTTAACCTTCATCAGAAAAACGTAATTAAATGGAAAATTACTGGTGAACAAATTAACATAATTATGTCACTTACGTCAATCAATTAATTTGTTCACCAGTACGTTCGCTGTTTATGTTATGCTCACTATCTGTGCTACACCATGTGGCCACACCGATAGCCATATTATGCAAAAATTTGTAGACGAATTTCAACATTTGGCACAACAATTAAGAAAAAAATAAAAATTTAAAGAATATTTTCTATTGAGTGAAATCAATTTTAGACTAACTATTATTCATTATTAAAGGTCATAACACAACAGTTGTGTTAAATTTTTAGTCAATATAGCGAACATAGCGCTCTTTTTGACTCTGTCCTTAAACAATTACTTTAAACTCTCGCAGTAAAAATTAATCAATCATTTTATATTTTAAAGAAAAACCATGTTTTTAACAATTTTTTTAACTGTTGTAGGTGGTCGCGAAACGCTTCGCAACTATCTCCATCAGATGTGCTTTACATTTAAGAAATGTCAATAAGAAAAAAATTCTTAATGGAAAGAAATGACATTGTTGCATGGGGCTCTCGTTACCTGCGGAAATTACGGAGGAATAAATCTTATGGGGATAACAAGAAATCAGTTACTTATTTAGATGAAACTTTCATTCATCCATCCTATGGAGTTAGCAAATGCTGGCAATCAGAAGAAGAAGCAGGAGTTTATCAAACTAATCGAGCAGATCAAATGCACATTATAGTTCATGCTGGTGGATCGTATGGATTTGTAAATAATGGATTGTTGATCTTTAAGTCAAATAGCAACTCAGCAGACTACCATCACGACTTGAGCCTTACGAACTTCATGACTTGGTTACAAAAACAACTAATTCCAAATCTACCACCGAATAGTATTGTCGTCATGGACAACGCTCCTTACCACCGAGTTCAAATTAATAAACCACCAACACAATCTGCCCGGAAGGCAACTATTCGTGAGTGGCTGGAAAATAATGGGGTTTCCACAACATGCGAAATGCGAAAAGCAGAAGTGGTAGAATTAGTGAAGAAATTTAATTACAACAAAACCTTTTATGTTGACGTGTTATTAAAGCAGCACGGCCACACTATACTTCGCTTGCCACCGTACCATTGTGAGCTTAATCTGATAGAATTAATTTGGAGTTTAGCAAAACACAAGGTTGCGATGAACAATGTTGGTCAACGTGGTAGTGAAATTGAAAATTTAGTTCGGAACGCTTTTGCCGATATCAACGTATCGGACTGGTAAAAGAATTGTGCTCACGTTGACAATGCAGCACAACAAATGTGGGAACGTGATGCATTGCTGGTTGAAGCAGTGGAAAGTTTGTCTTTCAACGTAAACACATGTTCTTCCGATGATGAGGAAACAGGTAGTGATGACGAAGATGAAGAGGAAGGAGGTTCAATTTAATCCTTTTCATAAAATTAATTATGAGCTAAGCAGTTTTATAGTTATTTGCCTGTTTTTAATTATTGTTAGCTTCCTATCTCTAATTAATAACTTTTAAACAATTTAATTTCGATGTTTGTTTGTAAATCTATCAATATTTTTCATAAAATTAAATGAGCTAAGTGGTTTATAATTATTTCCGTTAATATTAATTCGAATGCTGAGTATTCAACTGATCTTACTGTTCGAATTATTTAATAAAAAAAATAAAATCCTAGTTTATGAAATACAAGTCAAAAGTCTCCCCAAAAAGTAATTTTTCTTAAATTCACGCTATAATTATTTCAATCTAAGCGTGACCTTAAGAAAAATTGTTTTTTGAGGGAACTTGAGTTTTGTATTTCATGTAATTACCCCAAATGTGAGAAAATTAACGAATATAGTCAATTAAATCCTAGTTAATGCAAATATCACCAGCACGTCACGTTTAAATTTACGCCTTGATACTTTTTAACCTAATGTACCTTTCATAAACGACATCAAAGCGCCACCTTAGATTTACTATTCTTGAGGACATTATATATATATATATATATATATATATATATATATATATATATATATATATATATATATATATATATAGTTATAATCGACTACCCATTTTATTTTATTAATAAATTCCCTACGAGATAACTAAATAAGTTGTTCTCTGTGGGATTATCTTCTGTAGTCTTTGGGATTTAAGTTAATTATTAAATGTCGTGTCACGTCATTTTACTACGAGAAGTTTGTTAGTTTTCATCAATGATTATTTAATTTTTTTGTTTTGAGACATTATTTCAACATCAGTTTGAACTTTCATGGATTACTCAGTCCAACAACGTGTGTTTTGTGTAGAAACTTACATAAGAAGCAATTCGATAGAAGAAGTTAGGCGTGCATTCCGGCGTCAGTTTAATAACAACAATAGGGGTCACGCGCCAAATCGTAAAACTGTTAAGTTATGGGTTCGTCATTGGCGTGAAAATGGTTCTGTACAAAATTTGAAGAAGCCTGGACGTCGAAGAACAGTTCGTACACCAGAAAATATTGAAATAGTTAGAATTGCGTTTACGAGAGGTCCTAAAAGGTCTGCTAATCGACAAACCCTTATCCTAGGAATATCAAAGGGAAGCTTTGATCGAATTCTTCAAAGGGATTTAAAATTTCATCCCTATAAATACCAAATGGCACAGCACCTTAGCAATCAAGATAAAGAAGCAAGGTTAGCATTTTGTCAAGAATTTTTGGATTTACATCAAGGAGCAATTCACAGTCTCCTAATGATCGACGAAGCAAATTTTTATTTGAACGGTATGGTTAATAAACAGAATTTTAGATACTGGTCAAATGAAAATCCTCGTGAAATCTTTACACAGAACCTCCATAATCCAAAAGTTGTTGTGTGATGTGGAGTAGGATCTTTTGGTATTATTGGTCCATATTTTTTTGAGGATGAAAATAACCGCGCTGTAACAGTAACGTCCGAACGCTACGTAAACATGCTAGAGACATTCCTCATTCCAGAATTAAATAGATGAGGATTACTAAACAATGCCTTACTATTCCAACAAGATGGGGCAACAGCTCATACCGCCAGAAACTCAATGAGTGTTCTGCGAGAAATGTTTAATGGCCGACTCATTTCTCGATTCGGAGATTTGCCTTGGCCTTCGAGGACCCCCAACTTAACGGCACCCGATTTTTTCCTGTGGGGATATTTAAAAGCCAAAGTGTTTGCGAGTCGTCCAGGTACAATCGAGGAACTCAAAGTCAAAATTCGTGAAGAAGTTGAAGGAATAGACGAAGGTTTGCTACGCCGTGTAATGAACCACTTTTTATCTAATATTGAAAAATGTGTTGAAGTTGGTGGAGGTCATTTAGAAGACGTGATTTTTAAAAGTTAGAATTAAATTAGCCAAATATTTATAAGTTATCATAAATCCCAAAGAGTTAGCTGTAATTTAGTATAATAAATAGTTTGTTTTGTTAACTACAAAAATTTTAATGCAAATATTAAAATGGGTATATATATATATATATATATATATATATATATATATACCGAAAGTTTTAAGTGCATGCGCAGATAAAGCAACGAGTTCCTCTCCATAGTCGTTCCTCTGAAATCCCTGTCAATTTGAAAGTTGTAAGAATGCCGCAACTAAATCAAGTGACAGACGCACTATTGTCAATGTCAGTTCAAGCAGTCAGTTTCATGCTGGATTAATTGTCCCAGTTTTTTTTTGCACTATACATACTGACATTAAAATTAAATCTTGATTAAGTTAGTGTGTAACTATGTGGTCAATCTACTGTTAGGGGGTTACGTGGGGACCACACCAGATGTTTTCATTATAGTCTTGGTATACAAGTTTTCTCAATTTCTACTTTCACATAACTCGTGGAGACGAGTGTGTATGTGTGTTTATCCGTCAGTGTGGAAACAAAATTTCGGAAAAATAAAATAGTATATTGAGACGCAACGTCAACATTTTCTAAAATTTGGTCATCGGATGGGCACTTTATTTTTTAAATTTTCTCGAAAAATAATCCTAACGAGTTTCAATAAACTTAAAACTTTTGTAATACATTTAGATGCTAAATAAAATTACTACCTCGACTTTCATTGTGAAATGAATTTTGTTCTTGTTGAATTTTATAAAAGCATAGATACCTACGTAAAAACCTGAAAAGGAAATGTGATACTTGTTAAAATACATATATAATGCCAGATAAGTTTCTTTCTCAAATAAACGAGGAAACGTAGGTTATCTTTGAACGAAATTGAGCTTTCGTTGTTTTCAGGACAACCAATTCACCAAATTGTGCTTAATATAACTCTGAAATAATCAGCTCACCAGATCACGTTGTGTTGCTTAAATGCTGTTCTTTATGAAATAATTTGTTATAAATAGTTCATTTAAATTTTTTGTGTAATCCTCAAACTCTGTTTTAGATACATACATTAACATAACTTAAAAGTTTGTACTTGCGAAATAATTTAAAAGGTACATAAAACACCCGCAAAATATACAATCACAAACCTGCAAACACACAAACATATCTACCAGACATCCACAGAGCAGTTAAGAAAACAAGTAAAGCGTGCAAAGAATTGGTAGTAAACAAACAAGCGCACGCAGACAAAGAAACCAGAAACAATCAAGTAAACGCCCAAAAACATAAACCCTCAGACACACAACAATGAAACAATCTACTAAACAACCTAACATAAAAACACATAATCCCAAAACAAAGAAACTTCACAACAAATACACCCTCACATGTGCAAACACACAAACTAGCTCAGATACATAAACACGCAAACTAATATACACAAAAACCACACGGAGGACATTTTGCAACATAATCTAAAAGCTAGGAGTCAAAAACTAAGATTTCCGCAAACACACAAAACCTTCATACAAGCACACATCCAAACACCGACAAACTGTCAAGCAAGAAAATCCTGCGAAGTTATGCTCAAAGATACGAACTTACGAACAAGAAAACTAGCCAACATATAAACACATAAACCCTAAAACCTGCAAACGCACAAGCACATAATTACTCACATAGCTTAAGTATCCCAAATCTCCAAACCTAAGAAGCTAAACAAGCTAGTTATTACGCAAACAGCCAAATACCAACACACTAAAGTAAATGGTAAAGTAGCATATAGTTACTATCAATAGTTGTGATACTAGATGTAATAAACAGTATTGAGTTAGATCCCACTAGTTCAATTACTCTCAAGGTGTAAGGACTTGTCTACAACCGGTACAAGTGACGAGATTAAACATGTCCTTCGAGCAACCAACATCGGGAATCACTGACAGGAAGTGTACCCCATCGAGCCACCACCGCTGGCAACAATCGGTAAAAAAATCATCGTCAACGCCGGGAAGAAGAAAAAAATTCGATCCCCAGTACAACGGAAAAGGTGCATCTCGAAGTAAAAAAAGAACTGTAAGAAGAGAAGAGCAGACAAGGAAACATCCTAGAAAACAGCGAGTAAGAGAATTACATTTCGTTTTTTAGATAAAGGAAATTGTGTGAAGCGTTCCATTACCCTCACAGGCATACAAACTGTGAGAGGAAAAGATCGCACAACGCCAGAAAGTATCACTCCAGATCGAGAGAAAAGACGTCCCAGAGCGAAAAAGAAGACTCAAACCTCAACTCAATATCTACAACAGTCACATACCGAAAGAAATTAAAAGCAGTGGATAAGAAATTTTAAGAAAAGCCACAGAACCAAAATTAAAAAGTTAAAAAAAATTGGCAGCAATCAAAACGAAATTAGCGAACATGAAAAAAGGCTCGGTATCAGGAGCTATCGAAACTGCAACTATAAGATCGTGCCTACCGCACGTCAAAATATTTTGATCAGTAAGGTATACAATAACATTACCTGACAGACCTGGAGAAAAATATAACGACTATCACGTAAGGAGATAAGGGGGCCGACAAGGAACAATCACAACGATTAAAACTACAGGACTTCCACATTCAGCAATTAGAGTTTCTACTTCAAGGAGTAGAGCAAGAAGAGAATACGGTCCAAATCGACATGTGGCAAGAAAGAATTCAACACATTAAGGTACGTGAAACTCGATATCAGGATACCTATTTTACAGGAAGAAAGTTTGAGAAGATCGAACGAAATATGTACCAAACTCGGAAGTAAAATAAACATGGTTACACAAGTAAACAAGACACGTGGCACTATCAAAAGTGACGCTACCTATTTTTAGTGGTGGCTATGAGAACTGGATGACTTTCCAAGACATCTTTGGAAATGTAATACACGTCAATAAGTCTAAATGCAATCACAATCCTGGGAACAGAAACGGTATCCTGGCGTCCGATGATCGTTCGTATAGTGGTACGGAAATCTGATTTAGCGTTCAATAAACTCTTTCAACAGTGTCCGTCAACAAGTGTCCTCTTACTGCAATCAACAGCACAAATTGAGTGACTGCGGCACATTCAAAAGATTAACACCACCTCACCATCTAGGCTCGCCTTCGTGGGAGAGAAGCGTCTATGTTTTATTCGCATGGAACATAATTTCAACGTCACCATCTGCTACTCTACCAGGACTACAAAAATCCAGTAAAACCAACAAAGTTAACAGCACACCCAGCGACGAAAGAAGTTATGGCTGCATCCAGATACACAGCAAAAGAAGTCCTCTCAGTCACAGCGATAGTTAAACCATTACATCAGTTGCTTCTTGGAAGAGCTCTAGTTTATTGGCATGGAACGTGAATTAACGTCACATGGCACTTACCAGGATACAAAATACAGTAAATGTTAATTAGTGTCAGCAGGCACAATCCCAGCAAAAGAAGTTATGGCTGCATAGGATGTTCCAGGGAAAAGAAGCTAGCAAGCATAGTTAAAATAAATTTGGGAACATGAGAAAGTATTCATGGCGTACAAAATGGCACTCAGCAAGATGAAGAATTGGTTAATTGTTCGGGCAGCCTAAACACCAGAAGAAGATGCCTGATAGGAGTTCCAGAAGAAAACGATTTCAAACTTTGGAACAGAAAAGTCCAGGTCACTCTAGAAGCTCCAGACCAGATAAGAATTGAACAAGTTAGTCACCAATTGGACGAAGAAATTCCTGAAGGAACTTCCAAGCTGGAAACATTTCATCAAAGAATAGCCTGCGAAGATAGCTCAGCCAGTAGCCATTGCGAGTAACATTGAGAGGAAATTTCTGAAACCCAATCGAGAAACGATCTACGTTTCTCATCAGGCAGTTATAAAGGAGTCCAGTTCAACAAAACTGAGAGTGATCTTTGACGCATCTTCGAAAGATAAAGACGGGAAGTGCCTAAATGACGTCATGTACGTAGGCCCAAGGCTACAACAGGATCCCTGGGATCTACTTGTGAGATGGAGGAAACGTTCTCACTGCTGATATGAAGAATATGTATCGTCAGATTAAACTAAACGCAGAAGACCAGCGGTATCATACCATCGCGGTGCAAAACAACAAATTATCAACACTCGATCCATTCATAGGTGGAGAAGGCATTCTTCGAGTAGGAGGAAGACTGCACAACGCACGGTTGTCATACAACGAAACGCATCCTATGATACTACCGGCCGGACAACAATTAACAAATCTAGTGATATTAGATGCTTATCAAAAGGACGTTGCATGTGAGGAATCAAATAACATGGGCATATCTGAGCGCGAAGTAATGGGGAATAACTGGTAAAAAGCAGTCAATCGACCATCCACAATATTAAAAATGGGAATGCATAATTATCCTAAACAAATTATTATTAATAGTAGATTATATAACTAGGACTAGAACGCACTCCTTTTTGTTTTGAGCCTAAAGTTTGTAGCCGAAGCGAAGACGAGGCTTACAATTTGGGCGAAACATAAAAAGAGCGTTCTACTCCGTGTTGAATATACTATTTTTTCTTCAAACGTATTAAAATGCAAATATTTATTTATTTATTACCAATGTACAATTCTTCAAAATACATTTTTGTATGTTGAAACCACTGGTCGCTGTTTCATTGTCTATATTCATAATTTTATTGTTAGCTTGTTACAAGTTATTTGGTGTGGCGTGTTCGTCATTTGAAGCAAGCTGCCTTGTTAAACAAGAAATATCTTCATCGTTGTCTACAAAAATTGTTGCTGACGTTCGTCGTAGACAGTGACCTGTGTATTCGGATGGATTTGATAAATTTAAGTACAGAGCAACTTCTTTTGCCGCACTTGAAATTTTATGTATGCCCATTACTACTTGACATTTCCCTTTTTGATATTTGATAAAAAATCAGAAAGACTGGAAATCTTTTGGGGGGAGTTTGATATACTGGCAGCACAAATTCAAGTAAAAGTCACCGACAATAGTAAACGACCGTGGCTTTTTAGTTTTAGTATTTGGAATTTTTACTAAAATTAATATTCCACAATCTTCGACATCCCCAACATTCAATTTTAATAGCTCATCACCACGGCTCCAAATGTCAACATAACCTATAATCGATCCATAATTATTTCAGTAGTGAAGGACGCTAAATGTTTTACTGTTATAGCTAAATAAGTGTCATTGGGTGCATTCTGCATAAAGTCATCAAACTGTTTTTTTTTTGTTAACACGTTGGATTTTTCGGGCTGTAAGCTTCCCCTTGACGTTTTCAAAACGCATTGAGTTTGGCATATATTTCAATATCTACATTATTTTTTAGGTTTAATTCAGCTTTAACCATTGAGTACTGTGCCCGGAGAGTAGTTGAACTTTTCATTTTCTGTTTTTCGAACAATTGCAAAAAATACGAAAACAACGTTTTCGGAATAATTGGGAACATTTTGCTCTTGCAAAGTCATAGACCTTGCGAGATTTAGTAGGAATTAAATTTGCTAAAGCAGCATTAGCAATTTTCACTAATTCGAGTGGTGTATACTACATTTCTTCACACATTTTTGGAAGCGAAAGCCACAGATAACTCGAACACACTGACAGGACTGACAGATGGCTATCAGGCTAGTGCCTAGTGGATAACGCGCCACCGAGCGCTGTGGTGGCTTTCGGTACTAACATTATGTTACTAGTAGAACAATGTCCCATTTCTACTCCTGTTCTCGGTAGCACAATTCGAACATTTTAATACGCTTGAAGAAAAAATTATTTCATTTCTTTTAATTTTCACTTTGTAGGTTGGAAGGTCGTGTGTTGTTCCATATCACATATTTTTTATTCATTACAACGATCACATTATTTAGACTGCATATTTGAGTGGTGTAGTGCATCGACCGAATATCATATTATGTAGACCACATATTATAGTGGCACTCAAAACATTTTCAATGACCACCTGGAAATCAGAAATACTGTGATTTGTTTACCATGGCGATTTCGGGTTACTTTACAATTTAAATTGACCATGAGTGGATAACAGAAAATCTGGCATCGCTGTAAAAAAATTAAAATAACGATAATATAACCTCTTTGAATGTAACCTAAAAATTATTTTCGAAATCACAGCTTTTATTGTTAACATATAAAAAGTATTCCAACAAAAATGCACGAAGAAGTGCAAAGGCATTCCGTGCATACTCTAGTGTTCAGATCTTTAAAAAGATCACATGATATGTTTTTGGCTAACCAGGGATTATTACCAGCAGTTGATGATATTGCGTATGTATTAAGGTTATACTTTATATTAGACATATAAGTCGATTTTAGAGAAAATGTAAGGAAATGTATAAAAGCAAGGGACAGTTATGGTTTAGTATTCGATGACGTAAAGAAAATGCAAGCCATGAAGCAATTACAAGTTATAGAAAATGGTCCTAATCCTCCACCTCCAGGTACTGCTTTTCCAAATGAGACTGAAACTTTACCTGCTAATGCAAGTGCAGTGGTACCCTTTACTGATAATAGCTTAATACAAAGAAATGTACCTTCAAATCAGCCAAATCAACTTAGTAATTTAATGAGAAAGGCTCCTTCAATGCCTAAACCTAAATGGCATGCACCATGGAAATTATACAGAGTTATAGCGGGACACTTGGGTTGGGTTAGATGTGTTACAGTAGAACCTGGTAATGAGGTATGTGCAGTTTATATTTTTTTTATATATGCATTAATTTTATTTACTTAACATTTTCTGCAGTGGTTTGCAACTGGTTCAGCAGATAGAATAATAAAAATTTGGGATTTGGCAAGTGGACAATTAAAAGTATCTCTAACAGGACATGTTAGTACTGTTAGAGGTTTAGCAGTAAGTAGTCGTCATCCATATTTATTCAGTTGTGGTGAAGACCGGCAGGTTAAATGTTGGGATCTTGAATATAACAAAGTTATCCGACATTATCATGGTCACCTTTCAGCAGTATATACTTTAGCACTGCATCCAACAATAGATGTATTAGTAACTGCTGGTCGAGATTCAACAGCGCGTATTTGGGATATGCGAACTAAAGCTAATGTTCACACTTTCCAAGGACACACTCACACAGTAGCGAGTGTTATATGTCAAGCTTCTGAACCACAAGTTATAACAGGTTCACATGATACAACAATAAGACTTTGGGATTTGGCTGCTGGAAAATCTATTTGTTGCTTAACCAACCACAAAAAAAGTGTCCGTAGCTTAATTTTTCATCCAACATTGAATATGTTCGCATCTGGATCTCCAGATAATATAAAACAATGGAAATGCCCTGATGGAAAATTTATTCAAAATTTATCAGGTCATAATGCTATTGTAAATTGTCTGGCTGTAAATCCTGAAGGAGCATTGGTTTCTGGAGGAGATAATGGTACATTATTTTTTTGGGATTGGAGAACAGGGTACAATTTTCAAAGACTGCAGGTAATTTTTCTTTTCTTTAACAATAAATGATATTTTAAAGAAGTATAACTGTAATCTGTGTAAAAGTATGTATATTTAGAGAAATCATAAGTGTTAAAGAGAATTTTTAGAAATCTTATTTTATTAAACACGTCTTTCATAAAGATTATTAAATGGCATTGGCATAAGATGTGGATTTCCTAACCTTCTATACCTACATATGTATATGTAGGTTGGAAGGTAAAAAGCAAAAACTGTGCCGGGTGTCTCCCAAAATCTAAACAGCTCCATCAGAAATTAAATGGAGTTTAAATATAAAATTTTGAAGTATATACATATTAATTTATAATTAATTATTAAGAATGAACAAAGCAAACATACATGGGTGAAGTGAAAGGTAAGACAGGGCCTGGTAGGCCACGTAAAACTGGGCTGAATGCAGTACAGTGTATGATAAAAGAAAGAAAGATATGGAGTTTTAAAAATAAAAGGACATGTCAGAGACAATGTATGAATCTTGGTGAAACTAGGGAGGTATGCAGGGATAGAAAAGCATGGAGAAAGATTGTAAATGAAAAATAAATAAGAGGTAGGAATTGTTTCGTCTACCCCGCAAGGGAATGGTGTGACTGTTATGTTATGTTATATACATATTATGGTTCTGGAGTTATCGTAGATACTAACACATCAACACACTCACACAGACATCATGGCTGTTCATCGTGAAACTTTGTCAAACGTTGTAAAAGGAGGTAATAAGTTGATTTAGCAATAGGTAGTGAAAATTTTTTGAAAAAGCCTAGATGTCTATGTGAAACGTGAAGTATCAAAATATTAAAATTAACCTATGGCGATTATCATTCTTCTAAAACATTATTACAATAATAATAATTTATTCATGCTAATATACGTTAAAATTGTACTTACATATTTCAAAAAAGGTGTTACTATATATATACATAAAACATTAGCAATTTAAAAATCTAGATTACTATCACAGGTGAGAAATTCATGTGTAGAGTAAAATGCGTGCATAAATAAATGTTTTTTAATGACAGGCTTAAATTTGGATAGATACAATTCCCGTACTTTTTGTGGTACGCAATTGAAAAATTTTAACGACCAGTAATTAGGTACGTTCTGTAATTGTGCCAATCTAAACTGATTAAGTCGAGGTTATGGCTAGCTCTTGTATTATGGTAATGTATTTCATTATTTTGAGTAAAGAAGCCTATATTTCTTTTAACGTGCAAAAGACATTGATAAATAAACTGAGGAGGTAAAGTCAAATTTCTCATATTTATAAAAACGTGTTTACAATCATCACGGTAGTTAACATTTGAAATTATACAGTACAGCCTTTCTTTGTAGTCGAAAAATTCTATGTCATCCAGTCGAATGACCCCACAATAAAATGGAATAAGACATAATTGCATTGAAAATTGAAAAATAAGTTGTACATAAAAGTTGACTAGAAACTGACTGTTTTAATTGGCATATTGCATAAATACATCTAGTTAATTTTAAAGCTAGACTATTTATGTGATGTACCCAAGTTAATTTGCTATCTAAAGTAATCCCCAGGCAAGTTGCTGAATCAGTATAGATATCTAAGTTACGTTTTAAAGAAAATACCGTTTGCGTTTTATCTTGATTGAGATGCAACTGATGTGCAGAAAACCAATCAAATATATTTGTTTGTATTTTGCTACTTTGGCTTATTAATGCATCTAAATTATTTTCCCAAAGCATTAAAGTGGTATCATCTGCAAATTGTATAACATGTGCGTAATTGTTAATACAATTGGAGAAATCATTAAAGTATATGAGGAAAAGGAGCGGTCCCAGAACACTGCCCTGGGGAACCCCAACTTTAACAGGCATCATTTTAGAATATTCATTATAATAAAACTGTTTGATATCTGTTGTTTAAATAAGATTCTATAAGTTATTAGAATCAAAATTTTTTAATTTTTTAGTTTGTCAAGGAGTATTCTATGCAAAACACAATCAAATGCCATTGAGAGGTCTAAGAAAAGTGGAAATAAAATTTTTTTTCTTTTAAAAACATCTACTACTTTTTGAATAAAGTCACATATTGCTGCTGTAGTACTCCTATTTTTCTGAAACCAAATTGCGTATCATTAAACCATTTGTTACTTTCAAAATCCTGCGTGATTTGCAAAGCAAGTACTTTCTCAAAAATCTTAGAAAGTATGGGCAAAATGGCTAGCGGTCTATAATTAATTGGATCATTTAAATTACCTTTTTTAAAGAGGTATTACAGAAGCAATCTTGAGTTTATCAGGAAACACACACTCTAGTATGCATAGGTTAATTAATTTTGTGATAGGACTGACTAAGCTGTTTACATTATGTTTGATAACATATGCACATAATCCAAACGTGTCCTTCGTTTTGATATTTTTTAAGAATTTAATAATATCTCGGACATGAATGATGGACAACCTGAAATTTGAAGTTTATGTATTGTTACGTTTTAAATTACCACATAAACACCCATTCAAAATATAAATTATAATTTTAAGAGTTAGTAGCATCATCTTATGGAGAAACAAATCATTAACAAAAATCAGATTTCTACTTCAATGAACTATACAGGTTTCTGTAATTAAATAAAGGAATCTGCATCTTTTAACATTCTTTCCACCACTTCACAAATTTAAACATTATCTACTGATAATGAAAAATTTTGAATAGTTTTAGTGACCTTTTTCTTTATCTTCTTCCTTCGTCGGCCATCTTGAGATTTTCGATAAAAATTTTTGTTAACAAGGTGTATTGGGCAATTAACCAGTGAACCGCTACCTTTTTATATAAGGGATCAAGTCCATACACTCATAACACGATTTGGAAGATTACCGTTCAATAATTTGATTTAATTTCAATTCGTGCACTCCTTAGGAGGATAAAAAAGAAAGTTAACAATATCCTACATCAGCTTCTATCTCTGAAACCCTTCAAGAAGGTAAATTTTGTTATGTTATCTGATTTGTTTACTGACCGTTTCTCCTACAGGGTTTCTTTTCCTTATCGAGTTTTATTATTAATCGCAAATTGCAATCACCAACGCAATATCGAGTTACAATTTCGGGTGCGAGCTGGTTATTCCAGAATTGTACGAGCATTCGTTATTGAGGGTCATTCAGAGACTTGGAAGACCGGTAGAAGTGTTACCAAACGCAACAGTTGTGCAGGTTAGTGTCGTAATCAGGGAAGTACAATCAGTGCCTTTATTGTGTGTAAGGTCTATTGTCGTGTACATGCTGCAATAAGGAATACATGTTTACCGATGAATAGTTGATTCATACTTACATTATCGTCTGAGTACTGCTTTCATTCAATGCAAGCATTATTATTGGCCGTTTCAATATTTATGAAATTACAAAATTAGAATCCTTTCGTCGAGAATTATAAGTGTGGAAACTGTTTCTGTCATACCTACATCAAGCTGTGCAACTCAAATTTCACTCAGTTTTAGTAAAGCAAACAAAAAAAAACACCCAGTGATAAAGCAAAATTTCTAAATTAAGATTTCATGCAGTTTAATGAACAACACAAAGCAGTGTAAACCCAATAAACCAGCACCGTTTTATTATTTTTATTGTAGTCATAGTAATAATTGTTGTATAAAACAAAATAAAAGGTTAGCAATGTTGTCTGCAATATAACATCTAAAAGCAGTGTTGCCGGATTGTAAAGTTTAATCATTAATTAAAGATCTCGCAAGTTATTTTGCAGAATCGATTATAATAACGTAAATAAAGCGAGAAGTTGCAGATAGCATCCATTTTAGTTACAGAAGTCGAGTTGTAACTTGTACGTACAAGGCGGCTGATAAGATATATATGTATAACTACAACTAATTTATCTTTGTGTATTTTTGTAAAGAATTTTGTATCATTTGTAATTGGACTTTAGCGTGAATTGTCCCATCGTTGTAAAAATTAAATTGGTTTTGGGATTACCGGATCTTGGTGTTTGTGTTTATAAATAAATTTAATTGATTAATGGTGTTAAATGATTGTTTAATTATCGGTTTAAGCATGTAAGTTCATATACGAGTGCAATCAGTTGCCGATTGACGACAGGTAAGAACAGCTATTGGGATCGTGAGCTTCGACCTTCAGCCCTTGCTGGCTCAAGGGTGGGCGAGTATAATAGTGAGTCAGTGGCGCCCCAATTTTAACATCCTAAAATTTTCCTTATCGAAAAGGACCGCACGCCCTCTCCGACTGCGATCTAGGAGCTAGCGGACAATTCATATCGCCCCATTCTTAGCATTGTTAAGCCTGCCTGTCTGTGGTTTGTCTCTTGTATAAGGCAATATTGTACCGTCTTTAAATTAGTGTTAATGCTTAGAGGATTAGAAAAAGCATAAGTAATAATTTGGCGCAATCAATTAAAATTCGATTTCGTCGGAGTTTCTCATCGGGAAACGGTCGACGGGCCAACCGTTAAGTCGAGCTGTTGCCCTGTTTCGTCACAAATCTCGACTATCGAAATTAATGGTTCTACCGCATCCGATGAGAAACTCCGACGAAATCGAATTTTAATTGATTTCATTTTAGCTCATGCTGAGGGCGATCAGCGTCCGTATCTTTGTGTTGACGTCTTAGGTTGTAGTATTTACGGACTTCTAGATTCCGGTGCTTCACGAACTGTAGTTGGGCCCCAAGGTTGGAATTTTTTGAAAAATTTAGGTCTCGAGTTAGACTACAGCGATATGCCTATAATTACTGTGGCTAACGGTCAAAGTTGCAAATCCTTAGGTATCGTTAACGTACCCTTTACTTTAGAGGGCGTTGTATTTTACTAAAGGTTGTGGTTATACCGGAGTTATCCGTTCCTTTAATTTTAGGGTTAGACTTTTGGAGATCTATGGGTGTTGTACCGAATTTAAAACATGATTCTTGGAATTTTACCAAATCTGTTACTGTTTCTTGTGTTGGCGCTATTGAAAGCCAATCTGACCTCATGGATGGTCAGGATCGATTATTAAAGACTCTCTTAGATTCGAAATTTGTCCTAATGGGTGATAAGTTAGGTTTCGCTTCAGTTGTCGAACATGACATTATTTCGGATTCTGAACCGATAAAACAACGCTACTATCCCGTCTCTCCGGCAAAACAAACTATTATCGACGCCGAATTGCAAAAAATGTTAGACCAAGGCGTTATTGAACCATCTACCTCATCGTGGAGTAGTCCAATTTTGCTAGTACCAAAACGTGACGGTACTTATCGCTTTTGTGTTGACTATCGCAAATTAAATCAGGTCACGAAGAAAGACGCGTATCCGATTCCTTATATATCAGCAATTCTAGATCGTTTACGCGATGCTAAGTATTTAAGTTCCCTTGACATCCGTTCTGCCTATTGGCAGGTTGGCGTAAAGCAGTCTGCTCGGGAATACACCGCTTTTACCATCCCCGGCCGCGGACTTTATCAGTTCAAGCGCTTACCTTTCGGTTTAACGAATGCTCCCGCTACCTTTCAGCGTTTAATAGACAAAGTATTAGGCGCAGATCTGGAACCATATGTTCATGTTTATTTGGACGATATTATTGTGTGCACTCCGGATTTCGAAACACATCTTCGAGTCCTCGGTTTCGTTTTAGACCGTTTAATTGCCGCTGGTTTAACTGTGAGTCGTGATAAATGTCACTTTTGCCGTGCGGAGTTGAAGTACCTTGGTTATGTTGTGGATAAGAATGGACTTAGGGTTGATCCTGATAAGGTGCAGGCCATTCTCAACGTTAGGGTGCCGAAGAATGCAGTTGAAGTGAGACGCTTTATTGGTATGGCTAGTTGGTATCGCCGTTTTGTAAAGATTTTTCGTCAGTAATTTCTCCTCTTACCGAACTCACTAAGAAAAATAAATCTTGGTGCTGGACGAATGCCTGTGAGGAATCCTTCCAAACCATCAAGGAGATGTTGGTTACCGCTCCTATTCTAACTTGTCCCGATTTTACGCGACCCTTTGTCCTCCAGACAGATGCCTCTGCGTACGGAATTGGTGCCGTACTTACCCAACAGTTTGACGACGGCGAAAAAGTGATCTGTTATCTTTCTCGATCTTTGACCAAAACCGAACGTAAATTTACTACGACGGAGCGTGAATGTTTAGCTGTATTGTTTTCCGTGGAGAAACTTAGACACTATCTTGAGGGCGTACATTTCACGATTGTTACCGATCACCATTCATTGCTGTGGCTTGATAATTTAAAAGATCCTACTGGACGTTTAGGCCGTTGGGCTTTACGTTTACAACCATTCGATTACGAAATTTTACACAGGAAGGGCAAAGAGCATGTCGTGCCTGATTTTCTGTCTCGTTCCGTACCGGAAATCTCGCCAATCTCGATTATCGATAATGCAAATCCCGATCGTTGGTATTCAAAAATGTGTCGTTTAGTTAAAGCAAATCCTTGAGATATCCTCAGTGGCGTGTTGAGGACAACTCGTTGTTTAAGTATGTAAGTGTAAATATCCCGAACTTCGTGAAATCCAAGATGTATGGAAATTAGTTGTTCCAAAACGCGAACGTAACAATATCTTGCGCCAGTGTCATGACTCTACTGCTGCTTGCCACCCTGGCGTGTTCAAAACTTATGAACGTCTTAAAGCTAAATATTATTGGCCAAAAATGAGGGCCGATGTAACTCGTCACGTAGGCCATTGTACTATTTGCTTGCAAACGAAAGTTCCTAGTCAAAGACCACAAGGTCTCATGGGAAAACGTCCGGATATAACGAAACCATGGCGTATGATTTGCGTTGATCTATGTGGACCGTTACCTCGTTCATCTCAGGGTTATACCTATATTCTAGTAATTTCCGATTATTTTAGTAAGTACGTTTTATTCTTCCCGCTTCGAGCAGCTACCGCTACGTCTATTGTACGTTTAATAGAAGACCAGGTAATTTTAGTCTATGGTTGTCCTGAATTTATAGTTTGCGATAATGGAACGCAGTTCAAGTCTCGTGAGTTTACTTCGTTGTGTAGTAATTATAAAATAAAAATTTTGTACAATGCTGTGTATCATCCCCAGAATAATCCAGTCGAAAGGGTTAATCGTGTATTAAAGACCATGTTGTCCGCTTACGTTACGGAAAACCACCGCAAATGGGACCGCCTTTTGCCTAAGGTTGCTTGTGCAATTCGCACGTCGACCCATGAAACTATCGGAGTAACGCCTTTCTTTGCTAATTTTGGTAGAGAGCATATCTTTTCTGGAGACGAATATAAGCCACATAATATCGAACCACCCAATTCCGTTGAGACCAATAAACTCCCTATACCTACCGTCCAAAACTTTGACAAGCTTTTAGCGATATCCGTAAACGACTTGCCGCCGCTCATGCTAGAGCGAAACATCGTTATGATCTTCGTCGACGTCCCGTCGAATATACTGTAGGGCAGCACGTTTATCACCGTAATTTTGCGCTATCGGATGCCACAAAACATTTTACGGCTAAATTAGCACCCAAATTTATTGGCCCATTTGTAATTTCACGTAAACTATCAACTTTGGCATATGAACTTACCGACGGAAATGGGAATCCTAAAGGTATCTGGCATGTTAAGGATCTAAAGCTACATCCTCCTGACGACATGTGAGCTTTCGATTGATGTACCGTTACGTTAGTGCTTTGATTACCGGATCTCGCCTACGGCTTGCGAAATATTTCAAATATTGTTTACTGATTTCTCCGTTACAGTATTGTCCATTAGTTTTAAGTTTGAATATTTTTCGATACTATCGACGTTCCATAGTTTTAGCTTAGTTGTAAGAACACAACTGGTGGAGTTGGATTAATAGGAAGTTGATAGAATTGTTCAGCTCTCTTTATGCGATTATAGGTCGTACCGTATCGACATTGTTTTGAGTCTGAGTGTAGACCAGTATGTTATCGTGAGGGTTGATCTCGTTTATGACGGATTAATTGAGAATAGCCGTCTTGCTTAATTTTTTGTAATAGTAGAACCTCTGTATTGTTAGGTTGGATGGTTGGGTGTGTTGCAGCACTTTTGCTCTAGTACGGCTTCACTATACTAGAACACGAACAACTTCACCTTGTTCCCTTTGCGTTATGTTTTACGTTTTGCCTTCCCATAGGACGCTCTTTTAGGGTTCTATAAGTTTTACTGCTCGTCTCTTGTGCTGTGTTACTTTGTTTCGTCCCTTGCGCATTTTAGTCGCTACCTTTCGTTTCTCTTCATATGGGAAACAATGTTAAGGGTTTGTGTCCTGGGGGTAGCCCTGAATTTCCCGTCATCCTTCCCTTTTCTTTCCTTTTGCATCACTAGTTTCATTCCGTTTTGCCGCTTGACAACGTGTGAAGAATTCGTGTAAATTTACGGAAATTTTCACTTCTCCAACTGAGGGGAGAGTTGTTACGTTTTAAATTACCACATAAACACCCATTCAAAATATAAATTATAATTTTAAGAGTTAGTAGCATCATCTTATGGAGAAACAAATCATTAACAAAATCAGATTTCTACTTCAATGAACTATACAGGTTTCTGTAATTAAATAAAGGAATCTGCATCTTTTAACATTCTTTCCACCACTTCACAAATTTAAACATTATCTACTGATAATGAAAAATTTTGAATAGTTTTGTGACCTTTTTCTTTATCTTCTTCCTTCGTCGGCCATCTTGAGATTTTCGATAAAAATTTTTGTTAACAAGGTGTATTGGGCAATTAACCAGTGAACCGCTACCTTTTTTATATAAGGGATCAAGTCCATACACTCATAACACGATTTGGAAGATTACCGTTCAATAATTTGATTTAATTTCAATTCGTGCACTCCTTAGGAGGATAAAAAAAAAGAAAGTTAACAATATCCTACATCAGCTTCTATCTCTGAAACCCTTCGAAGAAGGTAAATTTTGTTATGTTATCTGATTTGTTTACTGACCGTTTCTCCTACAGGGTTTCTTTTCCTTATCGAGTTTTATTATTAATCGCAAATTGCAATCACCAACGCAATATCGAGTTACAATTTCGGGTGCGAGCTGGTTATTCCAGAATTGTACGAGCATTCGTTATTGAGGGTCATTCAGAGACTTGGAAGACCGGTAGAAGTGTTACCAAACGCAACAGTTGTGCAGGTTAGTGTCGTAATCAGGGAAGTACAATCAGTGCCTTTATTGTGTGTAAGGTCTATTGTCGTGTACATGCTGCAATAAGGAATACATGTTTACCGATGAATAGTTGATTCATACTTACATTATCGTCTGAGTACTGCTTTCATTCAATGCAAGCATTATTATTAGCCGTTTCAATATTTATGAAATTACAAAATTAGAATCCTTTCGTCGAGAATTATAAGTGTGGAAACTGTTTCTGTCATACCTACATCAAGCTGTGCAACTCAAATTTCACTCAGTTTTAGTAAAGCAAACAAAAAAAAAACACCCAGTGATAAAGCAAAATTTGTAAGGTTAGAAACGCATGCATAATAAATAATAAAATTAAAATTCATCCTAGCTAAATTAAGATTTCATGCAGTTTAATGAACAACACAAAGCAGTGTAAACCCAATAAACCAGCACCGTTTTATTATTTTTATTGTAGTCATAGTAATAATTGTTGTATAAAACAAAATAAAAGGTTAGCAATGTTGTCTGCAATATAACATCTAAAAGCAGTGTTGCCGGATTGTAAAGTTTAATCATTAATTAAAGATCTCGCAAGTTATTTTGCAGAATCGATTATAATAACGTAAATAAAGCGAGAAGTTGCAGATAGCATCCATTTTAGTTACAGAAGTCGAGTTGTAACTTGTACGTACAAGGCGGCTGATAAGATATATATGTATAACTACAACTAATTTATCTTTGTGTATTTTGTAAAGAATTTTGTATCATTTGTAATTGGACTTTAGCGTGAATTGTCCCATCGTTGTAAAAATTAAATTGGTTTTGGGATTACCGGATCTTGGTGTTTGTGTTTATAAATAAATTTAATTGATTAATGGTGTTAAATGATTGTTTAATTATCGGTTTAAGCATGTAAGTTCATATACGAGTGCAATCAGTTGCCGATTGACGACAGGTAAGAACAGCTATTGGGATCGTGAGCTTCGACCTTCAGCCCTTGCTGGCTCAAGGGTGGGCGAGTATAATAGTGAGTCAGTGGCGCCCCAATTTTAACATCCTAAAATTTTCCTTATCGAAAAGGACCGCACGCCCTCTCCGACTGCGATCTAGGAGCTAGCGGACAATTCATATCGCCCCATTCTTAGCATTGTTAAGCCTGCCTGTCTGTGGTTTGTCTCTTGTATAAGGCAATATTGTACCGTCTTTAAATTAGTGTTAATGCTTAGAGGATTAGAAAAAAAGCATAAGTAATAGTATTTTAGACAATTAGAGCTATTGTTAACTAGTTGTGAGTTAACAGTAGATTGTGAAATAATGTTAGCAATACTAACGAAATAATCATTAAATTGATCAGCAGATATTTCACAATCTTGTTTAGAATTTTATGATTTATAATTGCAATGACTTTTTACAATTTTCCAAAGAGTGCTGTTAATATTAGCAGATTTTGATATTACCTTGCCAGTGGCATTTACTTTACGTTGCCTAAGTTTTAATCTGTATCGAGTTTTATATTTATTTTTTAAACTATTTAGTTCTGGGCAAACCAAACCAAATTTTAAGCATTAGTCATTAAGTAACGTTAAATGTTTACGCATACCTCTTAGTTCTGCAATAAACCATTTCACTTGGCCATCACGTGTTCTTGTTTTTGGCTTTGCTTCTGGGAAAGCAATTTTGTATGCATCCAACAGATTTTGAAACAATATATTATATTTAGTATTAACACTTTCATTGGAATCATTTATGAAGTCAAAGTTTAAGTTAGCTAAAATATTATGAAGAGTGTTACACCCTTTCCAAGTAATGTCTACATATTATTGTACTAAAGTTAGTATCTGGAACATTAGTTGGTGTGGTTACACTAATTCTTTGTCCATAGTGAGATCAGACATATAAGTATTAACACATGAAGTTGATAAATTGTCAAAACTAAAAGTGAGTCTGCACGAAACCAAATGAACGGAAACAATCACATATTTTTAATGCATTTACATCTCTCATTTCAAACTTTACATTGAAATCAGCTACACTTACACAATTTTTGTTCCACACTTTATTTAACATATCTAGGATTTCTAGAAAAACATTGATGTCACCTGAAGGCGGTCTATAAATTAAGATAATTTTCAAATTCTGTTTAGTAAGATTAATTGCAGCTACCTCAATCTCGTTTTCAATAGAATATAAATTGATATCATGTAACACTATATAATCCTTGTGTTTCATCATTATTAACATACCGCCATGCTGTGTATGTGTGCTACTAAATGAAGACGCCACGCCACAAACCAATTACCACATTTTAAATAGTCAATTTCAATGACTTTCACATATGTATTGATAAAAATTATTGCAAACAAAAAAAAACGTATGATGAAATGTACAATGCTTTTGAAATATAAAATTATTAATATAACTAATGGAAACATGTCAACAAAATTTCACTTCAGTTTCATCAAAATACTTGTAAAATTACATTTTTCCACGATCATTAAGAAATAACATGCGCTACTCTCCAATTTTAGTGATCAAACCCGTAATTTGATCACCAGTGAGCAAATTTGACATCTCGCTGTACGGTTGTTATCGAAATAAATGTGATAAATCGTTCAATCATTGCCTTTTATTTTGTGCTTGTAGTTAAAACACAAAAAGTTATATACAGGTAAAATAAGAGTAAATGTACACATTTAGTTTGCAATGTAGTATAGTAGTAGCAGAAAATTATTTCTATAGAAAATTTATTATGATTTTACTAGATCTTTAATTTGTATGTTAAATTTTTGGCTGAGTGCCTTACCACTTTCAGATTAAGGCTTTTCACAACTTTGCACTTACATTATAATTTGATAGAAATTTGTTTTTGATTGTGAGTACGGCTCATGCACTCTTCCTCATATAGGGTGTGTAACTTTCAGTACTTTTTGCACGTTTCACTAAGTTTTCGACGAATTCGTTGATCACTTTCTGAGGCATGACAAATGTGATACAGGTGTATTGCTAGTATAAACTAACCCGAAGAGTTATGTTGACGTATGTTGCAAAGTCAACATGTGTGAAGTTACTACACCCTTCTACTCTAAAACTTGTACCACCAACCCGAATAAATTTTGATCATACCTTGCATTTATGAAAATGAACAAGAAAATGTTATTAAACAAAAAAAAATGTTTGGTCCTACGTATATTTACAGCTACAAACAATTGAAACAAGTTAATGAAATGTCGTATTTACAATTCTTCTACCAATTATGACAACGATGAACATTTAGACTGATCTAGTAAACGTTTAATTTCGTTAAAGCCTAATTTGGTATTGATTGTACACCCAAAACCAATCTAGAATTGTCAAACAGATGCTTCGCATAAACTAAATGAGATAAAAATACAAAATAGAAACTTTCAACATTTGGTTATTACTTTGCACAATTCATGACAATTTTACATTTTAGGCACCCGTACAACCAGGTTCAATGGATAGTGAGGCTGGTATATTTTCAATGATATTTGATCATTCTGGATCTAGATTAATTACAACAGAGGCTGACAAAACAATAAAAATATATAAAGAAGATGACACTGCATCAGAAGAGTCTCATCCAATAAATTGGAAACCTGATATTTTGAAGCGAAGAAAATATTAAAATCATTTTATATAAAAAATTTATTTCAAATTTTGTTAAATTATTTTTAAATAAATAGTTATCTATAAACACAACATAAAAATTAGGAATGTAACTTTTTAATATCCTTATATTTCTTCATCTAAGTCATAAGTTTCTTCAGGAAAATCACCACAGACTACACTTTGTGGTTTCACAAATGCACCATAATTAGGTGCACAATTGAAATATTCTTTTCCTTTATACCTAAAATTTATTATTGGACGTACTACTGAAATATTGAATAATGTCTTACGTTCCATCATTTTTTCCTAATGGTTCATCATATTTCACACCAATCCAATTACCTGCCAAACCTTCGACTATACCTTTATATGTAATTGTCCCTAACTTTGTAGGTGCATTACTTATGCTTACTTTACATCGTGAACCTATTAGGATAGAGTTTAACAATTCTTTCTCTTCTAGTTCTGCTTTTTCTTTCTTTTTTGTGTATTCCTCATTATATTGCCCTACAGTTAGTCTTGTATTATTATATTAAGACTAAAGAAAATCTTATACCTATTTTATTTTTTATTAAAAAAGCTTTTACTGTATCTGTCCGTTTTGCATACATTTCTGGTGCCATTTCGTACTTTTCTACATGTTCAAATTCTAATGCTTGTTTAATCGAAAAGTTATCGACAACATGCAAACGCATGCCATTTTCAAGTGGATATGTACCGATTAAAGCATTATCGTCAGAGAGGGAACAAACAAACTGATTCTCTTTGTCATATGTTTCTAATCTCATAGTTGAACAACTACCACCTGTGATTAACTCAAGTTTGGCCTATAAAAAAATATTTATTTATGTATATAGATTTCATGTAAGTTCAGTTGCATGTCATTAATTTATGTAAGTAGTCCCAACATTCTAGATTGTTTCTATCTCCTTCTGAGTCATGGGGACATACCAAATAGTAGCATGAAAAATTTGTTGGAACTAACTAAATAAATTTATGCCGAGCATCGGTTTTTTCGTGGAATTGCCTATAGTGCTTTAACCTTCAAATTTGTTACAGTGATATCTTTAGGAAATCGTCTTTCATTAAATGATAAATCTTGGTTTGACGTTGATATTTGAAGATTTAGGAAATCTGATGTTATAATTTTATAATCAGCCATATTTTCAGATTTAAATAATAAATAATTAAAATTGTCAAATTTGGAAAAATAATGACGTCATCTTTTCCAAAGTTGCCAGTTCATCTAAAATTTTGATTGTCATGGCAAAGCCGTTTCTAAGATAGTTTTGGTCACAGTCGCATAAAGTTAAAAAAAAAAAAATAGAATTTCTGTTAAATTAATCTAACAATTAATTGTGTACAAAATTAAACTAGTTTGGTTCTATTAAATCCCATTTAATCAGCCCAGGTTAATAATTATTTTGGGGATTTACATAATGGATAAACTTTACCCTGAATTTATGTGTGGATAACCATTAACACATACCAAAAAGACTGTGTTAACCATATCCAGTTACAATCATTACTAAACAAATTTTAAATGCAATTTCATGTTATGTTACAGTTAAGTGCCTTTTGCTATCAAATCTACAAAAATTTTAACGTCCGCTATAATTAGAATAATTAACACTATATCTCCTTCATAATTTCCTCTCAGTTAACAAATAACACAAAAGACACTTTCCGTGTGTAAAACGAGTTCGACAATTAATGCAATTTCACTGGTTGCTTTGATTAACCAGCAGCCGATGAAAGCACAGATGGCGAAGGTGAATTCAAACCTGTATTAAAAGTTTCTAATATGCTTATTGATATTAAATACCGGTTAAAAGTATTAAAATTATTAATACACAGTATGACAGAAAAGTTGTGGTAGAAACTGAAGAAAATACTATAGTTCTTCCTGAGATTAACAAAAGAACTAACGGATGAGAAGGTATATAATCTTCAAGCATGCTTTGAACAAATCGTAATCGTTTATGGAGGCACCATAGATATTGGTAAAGCCAAATGATGACCAAACTATCTTTTGTTAACTATACAGATAAGTTATTATTATTACTCTGTATTAAAAAATTAATAAATTATATTTATAGGATAACCTGCCCAATCATCACCGTCATCATCGCTATCTTATATTATTGTACATAGATTAAATTTTTATTTATGTATTGTATATAAAAAATTAAAATAAAAGAATATTCGTAATGTCTGAAGTTGTTTATTCCTACAACTTATAGGAGTTAATATAAAACTATGTAGGTAAAATAAAATGTACATTATCATAATTAAACGAATTTATTGATTGCAATCAAAACAATCTAACATTAAAGGAGCTGGCCCATCTATATGGTCAACATCAGATGATTTATTCCAATGCTTCACACATCTTATTTTGTTGCGTAATTGCTTATCATATTGGTAGTAATGAGCTAACTTAAACTTATTCCATATTGCAAGCAAATTTTCAACGCTTAATTGTAATTGTAATCTTAATACACGTCGAATAGTCTCAATTATCGCTTCAAACTCTAAGACTATACGGTCCATCTAAAAAGTAATAATAATGAGTAAAAAATTAAAATATGCCTACATACTTACACTATAATTTCCGCAACTGTATGCACTTCGTATCGCCAGCACAGGTAATAAACGAATGTATGATGGCTTGTGGGGTGCAACTAAGCTTCATCCTTATTGTTATGAGCCACACTTTGATTTAACTCGCTATAAATAGGGTGGTAACGTAGTTGAATAAGTAGTTAATTGAAATCAATCAGACGATATGGATGCTGAAATAGGTGATATAAAAACAATAATAATGTATACCTGATATAGATAAAATATGGGATGTCGATGATAGAGCTGATTATTCATGGACTGATACACTCGAAGCGCCTAAAGATAATTAGTATGTCGGTATAAACATCTTAATACAACCTTTGTTGTAGAACGTTTATTATTAACGTAGGCGCTATTTCTCGACAATTCTACAGTACTTGAAGTCGGAAGTTCATTGAAACCTGTAGTACAATTATTTTGGACAACATTTAGCGACATATGGTGTCTACATTTTGATATGGAGGAATGGCGCGAAATCTCGAACATTAAAACTGAGCATCTAATTTAGTCGAACTCTAAAATCTGACGATTCCGGGAAAACTATGCTTATAGGTTATGGTATAAAAATTGAATTGGTGTTTATTACCGATGAAGAAAAGTGAATCAGAATAAGCAGAGGAAATAGTTCAGTATTATTATCCGAGCAGGGAATCAACCTATTCATTTCGGCTGTGGATGTGATAAATCAGAGGATTAATTATATGAAAGATTATCGTAATTATTCAATTTATCAAGATTTTATAAATGAAGTATAGCAACGAATCCATATAATGAAGGTCTGAGCGATCAAGAAAGTATATTATGTAGAGGCAAATTTTTCTGTCAAAATCTTAGATTACTTTCACAGTAATATGTCATAGTTATAATGTAAAAGATTATTTATTTTTAGCTGAAATTGTGCACATCTTCCCACAAAAATTTATAAAAGACTTTCAGACCATGCTTGTAAAAAATATTCAAATTTCCTCTTAAAAAATGTATAAAATATATAAAAAATAAACGTATATTATGTAAAACAATATTTTAATACAGATTGATTTAGGCTCTACCTAGTGGTACATGTTTAAAAGCAGATTGGAGGTTGATCACGACTCCATCTAGTGGTATATTGTTAAAAGTAGATCTAGGTTCCTGTAATTGTTGTGGTGGGAAAACTCGAAATTTGAAATAGGTTCTAATAAGGAGGGTATGCATACATTCCTATACTCCTGTTTACTATTCGCTGGAACTGATGTTTTCCAGACGTGTAACTTACCGTTCCAGATGTCTAACTTCCAGTTCATGACGCCTAACTTCTGGTTCGAGATGCGTAACTTCCAGTTCCAGGTGCCTAACTTCCGGTTCCAGTATGTCCGGTATGTAGATTTTCCCATAAAAAAATTGCAACAGGCGTGAACAATAAAACGCATATTATGTAAAACAGTATTTTATTAATGATAATAATATAATTCAATATACGACTTTACCCAGCTTCATATGATAAAATGATTGATTACATTTTACGTACAACACTAGTAAATGGTTCATACTCAATTAATTGATCATGCAAGATAACGCAATATGCCGAAGTATCGGCGGCAAAGGCCGAACATGGTTCGACTTCCAATTTCAAGTGAATAACTCAGACTCCATCCTGCCCGGTAAATGTACAGTTTCAATTACCTGGTCACCTAACATGAATAGAATCTCATCGAAGGGGAAGAGGGGTGCATTATTCGTAAGGTCATACTGTTTGTTTACTTCCTTAGGGGTTAGAGTATATTCCAAATATATAACACTAACGTAAGTAGCTATAATGAGATCAGCTTTTTGAACAACCAGATTAATCTCATTGGAGTTGTTGTGTGCGTTTGTTTTGTACGGATGATAAGTTCGACGATCGCATTTCACGATCATATCCTCGTACCTGACCCCGATAAATAAATTTTTGAACGCTTCTTCCATATCGTCTTAATACTTTATAGCCGAGATGTTGTAGAAACTGAACGTCGCCTTCGGTTAACGATGTGCTCTCGTCTGCAGATAGACCTGCTGCTCTTAGAACCCATAATTCTTCAGCTCCAATATAATACTTACTTTCTCGTTACCAAAGTCTACTAATCAAACTTCTTGATTGTACAGGTAAATAAATAACTGTAGACGGCTCCTTGATTAATTTATAACCTGGCTCAATGTGTACATCTATCTCGAAGATGGTGTGCGACTGCTCACTGTTCCTGTATGCGCCTCCAGTTAAATTACACTCCGCGTGTATATTGGTAGCATGAATTATTTGAACATCCAGATCAGATTCGTGGGTGTGGCCTGCTCTGTACACGTTAGGTGAGAAGCCGAGCATGCGCCCAATAGAATCCCCCTGTCTAAAGTCCACGTTATGTGTAGATTTAACTTCGCAGAAATCTGTTAATCTCCATAATTTCATATACACCAGTAGGAATCGTAATCTTTTTATGCTCGCCAGTTTGCGTAATATAGTAAAACTTGTTGCTGCCCTCATGGATATTTCGTATAGAGTTGCCACCGTAGAATCCTAACAATCCTAATTCATACTGGTAATTAGGATCGATTTCGATTGGCGGAAAATACGTTGCACTGAGCATGTTTCCCACACCCGTAACGTGAACGTTTGGGACACGACTACAAATAAACAAAACATATTGCAAGGTATCTATTGTATAAATGTATTATAATTCTGCTCATCATCATAACTATGTGTAATTTTACAACCTCTTAAATATATAATTATTTCAAGTGGTGGCGTTAAATCTCCAAAGCTATCGTAGTAGATGGCTTCATCACCGCGTTTCTTAAAGCAACCCAATGAGTACCTCTTCCGCTATTATCGTCAAGGTTCACGATAGCACATTCATTAAGATGTGGTTTATGAGGCAAGGCATCGCGCATAGACACTCCTCTGAAAAACGGCACATCTTTAGCATACTTATATAGATCGGAATCGGTTAATGCTCTGCACGGCAAGTTTATAAGTTTTTTTAATACGGTTTCAAGTATACAGCACATCCCTTCTTATGAGGCTTCAAATAAAATCCTCTGCCGCTTTTTAGAGCCATCGCCTCCATTGTTTGGTTATGGCGTTGAGCCTTCTCCAATTGCTTCTTCGTAGCCGAAGCGTCGTTGACAGCGTTAGCCATGCCGCTCGTACCGCCGGCAAGAGCACCTGCAGCTGAGAGATCGGCGAATTAGGGTATATGAAAGGAAGCCACCAGTTTTAGGTATCGGAACGATTCTAGGTACTTGCACCTTCTTCTTTCCACGAGCAATCTTAATGGTCTTCTTAGCAGCCGATAGACTGACATCAATAAGTTTCTTCAGATAACCATCTTTAAGTAGACTTTCAAATAAGCTGTAAAACTCCGCCTTTAAACGAGCATCTCTTCCTCGTCTTCTTTGCACCCATACCCAACGTGGTTTTAACCTTCATGGCGATAGCTACGGTAAAGGGTGCTGTTTCTTCACCAAACTTGAACCCTTCGAGCGTACACGAGTCCAAGCATGATCTAGAAGCACCCTATCTGTTTGATGATGATTTGTTATACGCTCAAACAGTGATAGGCGATATCGTGTTGTTTGCAAGCTTGGTCTAGAGGATTTGTATATGGATCGCCGCGAGCTAAACGTCTCTGTAGCTTGGTTCCTGGTCTGCAATATCGTTAACCCGGAATATGCAGTTCAACAGGTAATTTGTCTATTAAGGTGTTTAATTCTCCTCCCCCCAGCAGCATGTGCACTGGTCAGTATACTACCAGTAAGTGAATGTTGAAGTTGACGAAACAGCCTCAAGAACTACCTGTGGACGGTCATGATTTCCTGAAATCTGAAGTTGCGGGGAAGAATGGTCGTCTCTTTCCGGCATCCATTAGAGCAATTATTTGGACCTTCGGGGAGCGGGAAGACTAATGTAATGGTTAGCTTATTGGAGGTACCGCATGGCTTAAATTTGAAAATGTCTATTTTTACTCTAAGTCGCTTGTGCAGTCAAAGTATGAATACTTAGAGCATGTACTTAAGCCGATAAGAGGTATTAAGTATAATGCATTTAACGATAAGACGGATGTACGCACACCCGAAGCGATCGCTAAGAATTCTATAATGACCTTCGACGACATCTCGTACCTCAATTAAGATATAATTCGCGATTATTTTAGTAGAGGACGACACTCGGGCGTGGACTCTTCTATTTTTATATAGCATAATAATGGCCATCGATAAATTTGCAGACATTCGCTATCGCATCTAACACATGCAACTACAAATATCAAATCAATCTGGGATGAAAATTACGATATGCAAGGTGAAGGACTGTGCAATGTCGTTGAAACCATCCTAGAAGATGATGTTGCAACTAGGAGATTTAAAATTGACTGAGGACGATAATTACGATGCGCAAGGTGGAAGAGTCTGCAACTTCGTCGATCCAATCCTAGATGCGGATGTAGATCAGAACTTGATGAAAAAATTAATCGTATATGTGGCGATATAAGCATCCTCAGCAGGGATATTTATAACATTGAAAATAAGTCACATTAGCAGTAATGTCTTTAAAGCTAGCGGTTGTCGAAGAATTGCATAAGCCTGCACGGAATAATTTCATAAGGAAACGAACCATCGTTCAGCATCGGGATGATCTCTGGCAGACGGATTTAGCCGAATTTATTTCGTATGCTAAAGAGAACCGCACATAAGTATATTCTAACAGTGATAGCCTGTTATTCTAAATATCTATGGACACACCCGCCAAAGTCGAAGGATGCCGATGAAGTTTGTCCAGCGACGACCTCCATTTTGAAAGAGGGTAGAGCTCCGGATAACTTGCAAGAAAGTTGATGAAGAGTTGTGCAATACATCATTACTCAACGTACATTGTGAGAAAGACGTTGAAAGGGTTATAAGAACGTTAAAGAACGCATTATACAAGAGATTTAGCTTGTTAGATGTGCTTCAGGAAGTAACTTCCGAATATAATAATAAAGTGCATTTCACGATTAGAATGAAGCCTAAAGATATAACGGCATTAACGTACTTACCGATGTTTCATAATATTAAGGTAATAGGGATAGCAAAATTTAAAATTGGTGATTACGTCCGGATTTCTAAATATAAATCAATATTTTCGAAAGACTACACTCCTAACTTTTCCGCTGAACTATTAACGTTTTTATTGAAGGATCTGCAAGCTAAACCGATACTAGGTCAATTTTACGCGGAAGAACTATAGAAAACAGCTCATCTGGATATATTTCTCGTTGAGGTGTTGCGGCCTAAGGGGATCGACTATATGTTCGATAGCTTGGTACGCATAAATCACATGATTCCTGGATTAATAAAACAGATTTTGTATAACATGTATACAGCCTATAATATATATATATATATATATATATATATATATATCATACATATATATATATAGTCATAAATAATTTCTTAATCTATGATATAATAAATGTGTTAACTTATAATAATAATGATGATTAAGGTAAACCCGGGGTAAATGTGATCAGATTGTTTAAAATATTTGCCACAGTACTCTATGTTACTGGCGCGAAGTGAACCGGTGCTGAAACTCTAGTAGCGGTTGTATCGACCAACGTGTTCCACGTGTTTAGATTGTTACAGTACGAGTTGTCACTTCCATAAAAAAAATTGCAATTTAAATAATTCTTAAGGTAAGTGGGGTATAACTGCTGACTTGTTTTAATTATATATCAAAGTGTATTACAATGTAATTATTTGAACAGTTTCATTAACGAATTGGCTGAAAATGGCTTATTCACACTTACCTCACTTATTTTGTATTTTGAGGTTAGCGTGAACATTTTAGTGGAGCAAATGTGAACTTAACATTTTATACGAGTAAAGTGTGAACAACTAGGTTTTTTACAGATAATGGTACTAGTGTATGTAAGAAAAACTCAAAGAGGTTCTACTTACTCTAAAGAAGATCTAAAACACGCTATAAATGAAATCAAGAAAGGAACAGTGACTATCCATCCAGCACATAAAATGTTTCATATTCCAAAAACCACTTTATTCTACCATTTAAAGGTAATTCGTGGTCAAAGTGTGACTCTCAAGATCGTGCAACTGTTCATTCCACGAGAAGATGAAGCCCGGTTAGCCAATGGACTTCGAGGAATGGAAAAATGGGGCTATGGTATTACCAGAAAGGAACTTTTGTTGACCGTTTCCGAATATGTGAAGGACACCCTGTAACAACCCATTTTGAGTTGTATTAAAATATACCGTAATTTATGTTTTTCGTTCATTTAGTTGTAAATATAAGAAAAATTTTAATTATTAATGAAATATGGGTATGTGGTAGGCAACATTTCTCTTCGCATCATTTTTTAATTTCAAGTGTGACTTCATTTTTCTATTCTCAATTTCTAGTTTTTCCGGGGTGTCGGTTGCTACAATGCTTCTGGCTTTTCTTCTTGATTCTTGTCTTCCACCTTTACGGGGACCAGCTTTCGGAAACCCCCGAATATGTTCAGGCGATACAAACTCTATGATGTCATTTTTTCCGCTGCTTGCTTCTGCGTCTTTTTCATAGCTTGTTGATGCGTTTTTTCATTGCTTGGTGTTACGTCTTTTTTATTGCTTGTTTTTGAGCCTTTTTCATTGCCTACTGGTGCGCCTTCCTTACTGCATGCTTGGCCATCATTTTCACTGCGAGGTGCATCTATTTCACTGCCTATCATTGCTTCCCTTTCATCACTCATTGTTGTGCTACTATCATTTTTGTTAGCTGGTTCCGGCCTGTTAGTTACCTCACTTATTTTATAGTCATCTTCGGTAAAAATATCTCTATCAAAAAGGATAGATTCCGGTTTTCTTAAACCCATTTGATGTTAGATGGAGACATTGCACGTTGATGAGTTATGCGTACACATCCAGCGATGTCATATATTGTTATTGGCACTCCTGGTCTTTGCAACATAAGAGGATTGATGGCTGAATTATAATAAGCCTTAAAAGGAAAAAATACAGTGACATCTAATGGCTGCAGCTTATTTGATGTATGCGGAGGCAAAGTGACAACTGTCACACCGTTTTGTTTCGCAATATCTAATGCATCAATACAAAGGTGACTTTCATGGTTGTCGTATATCAAAATAGCTGGATTTTCCTTTGAAGCTCCGCTAAATTTTACAAAATGTTCCATAACTATCGGAAACAGTTCTGAGGTCATCCATCCCGACTTTGATGTAAGTCCTAAGGTTCCAGAGGGTGCATCCTTTACCATATGGTTCTTGAAATGCACCCTTGGAAAGACCATCACCGGCGGAAGGCTGTTTCCTGAGGCACTTATTATACAGCATGTAGTGACGAGCGTTCCGCGCTCACCGCTCGTTACTTGTGCCACTTGCTTCATGCCTGTTTTTGAAATTATTTTTCTGTGGTTGTCAGGAACAGTGCTAGTTGCAGTCTCATCTAAATTGAACAGCCGGGTTCCATCTACTTTAGTTCGTCTTAAAATCATCTCAAGATTGTCAAAAAATTTGGAAACGTTGCTTTTCGTGAACGATGTGGCCCTTGAAAGACTGCAACCTTCTGGTTTTCTTAAACTTATTGTGCTATGTCGCTTTATAAATCCTGACAGCCAGTCCTCCCCAGCCATTTTGTTTTTCAGTCAATTTTCGGGAACAGTCAAATTATTTCTGTTTGCCAACTGACATGCAAGCTTTCTGCATTCAGTTGTAGTCACACCAAAACAACGTTTAGAACATTCTATTAAATATTCAGCCAAAATTTTTTCTTCATTTTCAGAGAAAATGTTCCTGGTGTTGTACTTTGGCATGAATTTTAAGGCTGGGTTAGAATCAGACCTTTTTATGTACCGAAATAATGTTGTATAATTCACGTTTTAATTATTGCTGCACGTCTTATACAGTAATTGCCTCGTTTCACAAGCAAGACTGCTTCTCTCATATCCTCTTCATTAAAGATACCTCGTTCAGTTTTCTCTTTCTATTACGCACCATTTTTATTCTGCAATTTAAACAATAAATATCAATGGGTACCTATTTAATATAATTTTAGATTGCTTTTGGGGCACCTTGAAAATTCAAGGTGCCCCAATTTCAAGGTACCCCATACCAAAAATTGCCTAAATAATTACCTATCTGGTCTAAAAAATCTAACCTCACAAAAGCTAACGCTATAAACAAACCACAAAACAATAGGCTTTTATTAGGGCAATATATAAAATTATTAGTTGGACACTAACAATGCACTTTGAACAATTTAATAGCATAGAACTTTTAAATAACTTGCCGATTTTCAACGAAAATTGAATAAAGTTCTGTAGTAGCACGGGATCACTTTCACATAAACTTAGGTTACTTATAACAGTGTCGCCAACATTGAACCATAGGGTAAGGTAAATAAATTTGAATTTTTAGCGCCAAAAGCCGCCTGTTTCATGGTGCCCCATGTTTCAATGAGCCCCGGTCTCCTCTAGTCACTGTCAGAAAAACATTTTTCATCTTCACTTGATTCGTCCAAATTTAGTCGGTAATTTTTTTTTCGGTGTTTACATATCAATTTACGTTGTTTAGTGTCCGATCGACCCGCCTCACTATCACCCATATTAAACCATTAAAAAAAAATCCGAAACGAACAAAATTTTTAGATGCCCCAATACGTATGCCACAGGCTCATCAACGTACGTACACCTACGACCAACACTCAGTACCACACAACACTTACTTGTTAGTATTGGCAGTGGAAGTGAGAATATGTGTTTGTCAGGGATCCGTGCAATGCGCCCTACATGAAAACTCGTTGGGGCAATGGAAATGTCACAATTAAAAAGCAAAGTTAATAAAATCTAATGAAATTATAATTTAAGGGCAAATTAGAGAAAAACTAATTTGAAATTGGTAAAAGCATTCACAGCTCAAAGCATGAGTAACAAATTAAATATCTAATAAAATCATAATATGCCCTATATAATTTCCCTTTACTACTAAAAGATTGTACATGTTACTTAATTTAATTAATTAATAATTAGTTTATGTATCTCAACAGCTTCCTGTTGTAAACGAACATAATGTTTTTGCCTTTATAAAATTTTCATATCAAATTGAATGTCATATTCTTCAAGGCATCTGTAATCAAAAAAGCAGAATGGCATGTCTTTTGCTATGTCCAGGTTTTTTGCTGTCGTTCCTAGACCTTAAAGGAACAGCTTTATCAATTAAGTATGTTATCACAATATTGCAAAGGTATAACATACCTATACAGTTAAAATAAAAGTAAATGTACACGTTTGGTTTTCAATGTAGAGTAGTAGTGGAAAATTATTTCTATAGAAAATTTGTTGATTTTACTAGAGCTTTAATTTGTATGTTAAATTTTTGGCTGCGAGTGCCTTTACCACTTTCAGATTAAGGCTTTTCACAATTTTGCACTTACATTACAATTTGATAAAAATTTGTTTTTTGATTGAGACATTTTTCATTATTAACCTTCGTGCTTTATTCTAATTTGCCATCTTCAAAGGTTTAATAGTATTTAATCTATTAATAGTTAATCTTCACTAAACTAAGATAAAATTAGAATTCGTAGTTTCAAATACATGATCTCAGCCAAATTTGTTTCGAAGTTCTCTCAAATTGTCTGTCAGAATAGACTGCACTGAATCGAAAATGTCGAAATCTGCAGATAACTTACAAATATGGATTGAGTGATTTGTTAACACAGTTGAGTGCAACCTTTACAGATTCCGTTCATTTTTGCTGGTTATCAGCCTCCAAAATGCGTAAAACCTTCTGGGCTATCTTTCAAATGTTTATACCACTCATGCACTCTTTTCCACATAGGGTGTGTAACTTTAAGTACGTTTTGGACGTTTCACTAAGTTTTCGACAAATTCATTGATCACTTTCTCAGGAATGACAAATGCGATACAGGTGTAATGCTAGTATAAATTAACCTGAAGAGTTATGTTGACATGTTTTGCAGTGCAGGTACGGTATATTGCAAAGTCAACATGTGTGAAGTTACTACACCGTTCTACTCTAAACTTATACCACCAACCCAAATAAATTTTGATCATACCTTGCATTTATGAAAATGAACAAAAAAATGTTAAAAAAAACAAAATAGTGTTTGGTCTGATATATGTAATTAAATTACAGCTACAAACAATTGAAATAAGTTAATCAAATGTGTCGTACTTACAATTCTTCTATCAATTATGACAATGATGACAATTTAGAGTGATCTAGTAAGCTGGTTTAATTTGCTTAAAGCCTAATTTGTTATTGTAAATAACTAGTACACATTTATATGATGCAAAAAGGAGCTTTTTTTTTTATTTTACACCCAAGAACCGATCTAAAATTCTCAATCAGATGTTTTGAATAAACTAAGTGAGATAAAAATACAAAATAGCAACTTTCAACATTTGCTGATTACTTTTCACAATTCATGACAATTTTACATTTTATGTACCAGTATAAACAGGTTCAATGGATAGTGAGTCGTCTGATATATTTTCAATGATGTTTGATCATTCTGGAGAGGCAGATAAAACAATAAAAATATATATGGTATAGTTAACTATAAAACACAACATAAGAATTAGGAATGTAACTTTTTAATGTCCTTATATTTCTTCATCTAAGTCATAAGTTTCTTCAGGAAAATCACCAGTGATTACACTTTCTGGTTTCACAAATGCACCATAATTAGGTTCACAATTGAAATATTTTTTTCCTTTATACCTAAAATTTATTGTTGGATAAACTGCTAAAATATTTAATAATGTCTTACGTTCCATCATTTTTTCCTAATGGTTCATCATACTTCACACCAATCCAATTACCTGCCAAACCTTCGACTACACCTTTATATGTAACCGTCCCTAATTTTGTAGGAGCACTACTTATGCTTACTTTACATCGTGAACCTATTTGGATAGAGTTTAACAATTCTTTCTCTTCTAGTTCTGCTTTTTCTTTCTTTTTTGTGTATTCCTCATTATATTGCCCTACAGTTAGTCTTGTATTATTATATTAAGACTACAGAAAATCTTATACCTATTTTATTTTTTATTAAAAAACCTTTTACTGTATCTGTCCGTTTTGCATAAATTTCTGGTGCCATTTCATACTTTTCCACATGTTCAAATTCTATTGATTGTTTAATCGAAGTTATCAACAACATGTAAACGCATGCCATTTTCAAGTGGATATGAACCAAGTAAAGCATTATTGTCAGAGAGTGAACAAACAAACTGATTCTGTTTGTCGTACGTTTCTAATCTCATAGTTGAACAACTACCACCTGTGATTAACTCAAGTTTGGCCTATAAAAAGATTGGCATTTTATTTGTTTACGTAAAGTGCATTAACCTTCAAATTTGTAATAGTGATATCTTTAGGAAATCGTCTTTCATTAAATGATAAATCTTGATTAGACGTTGATATTTGAAGATTTACGAAATCTGATGTTATAATTTTATAATCAGCCATTATTTTCAGATTTAAATAATAAATAATTCAAACTGCCAAATTTGGAAAAATTATGAGGTCATCTGTTCCAAAGTTGCCAATTCCTCGAAAATTTTTGATATGCGTCATGGCAAAGCCGTTTCTGTTAATAAGCAGCTAAATCTCGATAAATGCGGACCAATCATACGTTTCCTTGTTTGACAACTTCGTAGTTAAGGTATAAACCAGCATCTAAAATATATGGTAGAGTCGCGGCAAACTCTTTTCCAATGTGGGGATAAACGTCAGCAATTGACATTGTTGCCAAACGTATGAAATTCGACGTCAACATAATACTTAGGTTATATTGTTTACATTTATTTTGAAAATTAGTTTTTGATGGAAATACTCGTTCTCAACTAAGTAACAATACTTTTAACAGTTCTTAGATCAATACAAATGACAAGGATTTGTTATAAAAAGAACAGTTGTTTTTATAATAGAACAATGCAAGCCACACGAATCGAAAATCTCAAAATGTGGAAAACGTCAAAATTAGAAGTTATGTGTGAACAGAAGAGCTGACAACATTGTAATTTATTCGGCAGTTCTAACAACCCAACAACGTGTATTTCACTAACATAGGTATATCATTTGTAATTGTCAGGGTTATTATGGAAGTTGGTATGTTAAGTTTGTCTCTCTCTAACAATTTCACCCCCACAACGGAAAAGATTTTGCCGTGACTATATCATTGATTAACAATAATCAATGATATAGTATAAAAGGAAAAAAAAACAAACAAAACTACTGTTACCTAACAAAATTAGATTAGATACACAAAACCACAGAAACCTAACAAAAGTAGATTAGATAAACAAAACTACCGTAACCTAACAGAAAAAAAAATTGCATGAGCTGGGAATCGATCCTGCCTCAACCGCGTGTCACGCGACCTATTATACCACTAGACCAACCATGCTTTTCCATTTTGATGTTGACACTGTTATTTAAACCATTTATTGGAACGCGTAAATTCCCGTTGTTCTAATTTACTTGCAGATAATCTAATTCTGTTACTACAATATAAATAACTAAAACTATACATACAAAGCTATTTCCTATTGGGCACTTATCGAGATGTAGCCGTTAGTGTCTGAGACGGCTTTGGCGATGGTCGTATAAAGTTAAAAAATGGTCGTATAAAGTTAAAAAATAGAAAATAATAAAATTTTTGTTAAACTAATGTAATAATTAATTATGTCATTACGTATTGTGTACAAAATTAAACTGGGTTGGATCTATTAAAACCGCATTTAATCAACCCAAGTTATCTAACAATCATTTTAGAAATAATTATTCTGGGGATTTACATAATGGATGAACTTTACCCTGAATTTATGTAGGGATAACCATTAACACTTACCTACCGAAAAGATTGTGTTAAGCATATTCAGTTACAATCGTTACTACAAAATTTTAAATGCAATTTCATATTACAGTTGAATGTCTTTTGCTATCAAACCTTCTATAAACATTTTAACGTCTGTGAAAATGTAAACTTTCACCATTAACACTCATAATAAAATACTTATCTTTTTTGGGATTTTTTAATGGTGTACTTTAAATTATACAATCTAAACGTTTCGATAACACTTACAGTTATCTTCGTCAGTAGTAATGTTTGTTAAAAATTGTTAAAGATGTAGTAAACAATTTTGTCAAATTTGAAAAATTAAAACATGTTTTAATTTTTCAAATTTGACAAAATTATATACTATATCTTTAACTAAATATATATATATATATATATATATATATATATATATATATATATATCACCGTCGTGATACCCACCTTCCTCTTCCTCCTATAAACTCCCTTCCTCTTGAGTTGCCTCGGAAAATGGTTGAGCAGATTCTAGCCCAGGCGACTCAGGGACCACCTCGAATTTAACGACCTCCTTCCCAACAGCCAATTCGGCTTCCGTCCCAACCGAACGTGTCACGATCCCTTGTTAAAGCTGTTTAGAGAGACCACCAGAGCATTCAATCATAAGCAATGCAATCTGGCTGTGTTCCTGGACATTAAGCAAGCACTCTGGCACGCCGGTCTCTTGCACAATATCCGTAACCTCAACATTCCCGACTCCTTCTCCAAACTCCTACTCTCGTACCTGACCAATCGGTCAGTTCGGGTCAAAGTAGGGAAAACCTTCTCAGAACCTTTCCAACCTACAGCAGGCGTACCGCAAGGTTCTACCTTAGCACCGATCCTCTATACTATCTTCGCGTCCGACATTCCCGAAGTCAGACAACCCGGAGTAGTCGTTGCGCAGTTTACGGATGACACCGCGTTGTGGACGGTTAATCGGAACAGCGAAACGGCCTCCCGCTTCATATCCAAAACCATACGGAGCTTCTCCAACTGGGCGAACCGGTGGAAAGTCTCCGTCAATCCCACCAAGACCCAAACAATCCTCTTCCAACATCCTAATTACACCGAAGATAAGTTCCCAAAGCTTGCCTCTAGAAATGTTTCACTCACCCTAAACCAAGAAAGACTCACACTCCAAGATGAAGTTACCTACATAGGAATCCTTTTCACTATAACACTCAATTGGTTACATAGGTTACTCCTCAGACACCCTAGTGAGCTCACAACACAACATGCAACCATACCACCAATTACACATAGAATCCAAACACTTCAGAACAAATTCGCGCATAAAAGAATTTTCGGCGATACTATCCCAACCAAAGATATCCTTACCACGAGAAAACCTAAATTAAAATTCAAGCATCCCCCGGGATCCTTACACAACCCCTTGACCTCTCCGAGGAGATAGGAGAATCCCTAGATAACATCTACTCGATGATGACCCAGCATGAAACCGGACAACGAATCGAACTAAACACACGAAGCACGCTACACCCCACTAAACAACACACACACTTAAATCAATTAACCCATTATTAAATATTCAAATAAATCTAAATCTTTTTTTTTTCACAAAAAATAACCACATCTCATATTGTAAACTATACAATAACACAAAACATCGCAGCACAAACAAGCATGGATTGACCAGGGCTGAAGCGTGCAAGGACTCCTGAACAGTCTACAACTACAAGTAACGAGAACGGTGAATGAATATTTAACAAGCCCTTATCAGCTCTTAGTAGTGCCCCGAAATGGAAACGATTACATAGACTTAAGTCTTACCATGTTATACATCACAGCTAAAGTTCTAAAGCAAGATGATACAGCACTTACTGACGCGGATGTTGTAGCACCGGTAAACAATTGGATGCATCCGATTTTCTCACAAGTGGAGGTTTAATTAAATCAGAAGATGGTGTCACAATAAAACAACACCTACGCCTACCGCTCATATATCGAAACGTTGCTAAATTATGGAAAGCAGGCAAGAGTGCACATCTAGGTGCAATGTGGTATAATGATCTAGCCGGGCAGATGAATTCACTGGGGCCCGCAAATAACGGTTTCTCGAAACGTCAAGTACTTGCAGCGACTAGCAAACAAATCGAAATGTTTGTCATAAGCGGTGTTGAATTAAAAGCTAAATTTGTACGATCAAGAGATACCTTTAGTCTAATCGCGGCGCACAATTCAACTTACAAGACGCGAATTATGGACGCTAGTTTCCTGGTAAGACGTATGCCAATCAACCCTACTATTCTAATTGCACACGCTAAAGCTTTAGAAACAACTGCAGCAAAATATCCTGTTACAAGAACTGGCGTAAAAGTGTTAACTATACCTACAGGCATACATCGAATATCATTGCATAGTATTTTCCTGGGGCAGTTACCTAAACGATGTATCGTAGGTTTTGTCTCAAATAAATCTTTCAACGGTGCTTAATGGTTTATATGTGAGAGCATATCACACCTTATTCTCAGGTACGGGTATTCATTTTTTGAATGAGGGCAACGATATATCGAGAAGCGATTACCCCAACGGCTACTGTTTAATGGCCTTCGACCTAACCCCTGACTTGTCTGCAAACGCTAGCACACCCTGGAATTTAGTTAGGAACGGTTCTCTTCGCCTATAAGTCGGCTTTAAAGAAGCTCTCGTAGAAACCGTTAACTGTTCGATAACGTGATTGAGATCGATAAACATCGGAATGTGGTCGTGGATTTCACCTGTTAAAAGGGACAACAAGATTCAGTGTACAACAGCTGAAAGAAGATGGTGGCTTACTTGGACATACAAGGGTTTAGAGGTGTTGATAACGAATTCATACCGAAAGAAATTGTGATTACAGATCATGGTTCGTTACTGCTGATGCTGATAAAGTCGCCTCGAGATTATTTTATATCAAAATCCATGTCAATACAGATAAGGTATTTAGAGATAAATATCACGGCTTAAAATGGCGGTCAGGGTATGTGCCATACAACGATTTCCAAGAGGAGCTGATAAGAACTCTGCTGCCGTTTAACAAAATTCACGTTAAGGGTAGTGAAAAACAACAGTTATTAAGATTCCTTAACAAACCAATACTAAACTTGGACGAGATTGGTTGTCCGTCGATTAAAAAATTGAAAAAAGACGCAAAGGCGTATAGTTGTTTAAACCATAAGATCGAGGAGACTATATGTGCTCTAGAAAACGCATTACTATTGACAGCGAACCAACCATCCAAAGATGTATGCGGTACAAGTGTTGAAATGTTTGAAATCGATCCCCAGCCACAAGAATGGCATTCGACATGGTTACCATTACTTCTTGAGAGAATTAGGGTTCTACACAAAACGACGTCAGATTACCATTGATGCCTTTGAGATAATTTGATTTTCAACAGAATTGATTTTCCATGTACTAATGTTTATAACATGAGATCAGCATTGTGAACTTGCTCAACATTACTTATAATTGAAACTGTAGTAATGGTGATTGGTAATATTTTGATTCCATTGGCACTGATCCCCTCATAGAACGTTACATATTGACGTTTTGAGAACGAATTTACCTAAGTTCGCTGTTTTTACAAAAATCATTACGCGTTGCAACTAGATGACCCTACAGCAAATTCAAGTATCACAACAAGGGGACTACGACAGGAGTGCGCAGACCTAATACAAATGCTTATAGCTGACTTATGAAGTAGCATTAGGGCCCCTTATTAGAACATTTTCAAATTTCCCACCGTAACCATTGCCGAGCCTTAAGCCTCCAATCAGAGCTCAGAAGCTGGGTGGGGCTAAGAACCAATCAGAAACTAATCAGGTAAAAGGGGCTGTCTTTAGGACCACCAATCAGAACATTGTATGCTCACGCATTTGCCTACCTTCCAGGGGCTGAACTGCCAAAAAGGCTCTTAATACAATCAAAAGGGTCCTAATCAGGGTAAAAATTCCATCAAGGGGCTAAAAATTGCACCCGAAAAGAAGCCATAAAAAAGGAGTGAACTGACAAAAAGGTTCTTAATACAACCAAAAGGGCTCTAAGTAGGGTGAAAATTCCATCAAGGATTGAAAATAGGTCTCCGAAAAGAAGCCATAAAGAAAGGGGTGAAAAATACGATCCCCACGTGGGCATATAAAAAATGACGGCCAAGATACCCCAAGGCACAAAATCCAAGATGGCGGAAAGTATGTGCATATATATACATATATATATATATATATATATATATATATATAATGAAATTTACAACATATTTCATGTTTAAGGAATATTTAAGATAATAAAACGGTGAAATATTCACAAACGTCACTTCATAATGGTTTAAGTTATTACAACCAATTGATGGCTTCAGGAACGGCTTGATGGATTACAGTAAAACCGCCTTCAAATTTTGTTAACTCCTCAACCATGTGTTTTTATAGTTTCGGGAGAGTTGCCGCATCTACATGTGGCATCAGGGACCAAATTCCACTTAAAAAGCATAGCTTCGCATCTGCCATGACCTGTTCGTAATCGATTTAGAGTGACCCAAATTTTTCTAGTCATATCAAAACCTCCTAGTACTACTGATGGATCTTGAACTAGATGGTTATTGAAAATTGTGGATTTCCTGTCTTGTCAATCATTTTTCCAATTTTCTATAATAATATAAGGTGTTGTTAGGTAATTTTCTAACCATATTGGTTTTCTAGATTTTAATCTAGTTGTAGGTGGGTTGAAGATATCATAGGTGATTGAGAAGTGATTGGGAAGGGCTTTATATTTATCTCAGGCTTTTTCTGTTACAAGTGTCTGCGTAGATGTACTGGAGGAATATTTGACAATATTGAGAGCCAAGGCGTTGGTGTTGAAGAAAGGACTCCAGAAATAACTCTCATTGTTACAAGTTGGGCATCTATTTTGGAGGCGTGAGTACTGTTTAACCATATAGGTGAGCAATATTCAGCTGTTGAATAAACTAACGCAAGAGCTGAAATACGTAGTACTTTTGCTTTAGCTCCTCAAGTTGTGCCAGCTAATGTATTAATAATATTATTTCTAGTTTTTAATTTTTGGGTTAATTTTTCTAGATGCTGTTTGTAAGTCAATGACCTGCCCAGGGTTACACCGAGGTAAGTGGGGTAGAAATTATGCTTTAGCGTTTTTTCGTTTAATATAATCTGTAATTGTCTATCTTTCTGATGGTTACTTAAATGAAAGCATAACACTTCTGATTTGGATACATTTACATTTAAACGCCGTTTGGTAAAGTAGCTGTTCATAGTTCTGAAGTAAATGTTAAAGTTTGTTCGATGTTGTCGAATTCATCAGATTGGAAGGCTAGTGCAAGATCAGCAGCATATATGAATTTCCTAGATTTAGTTGTAAGTTGCTTGTGTAAACATTGAATAGAAGTGGTGACAGCACAGATCCTTGTGGGAGGTCGTTATTCAAAATTCTATATTTGCTGCTTTCGTCAGTTACAAATACTCTAATGTTTCGATTAGACAGCGTATTTTCAAGCAATGTCGCAATTTTTTTGGTTGGAAGTGTATTGTAAAGCTTGTGAATCAGACCATCTTTCCAAACAGTACCATAAGCGGTAGAAAGATCTAAGAATGCCACTCCAGTTTTAAGTCACTTTTGAAAACCTGACTCAATATGACTGGTTAAAGCTACTTATACTTGGTCACATGTATTTCTGAATGGTCTGAAGCCAAGTTGCCCCACCGGAAGTTGATCTGTTACTTTTAATATTCTACGATATGAAATCGGTCTATAACTAGTTCGATCTTCTTTAGGTTTTCCATTTTTGGCAGTCAGTTTCGCTTTGTTGAAATCAGGTGGAACCTTTCCGCAAGTCAGGATATTATTATTGAATGGCAGCAACAATTTTAATGTTGAACTTCTCAGATTTTTCAGGAACTCGGGAAACATGCTATTGAAGTCAGGTGCCTTATGATGTTTCAGGGATGAAATATCATTTTTCAGTTCAGCAAGTTCAGATGAAACAGATAAATTTTCCGAAATAGTTGCATTTTTCCTCTGCTTCCTAAAGATGTTTCTCAATTTTTAATGTCGTGATTTGAAACTGAAACAGAATTGGACACAGTTACTATTCTAGAAGTAATTGAATTAGCTGAGATGTTAAATAGTTGTTTATTTAATTGATTTGTAGTCAGTTCCAGCTACTCCGACTAGAATGAGTGAAGTTTAGATTTTGCATTATGGTTCCATTTTTCTTTCCTATCGTTATTGAGTGTATTTAAGACTGCATTAGCAGTTTCTGTGTTAGGATTGTTTTGATAGATGTTATATGCCTTTTGAGTATTTTTTGTCCAACAAGGAATATATTGTTTACGGAAACCTCTTGGAATTGTTCTTTTCGCGGCCCCTTTGACAATTCCTACAAATCTACAGTAGTTCTCTGGTACAGGCTTAATCCATCGCAGATTACAGGCAACTTGCTTACTAAATTCTACTCAATTCGCTTTCTCAAGGTTCCAACGATGTTTTTGTAAGGAGTTAACATAGTCAATATGAAATGCCAGTTTTAACTAAAATTGGTCTGTGTTGGCTATGTGGAAAAATAGTTAAGATTTCTCTATTGAGGTATAGAGGTGTGAGATTACTGCCTACGGATATAATGCATAAATCGGGATTATAATCTTTATGCCATCTAGCTGAGTGAAAACTTTTTCTATTTTTGGCATTAAAATTTAAATAAAGATTTTTCATTTCAATCCAGGTATTTAATGAAATACCATTTTTATCGTTATTATTATTACCCCACGAATTATGATAACAGTTAAAATCCCCCATGTAAGTAGCAGAGTGAGTGTAAATAATTGGGAAATTATCAGGCCAAGGAACATTTGGTGGTTTGTAAATATTAAAAATGTGTCTATTTGAAATAAATTTGATATAGTTTGTGAGAGCATGGACCTAAAGGTAAACGTGAACAAAACAAAGATTGTGGTATTTAGTCGGGAACAAGAAAAGGAGAGTAGAGTATTTATCCTGCATGATGAAATTGTGAAACAAGTGGACCAGTTGGTATATCTGGGTAGAACGTTCTCTGCAGATACAATGGATGGCGAGATCGAACGACGGGTCAATTCTGAAAGGAAAGTGATTGGAAGGTATGGACGATACTGAAAAACTAAAGCATGAGCGTAGCTGCAATAAGCAATCTATAATGGCGGGTTTGTCCCATCAGTGCTGTATGGAAGTGAAACATGGGAATGTCAAAAAAAGCAAGAAAGCAAAATAAATGCCGTGGGCATGAGATTCCTGAGAAGAGCATACGAGAAAACGGTAAGGGATAAGATAAAGAATGAGTGTATAATTAAGGAGTGTAGCGAAGAAAAGACGATACTAGGTAGGTATAAAAGTAGTACACTGCGTTGATTTGGTCACATCGAAAGAATGAAGAACGCAAGTAGTAAGTGAAGGTAGAGGTAAGGCCGGGTCTGGTAGGCCGCGTAAAGCTTGGGTGAATGCAGTGGTATGTATGATAAAAGAAAGAAAGACAAGGAGTTTTAAAAACAAAAGGGCATGTTAAAGACAATGTATGAATATTGCGGAAGCTAGGGATAGGGAAGCATTGAGAAACCTTTCTAAATAAACGTGGCATGGATTGTTTTACCTACCTCGCCAGGGAATTGCGTAAGTATTATGTTATGTTGATAATACCCTGGTCTTTAAGTATCCCCCTCCCCTATCAGTCAAGATAAACAACATTAGAAGCGAAAGTGGCTTAGTCAAAACACCAATCAACACATTTCTGATCTTTTACATTATATTATTACTGCCCTGGGGCTAGTCCTTGAACAACTTGTTTCCTAATAACAGAAGGTTGTTTTCCAATAACTGGTGGTTGTTTCCTAAGAACAGCTCAAAAACAGGAATCTGTTTCTCAGAAACTGGTAGGTACGCGTTTCTCAAAAACGGCTTAAACAGATCAAAGATAAGTACCCGTTCCCAAAAACAAGTCAAACAGCTCAAAAATAGCTCCCAAAACAGCTCAAGCAAGTCAACAACAGCTCGAAACATGTAAAAACTGATCAACACAGGTCAAAACCGGTTCAAAACAAGTCAAAATCGGTACCTGTTTCTCAAAAACAGTTACCCGTTCTCCAAAAACAGCTCCCAAACAGGAATCCGTTCCTCAACAACTGGTACCAGTTCCCAAGGACAGGTACTGGATTCCAAAGAACTGGCACCAATTTCCCAAGAACAAATGGTTATTTCCTTGCAAAGAGAATCGTTTTGGTAAATGGCCTGCAAAAATCCACTTTACAGATTAATGTTACTCTTTAGAGACCTTGTGAACTATTTACACGGTATTTAAATGGAGGAATTGCCAAATCTATTAGTAAAGTTTGCAACGCCCCTTATTGGTTAAGGGTTTACTGTTATTAATTTAAGAGCTAGATGCTTTGTGCCCGGCATAGCTTTCAAGTCGATATATTGGGGGAGATTCCTTAATTACTGACAACGTTAAGATCCAAACAAACAAACGATTTTTTCCCTATTTATACTAAAATATTCAACTTAATCTAAAGGAATACTTGACACTTAATACTAAAAAACAATATAAAATAATATTTCAATAAATTAAACTGAAAATAAAGGTTATCGACTCTTAGGTAGACGGGTGACTTCCTGGAAATTAAACAATTAAAATACAAACCTGGGTTGCAGTAGCAACTCCTTTGCGAAAGTTAACCACTGTTAGTTATTTCTGTTTACGCAAATCAATTATTCAAGACTCTCAATACGGTCGATTTTATAGTAATTTCTTTAATATTAAAGAAGTATTTATTTTATTCTTTTACCTAGAATTTTGTATACAATGGCCTGATAACAATTTTCGGTTTCAAGGGGCAATGCTTCTATAAGGCGGTCACTGGGTCATAGAAGGATCGTTGTTCTCTGCCTGTATAGTTTAATTTTTAAATACTGTATTGATTTATACCCTAGCTTGATTTCAGGGTTTATTATAATTATTCTGTTTGTTATTACAACAGAAGTAATTGGACAGGTAAACTTTGAAGGTGTACGCGACACTCTTTTGGAATATTTACGAAATATGCCAATGTCGTAATTACAATTTATACACGAGAGTTTTCCGTGCTTTATTAAATCGGGTTTCAATAGATATTTTTTTCTTTCTTGCGAAGTAGATTTATTATTTAAAGAAAATTTATGTTCTTTCTGAAAGAGGCAGTTGGGCGGTATTAATTACTCTGGATACAGGTAAATCAATTTCAGTAATTGTGAAGGGATTTGTACTGGTGCCACCGAACAACTCTGGCCGAAACAGGGATTGGGATCATTATATAATAGATTTTATGTCTGCAGGTCGGTAGTATTTGTGTGATAAGGTGTTTTTAGGAAGGAATATGTAACCCAACGGGCCATACGCACCATGGGCTCGATTGAAGGATGCTAGCTCGAACAGGCATACGCTTTTGAACAAGCACATGTACAAGAACCACCTCTTAAAGCCTACGCCTGAGGGGACAATTATTGTAGGAAATCTCAGTACTTTTCAGGAATGCTCCTAAAAGCAAAGAGGGGGTTGTGTGTACAGGATATGTGTTTTCTGCGGGCTTACGCTTCGAAGAAGTGTAAGTGTTGTGTATGTATTTACAGGCAAGATCGATTTATAATCTACCAAAAGCAGAAAAGAAATCTTTCCAACTGGTTGGATAATTGTGATAAAGCAAATTATAACTTACTCAGAGGTACTGGCGGCGGTTCAGTAGGTAGCAGGGGACCTCAGGACAAAAGCAGTTAGTTAGGTAGATGATTGTTTCAGGACGGAAACGGAAAGAAAGATAATCAATGTCGCTTTTTTTAACAAGTTTATTAAAAATTTTTGAAATTAACAATTCATTTTTATATACAAATTACACCTAAAACTAAATATAATAATAAATGTGTATTGTGTTGTATTGGTGGCGCGCTGCTCAGGAATCTTCTTCCTCTTCAGCGCGTGGATTGCGAAGTTGTTGGGTTGAGTATCGTGTGGATTGCCTGTTGACAGTGTTGTGCTTTGCATTGTTGGTCGTTCGAAAAAAAGATGAGTAGTGGAGATGTGGTGATGTTGGAGTATGTTGTGTGGACTGTCCTGTTGTCGCTCGGTTGTGGCTGGTTGCTGATACCCTGCGTATCTGAAATAAATAGAAACATGTGTTAGTTGTGTGAAACATTGTCGGTTTTAACAGAGCAGAATAGATTAAATTGTCGATACTGTATACTTATCTGGGGCACCGGACTTCGCACCGAGAGAGGATCACTCCCCACAGGTCCATCGCAGTTTGCGCCTGAACGAGCGCCGCTGCCACCTTACGGATGACGGGTGTAGCCTTCTCCATATCGAGACCTCCGAGGAGGCCCAATATGGCGTCGAACTCTAAGGCGGGTTGGGCAGGCGGGGTAACGACAGCGGTGGGAGCCGTTCTCGGTACTTGCGCCTTCTCACCCTTGCCTGCTGTTGCTCGGGCGTAACTGACGCCGGTCCGGGTTGAAGAAGGCGCCGCCGTCTGAGGTGTTCTCTTCGGTCTCTGATGTCCTTCCGTCTTCTTCCGTTGCGGAGGTCGAGGGAACTTCGGACATACCCTGTAGCTGGCGGGGTGGTCCCCACCGCAGTTAACACACTCTGCCCGGTCTGTACGGGGTTTTGTGCATTCACTGCTGTGGTGATTGCCGGCGTACTTGACACAGCGTGCTGCCGCCCTGCAGCAACGTTGTGCGTGACGGAAACCTTGACACCGGTGACACTGCCCGATGCCGGATTTCCGCCGCAAATCCTCGACGGTGACTCGGAGGCGGGCGACGTGTTGCACCTCCCAGATCTTCTTCCTGTCGTCCTCGGACGGCAACTCCACCATCACGAGGGGGATCGGGCGTCCTCGCTGCTTCATCCTAAAAACAGAGAGGGCATTAATACCTTGCGTTTATTAGCTCTGAGCCAACGTCGAGCTCGGATAGCTCTACGGGCACGCCGCGTATCACCACCTTAACAAATAGCTCGCTCTTTGCCTGGTAGGTGTGATACGGAGTACCACACCTATCCATATACCTAATCAGCCTGTCTCGGTCCTGGAGTGAGGCAGGCTGAATCCGGATTCCCTAGCTGAAGGCCTTGGCCCTCGTGAAGGCGATCCGCTGTCGGTTCATTTCACGGGAGAACGCAATCCAGTTTTCCTGCTGACGAAGGATTACCGGAGGCACCTTCTCCCTGGCGTCTTTTCTTGCTGCCTGCTCCATCGCTGCAGGGCTGTCCGTGTAGGGTTCGAGCGCCTCGAACCCGTTGTCGGTAGGCGGCGGCGTAGGCTGGCGAACCTTCGGCGTCTTCTTCTGTGTCCTGAAGTCGTCATCGGTGGATCCCTGTCGCTGTGGAGATGATAGGTGGCTAGGCTAGGCGTCGCGTCGATGCTCGGTGTCCCTCCGAAGTCGATCCAGATCCCGTCGTCGTCGTCGTCTTCACACACTCTGCGCGGCATAGTGATAACGACGCGGGCAGATTGTTATCTTTTTGAGAATATTAATTTAGCGAAAGCTAAATTATCGATGTGCTCGGAGAGCTAGATAGAGGCTTACGTTTGAATGCTTAAACAGCTTGATTTTAGGGTTTATTATAATTATTCTGTTTGTTTCTACAACAAAGTAATTGGACAGGTAAACTTTAAAGGTGTACGCGACGCTCTTTTGGAATATTTACGAAATATGCCAATGTCGTAATTACAATTTATACACGAGAGTTTTCCGCGCTTTATTAAATCGGGTTTCAATAGATATTTCTTTCTTTCGGGAAGTAGTTTTATTATTTAAAGAAAATTTATGTTCTTTCTGAAAGCAGCGGTTGGGCGGTATTAATTACTCTGGATACAGGTAAATGAATTTCAGTATTTGCGAAGGGATTTATACTGGTGCTACCGAACAACTCTGACCGAAACAGGGATTGGGATCTTTATATAATAGATTTTATGTCTGTAGGTCGGTAGTATTTGTGTGATAAGGTGTTTTTAGGAAGGAATATGTAACCCAACGGGCCATACGCACCATGGGCTCGATAGAAGGATGCTAGCTCGAACAGGCATACGCTTTTGAACAAGCACATTTACAAGAACCACCTCTAAAAGCCTACGCCTGAGGGGACAATTATTGTAGGAAATCTCAGTACTTTTTAAGAATGCTCCTAAAAGCAAAGAGGGGGTTTGCGTGTACAGGATATGTGTTTTCTGCGGGCTTACGCTTCGAAGTGTAAGTGTTGTGTATGTATTTACAGGCAGGATCGATTTATAATCTACCAAAGGCAATCCAACTGGTCGGATAATTGTGATAAAGCAAATTATAACTTACTCAGAGGTACTGGCGGCGGTTCAGTAGGTAGCAGGGGACCTCAGGACAGAAGAAGTTAGCTAGGTAGATGATTGTTTCAGGACGGCAACGGAAAGAAAGATAATTAATATCGCTTCGCGATTCCACTTATATAGTCCGCGATCTGACGTGATTGGGTATTGACCTAATTCGCTGGCAGACGGGATTGGTCAAAGACGAAACGGTATTCTGGTGGGGGTTCTTGCGTTGAAATCTTAAACGATTTGTTGATTACGAAGGAAGGGGTAAAATTTAATTATTTTAACTGCACCGGAGCATTCTTCTATAACATGCATGCACAAAATAAATAATTAAATTGCAAATTTTTGTACACATTTCTGGATCTTTACAAGTTATAAATGGACGACTTTGACTTGTTAGGCCTGGATATAACGCAGGATTTTACGAGTATTTTTAACTTCGAAGAAATGTGTACTTATGCAAAACCTACAACTTTTTACGGCAAGGGGGGTATCGAAATGATAGCAACGTGATTGTGGATGATGATACAGAAGTTGGGATTAACTGCGTAACTTGAATAAATTCAAATGTACAGACAAAAATATATAATAAACGTATACGTTCATTAACAAGCTCAGGTGTAAATAAACAGCTTGGAAACCATATTGTGGACTTTCTTGCAAGTCCAAACGAATGTTACAAGGTTTGAGTCTCCTGTGGTCCAACAGCATGGTATTAGAAGATTAAAGGCCACCATTCACATCAAAAAGGTGTACGACCCCTTGGAAGATTGTAAAAGTTTATTGGAATACAGCAGACAGATCCAAACGATTATTTTTAGATATTGAGGCCTAATCATGTCAGTGTAAATAAAGATTGGGATGTATCACGTGCGAAGTTACGTCAATACAAATATAGGTAGTTGTCAATTCCCTTATAAGCAGTTATTAGAGGTTACCAGGACACCTACCAATTCCCGCAATACAAAACGATATTCTAGGAGACAGTAATAGATATTGGTTGAATACGTATCGTATAGTCTTATTATGAAACTTGCTTTTTAATATACTATTATTTAATTAAATCATAATCACCCCTCCCCCAATGTATGCTGCCGGTCATTTATAGCCAAATGCCCAATTTTATTTCTTAAATAAAAATCTAATGATAAAAGCTTCTCCAAATTGATTGCTTATACTATGAGATCTATGAAGTAGACCATTATGTAATGTTTTACTCAAACATCCAATTACACCGTTCCAGTATAATCTTAAAACACCTACTTTGCAAGATGGCATTATTATTAAAAGGAACCCTGAGTATGTTTTCAGTATTAAATATACTGAGTATATTTAAAACTTGAAAATTGTTATTGTACAAAATTTTATTACCTTTTAATAAAAAATGAGTGGTATGCATGTCTATGTAAGTAATCAAACTTGTATTGTTTTAATGCACATTATGTTGTTAACGAGCAAATAAAACCTTTAGTTAGTTAAAAATTATTATTAATTTTATTAAATACATAAATAAAAGTTTACCTCGAGTAGGATTTGAACCTACGACCTGTACTTTGCTAGAGTACCGCGCTAACCAACTGCGCCACCAAGGTTCAAGCCCCAATCGATGCAAATTTTGTCTTTATGTATGTAGAACAGATGTTAATTCTAAATATGATGAGACTACAATCAAATTACCTTTGAACTTATTCGTTCATAACAAAAACTTATAATAATACTTTAGTTAGTTGTTCAAAAATTACATGGTTGGTTAAGATTAGTAGCAAGAAAAATGAATCAATTTTTATTTTTTAGTAAGTTTTTTCTTAATATGCATGTCTAAAAATATCTGGTGTGGAACAACTTTCCAACCTATAAATTGGAAATAAAAAGAAATGAAATAATTTTAATAACATTTTTTAGGATAATTATGCAACCTCTTTTATAAGTTCATAATCAAAATAGGCGATATTGTAAACGCAATGTCAAGCCGACGTTTAAAACTTCAACATAGGTTAATAGACATTTAGATCATAACTTAAATTAAAGGAAATGAAATAATTTTAATTTCAATTTTTTTAGGATAACTATGCAACCTTTTTTTATAGGTTCATGACGAAAACAGGCAATATTATAAAAACATTATTAAAACTTCACGTCAGATAGAGATTAATAGACATAAATACATGTCAACGTAAAAAAAAATTCCAAAGCCGTCCGCTTCAGTATTTTCAATCATATTTATTTAATTTTTACTTTTATTTCGCTTTACATTAAAAAACTTTATAAAGACAATTTATGTAAAATTAAATTTTCTTTAAAAAATACGTTACACTTTTTCTTATAAAATTAATAGTTATTCAGATGCTGAAAAAATTTGAACTAAGACTTAAATTGTATATTAGGAATGTTTTGCCGCGAAATTACATGTCATATCAAAAAATTGCATAGAACATAATTAACCATAATTATCTTTGAAATATGCAGCTGTTTTATAAATATTTGATAAAAACGATAAAACTGCCCCTAATAACTCCCTCCACTCGCCGCCAATGGATTTTTGCCAAAATCTAATGATCTCTAAGCCAAATGAAAACAAGCTTAAATACAAGATTGATGACCGATCTTAGCAAAACTTGTCCAAAAGATGTAAAATGAGCTAATAAGTCGATTTAGCGATAGTTTTACTGTCATCCAAAAATCCAATAAATCCAAGTAATTGACAATATTGCGAAACGTAGGTAGATTCGTCACATTGTAATGCAAAATAAGGACTGCTTTTTCCTTGTCAATAACTTTTTCTTCAATATCGGTTGACATTTTATAATACGTAACTTCACTGTGTCTTTTGAGTTTCCTGGCCTAAAAACACTTCTGCAACTTTGAGCATACAAGGCTTTATTAGAGATTCGCGACTGTATGTGCTTTTTTCGATTTAGCAATCAATTTTGAAACTTCAAATGATGCAGGTAATGTTTTTTTCAAATGTTGCATAACTTGTTCTACTGGGTCCAAGTTTCATTTCTTTAAGGTTTGCTAGTTTGCCTTCGAAGAATTCTCGCGAACGTTTACAATAATTCGGATGTACGGTCTTCAAATGACGTTCCAACTTGCCGGTTTTAAAGCGTAATTATCAAGAACAGTTGTGCATAATACGCATTGAGCCCTACTTACACCATTTATTTCTATTGAAGTAAAGCCCAGTTTAATGAATCGTCGTCATATTTTATTTTCGTTGGCATTTTTCTGAAAACAAAATAATTATAATAATATGGATTATTCTAAGAAAAGTACCCACGCACACGAGCGATTGCGATGCGTTGTGAGGGGAAGCGGGGACGGCAGTACCACGGTAAAGATATCTTTATTGTGGTAGTACCGACCCACGTCGGCGACACCGAGCGAGTGTCCCGTGCCGTCAGTCGTCACTCGGCGTAACGTTAGATCCCAAATCCATAATTATGATAAATCGATTGAGTGTTGTCATAAAATAAACCTTGTAATACTTCTAACATGCTTAACAGTAACCTAAGCAGTGGACTCGGAGGCTTAAGTATTCATCAAGACGTATCAAATGAACGTACCAAACGTATTAACAATACTTACTTGTGCAACTTAAACAAAACAAACAAGGTTTACTTTATTTATTTATTTTTACGTTATGGAAAACAAACAGCTTTAATATAAATACAAAAGGGACATAACTCAATCACACTTAAGCCAAACAGCTTTTACTAATGAAATTTTACTTACGTATTCAAATCCGAAGCAGTTATTTACTATTATAAAAAAACTTTAGTAGACAAATTATTATATTTGTTCTTTGCTGTCGAACTTTAAGGCTGAAAATAAGCAAGCACTCGGAACAAAACATCGACAACTCGTAGGTAGGTTGGACGCACAAAGCAACCACTTTGTGGTTGGACGAGAACTGAGTGATCGAATCAAATACGCGCTTGACACGCAGACCCCTTCCCCCCTACTCGTGCACCTCGCCCGTCTTCGGACAAGGGCCGCGCGCGGCTCGCGTTGTGTCACTTATTTATTAGAAAGAACGCACATTATAAGATTTTTTTTGAAGCAATATTTTTTCCGGCTAATAGAATTCTGTCGCTTTGAAAGTTCACTTAAAAAAAGATTTTTTAGAAAAAATTTTACAATGAGCGGCCGGCTTATTCACGGACCATTTGGAATGCTTCCAGGGACCACCAGTTATCCGCGGACCACCAATAAGAACCACTGATTTAAAGAAAATAACGTATAGTGTTTCTTTTAATAATAATGCCATCTTGCAAAGTAGGCATTTTAAGATTATAATGGAACGCTGTAATTGGTTGTTTGAATGAAACGTGGTCTATTTTTACCAGTTTTGAGCTATTTTTGGGAAACGGATAGCGGTTTTGACCTGATTTTTACCTGTTTTTCACCTGCTTTAGGTTGTTTTTTACATGTTTTGAGCTTTTTGACCTATTTTGGGCTGTTTTTGTAAAAGTAGTACAGATTTTGGTCATTTCCTTCCTATTTTGAGCTGTTTTTGGCTATTTTGGACCTGCTTTGAGATGTTTTTGAGAAACGAGTATGTACTTGTTTTTACATGTTCTGAACTGTATTGGGGAAACGGCTACCAATTTCTAAAAAACAGATTCCTGTTTTAGAGCTGTTCTTAGGAAATAATCACCAGATATTGAAGGAAAGGAAAGGTCACGTATTTCATTCCCTCACCAAGGGCGAGGGCGGGCTGCTCGAGCTTTCCGAGCTCCTTCAGCCACAATCATGGATTCCCAGCATACATACATACATTACGTATATATGCATGGTGGGATTAAGATGGTGTGGGCAGGATAGGATCGGAAGGGACGGAGTTAGGGTTCTGAGGGGGGAAATACTACCCCAGCATTCGCCTAAGCAGCCGCACATGGTGTGCATATACGCAGTGACCATGCCGCTACATGTGTATGAAGAAAACCTCCTGAAAAAACCTCATACAAGGTAGACGGTAACGGGAATCGAACCCATTACCTCCCGAATGCTAGGCAGGTCATGTCACCACTACGCTACCAGCTCGGTCCCCGATATTGAGAACAACCTTCAACTTTTAGAAAATAACAACCAGTTATTAGAAAACAACTACCTCAGCCTGGGATAAGGACTCACCAGATCCTGGTGGGGAACGTGTCTTCATCCCACGGGCAGTAGTAGTATGATGTAAAAGATAGAAAGTTTATTAAGTTTAATTGATACAGTTTACACAGTGTTATATTTTTAGTACGTGCTACCTCGACTTCGAATTCTTTGTTAGAAATCAATGCTGGTTAACAAATTGCTACAACACAATAAGGGTGACTTGCTTCACCTTCCCGACATTTAGTCTCTCTCTACTTCTAGACCCCGTTTTTTATATTGTATAATAATAAATTATTGATCTGTTCACGTTTTTTAGTAGACTTGCCTTTTTTGTTCTTAGGGTTTACCACTGGCCGAACTCGACATAAATATATTTTTCGAATTTAAAGACATATTAAATTCGCCAATTAGGTCTTCCTGGAAACGTTTAATAGAACATATTTAAAATCATAGGTTTCTAACACTACCCGATCACCCTACCTGGTACACATTACACTTAATATGAGGTTCTTATATTTTTCGTTGGTATCGAGGTCGGCCGCGCTTTTAAGTGGTTTGCCAGTGTACCTTTATTTAACCCAGGTAGATTTCTGTTAATTACTTTTAATATCTTCTCTATTTTATTGACCCACTTTACTAAATCATTATCTTTCGTGTTGTTATTTAATTAGTTTATCGCACTGACCCATTTTACTAACCAGTGGTTCGTTTGCGTCTTGCCAACTGCGTTCGTAAATGGTCTGAATCTAACTCTATTTAGTATGGACAGATCCATGATGTAGAACATCTAAGAGGAACATGTGGCTCTTTATACTAGAGTACCTTGAGTAACACAGACCATTCCCAAAACAACTGGATTTTCTATTTCCTAGAAAAGATGAGTGATTGATTTGGAATGCTTCTTTTGCAAACTCTAGGTACACTTTTTCTGGAATTATGCCCTTGAGCAATAACAAGTTTCAACCTTTTACAACAAAATTTAGAAGGTTGCCTACCTTGCAGATGCCCTTTCCTGAATACCTTTGCAGGTCTTTGTAATATTTTGCTTAACTCAGCTTCTGGTGAATCATTGATTTGTTTTCCTCATCGTTGATCGAAACCTTACCTCCCGTTTACGTCAATGAAACCTCACTTCCGGTTAAATAAATTTTGAGATTTCCAGGAAGTAGTTCTATTTTAGGTCTCCGAAATTCACACGCTTAGAGGTCACTGCACATTAACCTAGAAATAAGTTAATCAACATGGAATGTTTGCCCCTCCAAGAACTGGTTCTATGTTCAGATTTCTAAGAACGACCTCTCTCTCTTCTCTCTCTCACTCTGTCGCTCATCTCTGCCCACTTTTAAAAGTCAATCGACCTTGGGGTTTCTATTTTTACATTTCTAAGGCACACCATGTGTGACTACATTGGAATTTCCGGGAAATAGTTCTATTTGTAGATTTCCAAGAATAGATAAACTTGCGGCCGTCCCTTCTTCTTTTGACCTAGAAAAAGTCAATGAACTTTAACCCCCCCCCCTCACCTTTTGACCTAGAAAGAGTCCATAAACTTTGACATCTTTCTTCTTTTTTTGATCTATAGACGGTTAAATGTACTTTGACCCCTTCTCTCTCCTTTTCACCTAGAAAAAAAGGCGTGACTTTTGATCTCTGCTCCTTTTGACCTAGAAAAAGACTGTTGTTTGGCCTACTTTCTCTCATATTTATTGTAATTCCCTCTCTCTGACTCTCTCGCTCTCCCATCTCACTTTCTCCCCTCTTCCTCTCTCCCTCTCTCTCGCTCCCTCTTTCTCCCTCTCTCTCCCTCTCTCTTCCTCTCCCTCTCTCTCTCGCTCTCTCTCCCTCGATCTCTCTCTCTCTCCCTCTCTCTCAAACAAAATTAAAAATCTGTACAAGTAAATAAATAAAATAAAAGGTTAATGATAAGGATCACTGACGATGCTGAAAGAATCCCTTGGAAGGCTGCCACGAAAGAGTATAACAGCTACCCTTCGTTTCCTATATTTATACGACCAAATTTACCTTTTTAGTTAACTTATTTTTTTTGTATATTTAAGACTTTTCGTGAATTCTAACTATATTTATTTTTGTTTATCAATACGAAATATTCTGTTTTTAAAATTTTAAAGAATGCAATATGCAGGATAACATTTTTGCAAGATTGCATACAACCTACAATTTGTCTGTATAGTATTAATAATAGCTTCTGTCTCGATAACTAGAAGGTAATTGCAATCTGTTTTATGTATTTACCTGTAAACGTATTAATTAATAACTTTTTTAGTTAAAATAAAAATGAAGTGTACTATGAAAATTGAAATTGAAAGTGGATTGCACCTGGAATCTTGCCTCTACACCTAATGAGATCCCTTTGAAAGATTCTGAAATCAGATCTTTTGGTTAGTTTTGGTTGGTTATCAATTCCCGCGGTTTGTTTCAGCATCTTGAAAACAAAGATACATCTTGAAATAGGTATCAACATCAAAGGCTGTCCATCTCTATCATTACCTCTAAAGTATCAATTATTTCTCTCATTTCCCTTTCCAGCAGATAGGTGTTATGGCATAATTAAAAGTTAGCATACGACTTTCAGAGGAGAAGTTAGCATACAGATTGCAGCACCATCCTGTGGTATAAGTAGAAGTTACGACATAGTTTGTAAGACCATCTCGCGATAGAATGAACATGAATAGGCGTAACGCAATACGAATCGATATTGATTTAACCAATAAAATATGTAGTACAAACACTGTAAAACTTATAAATAAGCAGTAGTATCAGACATCTCCAAAACAAAAGAAACTTTCCGCACATTCTTGGGGTGCTCAGTCTGGGCTACGGCGAGGTCGCATTTTTGATAGTTCGGGCTACGGCAAGGTCTCTTCTCTGCAACTAGGGTTCATGCCTGAACAGAAAGCAACTTTCGATATCCAGGTACCCTATACAAACAAGAAAGAAAAGTACCAAAACTAGCAATAAGGAACAATTAAAATGTCAAAATCAAACATACGAAACAAGCTATTTAACATGCAAACATACAAACACTTGAACAAATACACAACACCCTAAATAAAGGAACCCACAAATAGGCAATCACGTAAATCAACGAATTTTCCCTGGGAATATGTTATAAGTATGAGTTACTGCTCAACATCTTAGATTTGCAACTTGAATCTAGCTTCTAAATTTAGAATACGTACACCAGTGGTACACAAAGTTCTTATTGAAACGATTAATTCCTTATTTTGATGAGCATGTAAACATTAATTGTTATTTTAAAGTTATGCCTACGGATAAACACAGCAAAATATAATGCCCTACGACTAAATACAGCAATTGCCTTACGTTTATCAACACTAATTGCTATTTTAAACTGAAATAAAGAAGTACTAACACAACGGATTTTTTTTGCTGATGGGCCATATAAAAAATTTGATAGCCAACTAATCCAAGGTAGTGATTTTAAATCAGCTTGCGCATTATATTTTATTCGATTACAGAGTCCCTCTATTAATTTGATTTGCGACAATTAACGCTCAGGCATTTTTATTTCCAATGGACACCCATGGAGATTCCAAAACCACACTAAATAATACAGTTGTATTTCAAATTTCAATTCTGTCCTCTATGGAAGGAATCATCCACTAGTTTTAAAAATATTCCGCTAGATGAGACTCCGCTGTGTTCTTGTTTGTGTTGGGTGCTTGCAGTGGCTTATTTCTTTAGTTTTGGGGCTCCGTCACTATTTTATACCCCGCGCCGTTATCTTACGATTATAAACACGAATTGCTATTTTAAATTGAGAATAAGAAGTACCGAAACTGAATGGGTTTTTATTGACGGGTCACAATTAGGTGATGGAAAAGTGATCCTGACGTAGCCTCAATGGTCTACCATTAGCTTTTAAAATAAACCTCTAGATGCCGCCTAGTTGGCACAGTGAAACAAGCAACCGGAATATAAGGCCGAGCCCCTCACTAAAAAAGAGGGCCAAGACGTAGCCCAACTATCAGAAATACCCCTACAGATGGAAAGTGGAAACAAAATGACAGAAAACCAAAAAGGTTCAAAGAGGCCCAGAATTAAACATAGAATCCGCAATTTGAATAATGACTAGTCATTAGGCGAAATTCTAAAAGACATTTGGATAATAACCCAAAAAACCAATGATGGTAAGTATTTAATGATTTCCTGGAATGATGAGGGATTACACGAAATCATTAAATACTTATCAGTGCAATAACATCACTTCGGAAAAACTTCCAACTTAAAAAGCAATTAAGATCAAGGTCAAGTGGGCGGTTTTCTAGATTTGTTTTCGTAATCTTTACATCAACAGATAATGCGCTGTGGTTCGTAAGAAACGACCAAATACACGAAGACCTCAGGATACTGCAGCTTAATAGAGTTCGCAAAAAACGCCGCCATCAACCTATAAGAGGTACTAGCGGCACACCCCAACCCAGCTATAGAAGGATTATGGGACTACGACATCCAAGATGGAATGAAGCACAAGATGCCGAAAATCATCTTGAGAAACCAACAATAAACAAAGGTAGTAGTATATTTAATGCATTTGTATTTATTGCAGGTACAGCGTATATACATTACCGTCAGGAAATAACCAACGCTACGAAGGCACAGAGGGTTAAAACCCGAAATAGCCGCAATTAATTAACAGTGACCGATTCCATTGGTATGGTCAATGCCTTCTAGAGGCCTTTGGTTTTGTTATCAACCACCAGTACGCACCCTGTAATTTACAACAAACGCTCTGTTATGAAATCTTTTAAAATTTAACAACATTTAAGAACAATTGCAAATGTTGCGCATTTTGTAGCATCTATGACAAATTAAAAACTACTTCAAGATTTCAATATTCGAAGGGTTGCCCTTTGCCTTTACTATTCCACTTTTATTAATAGACAATGATATCAATTGATAACCCACCGTTTGTATGTAATAATTAAGATCACATGTATTCTTTTCATATTTCTTTTATAGTGCACTCAATTTTTTACAAAATATTGTATGCTTTCCATAGAGGATAAAGCTTCGATACAAGTTTTAGCGTTATTGGATCATTGGTTTTGTTACCGAATTGGCAAGAATACCATAACGATTATTTCTTAACTGTTGGCAGCATGGGTTAGAAGGGGAAATGTACAATAATTAAAGCAGATTATTCCTTACTTACAATAAAAAAGAGTAAAAAAGGGAAATTAACTCTACGGTAACCTAGGTTATCGTAGATTTATTTCCATTTTTTTATTTGATCATATAAATGTACGGTAACCTAGGTTACCATAGATTTAATTTCCATTTTTTATTCTTTTTCACCTTGAGCATGCGTAATATTGGAATAATTTGCTTTATAACGTATCGTAGAAAAAGGTGAGAACAGTTTGACAGTTTACTTTTGGGAATTGCGTCGGTTAACAGTGTTAACACTGGCTGCCAGGTGAGGTAAAAGTTTTATAGTAACGTTAAATGAACTGACTATTACAATTTATATTCAATGTTTCCTTTACAAATTTGTAGATTAAGCAAAGGTCTACTATACATCTTTAATATGTCTGCTAAAATAGCATTAGAAATTGTAAAACAAAACGCAATTGAGGCAGAAAGATCCATTCTGCAGTTAAAAAATGAGGTTAGTTTGTAAAGAAGTCATTAATAAATAATAAATATTTTTATTTAGTTGAAAACCATTACTACTGTCTACAATAATTTAAGATGTAATCAATTAAGAGAAGAAAATGAAAAGCTTTCATTGGCAGTTGAAGCAGCAAAAAAAAGTTTAATAAACTTGGAAATAAAAAATGGAGTAAAACAAATAGATATTGCTTTAACTAAACCAGTAAAGGTACCTGATGAAACAGAAATTAAGGAGTGTGATACTCAAATGAAAAGTGAAAAGAAACTTGTAAGTAAGAAAAAGACAGAATCAAAACAAAAAAGTGATGATACTAAGAGAGATGTGGAAGTAATTGACATAGGCCGTTTAGATTTAAGAGTGGCTAAGATTGAGCATGTTCAGAAACATCCAGATGCAGATACATTGTATGTTTTAAAAATCAACTGTGGTGAGGATAAACCGAGAACTGTTTGTTCTGCTCTCGTAAAATTTGTTCCAATAGAACAGTTAGAGGACAGTAGTGTTTTGTTGCTTTGTAATTTAAAATCTGTAAAGGTATACTGTGAAGCTGTGTGTTATTTTTTTTGTATGTTTTTATTATAGATGCGCGGTATAACATCTGAAGCTATGATAATGTGTGCATCTCGCCCAGATGCAATAGAAGTGCTCATACCACCACCAGGATGTGTTCCTGGAGAAGCAGTACATTGTGATGGATATAGTAGAAATCCAGATCTAATCATGAATCCTAAGAAGAAAATATTTGAAACTGTGGTTCCTGATTTAGCCACAAATGATGCTTTGGAAGCTTGTTATAAAGGCATCCCATTCAATGTAGCCGGAAAAGGATACATTAGGGCTGCTACACTTAAAAATTGTCCAATTAAATAATTTGTTCAGAATTATTCTCATGTTTAAATAAAAACGATACTTTCTGGCCTTGCTGCTTTTTATTATAATTGCAGTGTATATATTTTTCACATAAATAGAGAAAAGTTATAGCAAATCTGTAATCCACTACGTTTGAACGTATCTAAAAATACAAAGGTGTCTACTCAAATGACCGGTGTTAAGTTAACAGCCACTTTCATTCCGGCACCCCAAATATCAATGGTATCGGTAAACCAAAAAAAGCAAAGTCAGAAAATCCTACTCACTTTAAACTTATAAAACATATAAAATACGCAACTATCATCCTAAATTTATCCCATTCATTTATAAATGGTGTAAAAGGTAAAAACTTGCCCCCAAACATAACAAAATTCATAATTCTGTCAGAAAAATCGTGCCAAATTTAAACTTTTAAAATACATTATAAACCACGTAACAATCATCCCCTATTTATACCATTAATTTGAAAAAGGCTAAACCTCACCGAGCCATTCCGTACCACATCAATCAAGGTCCCAACCTGACCATCTCAGATTTGTCTGAAATTTGGTATGCCCTAATAAATACTAATTCAGAACAATTTTTATTTTTATCTCTTCAGGGTTTTAGGTTGTACAGTTTCAAAAATGGCAAAAATTCGGAATTTTTCGCTTGCAAACAAATTTTTATTTCTTCATAGGTTGAGTTCTAATAAAGCTAGAATAGCCCATATAGGCTAATTTTTAGATAATTTTCTGGGTTTTAATTTGATATGCAACATGGCCACATTTTAAAAAATATTCTGGAAAAAATATAAAGGCCAACTTACTGACTACAAATGCTGCAAGTTGCATTATGGGATGCCAATGGGATCATATTAAAACACTATTTTATGAGAAGAGTGTTGCTATTTTTACCATAGAAATTCACTGTTTGCATTTATTCTTTCTATGTTTCTAAGTAAAATAAGGTTGTTTAGGACTTTAACATAGTAATGTGTAAATCAGCTGAAATTGTTTCCCTCCAATTCTTGACATAACCTATACCTAAAAGTTATTTAGTGTGTCTTGTGAAGTGGCAATTAGTTAAATTGTTTTATATCCTTCAGTGAGTTTTATTAATGATTCTTACAACCCAAAGTGTGACTTTTGTGTTAAATAAATCTGTTTTAGTTCAAGTAATGAGATAAGAATGTGCTAAATGTAGCAATTTGTAGACCTGTTTTAAACTTTGGACAATAAATAATAGTTATAGGCCTAGGCATATACCGCAAACAATTCAAACTTAACGTTTTGTGTTCAGAGATTTTGTGATTCTGTTTTGAAAGCTATAATATAAACTGTATTATTAGTAAATTATGCACAATGCCGAAAATTTCTGCATTATGCTATAACCCATTCAATGAAAAAAGCCATAACAATCACCAGAAGAACCTAGGAGATGTTAATGACAAAAATTACCTTGTTTTGAGCTAATCCAAAAAGTTTGTGACAAATGCAGGAAAAAAATATCATAAATTGTAAGTAGGCCTGAACCAGAATTAGATTTAAATCCAAAATCATAATGCTCTCAAAGTTCTGAAGACTCAACAGATCATGATGTTGCAACTGATGTAGTTGTAGACAGTTTGAACAACTCTTGGAAAATATTGAATGATACACCTATTACTGCACATCCAGAAGTGTGAAAATGCCAGTTTTACCTAAAAGTTGGTCAGCAGCGAAAATTCAGGAAGAGTTTTCATGTTCAAACTATATGGTCAGGAAAGTTAAAGAGAAAGGAATTTTGTCATTGTAGTGTTTGACGCACCCGGTATAAAATAAGAAGGTCAGAGAAAGCGATGGTGCTCTCTCGTTCTGTAAACGTTCTGTGACATGGACGCGTCGTGCGTAATAAAATTATGTTTTAAGTAACACATAATTAATTATTCTGTTTATCTTCCTTTTGGTAAGTTAAGCCACCTCGAAGATACATAACAGTCATCACCCAACCCGAAACCTGGAAAAGCCCTTGATAAAAGAACCGTTGAATTGGTCAAGAAGTGTTGTTGCTTTGACGACATAAGCAGACCCATGCCTGGAAAAAGAGGCTTTGTTGCAACAGTAATTGATAGGAAAAAAACACAAGTACAGAAAAGATTAGTATTAAGTAACTTGAAAGAAATTTATTCAAAGTTTAAAGATCAGTTCAGAGATGCTAAAATTGGTTTTCAAAGTTTGTTGAACTTGGCCTAAAAACTGTTTGTTAGCCGGTGGAAGTGGCACGCACGGTGTTTGTGTCTGTACAACACATCAGAACTTCAAACTAATGCTGGATGATTGTAGAATATCCAATTTAACTGGAGAAAACATAACATACCGAGTGTCCCAATAAAATGTATACACTCATTAACAGTTCATAACAACCACACTTTTTTTTCAGTTGTGACTGCTTAAAATAATGGCTGGAGTCAGACAACTCTGAGGAAAGAAAATTCATTCTAAAGTGCTACTGGAAGACTGAGAACGTAAGTGAAGTGCAAAGATGGTTTAGGATGGAGTTTCAACGAGATGCACCAACGAGACTCACAATTACTCGTTTGCGAGATAAGTTTGAGGAAGAAGGAATTGTTAAGGATGTCCATAAGAACCATTCCGGAAGACCACGTTCATCCACCAGCCCCACAAGAGAAGGAGAAGTCATTCAGAGATTTCAGCAATCACCTAGAAAATCTGTCCGGCAAGCGGCTCGTGAGACAGGAGTTTCAAAATCGAGCGTCCATCGCATTTTGAAGCGTGCCAAATGGAGAAGTTTTATTCCTAGATTAGTGCATGCTCTCAATGAAGATGATTATGACCGCAGAATCCAATTTTGTGAGTGGTACCAAGCAAAATGTGCTGAGGACAATCAATTCCCATACAAGTTTGTTTGGAGTGATGAGGCTATGTTCAAGTTAAATGGTTCAATAAATCGTCACAATTGCACCTACTGGGCAGCTGACAATCCTCATGTGACAGTGGAACACCATGTGAACTTACCAGGTGTTACAGTGTGGTGTGGTTTGTCAGCATTTGGTTTAATTGGACCTTTCTTTTTTGATGGTACCGTGAATGGTGCAAATTACCTCAACTTGCTACAAGAATCCGCTATGCCACGCATCCAAGAGATGTTTAGGAATGAAGAATGGTACTTCCAGCAGGATGGAGCACCTCCCCACTATTATCGTGACGTAAGGGCCTATCTTGATGACCACCTGCCAAACAGATGGGTAGGCAGAAGAGGAAGTACCGAGTACCCTCCACGCTCACCGGATTTGACCCCCATGGATTTTTTCTGTGGGGGCACGTTAAACACAATGTTTACACCACAAAACCAGCTACAATCGATGAGTTGAGAGCAGCTATTGAAAGAGAATGTTCCGAAATACCAATTGAAATGATTAGGAACGTTTTGGATTCAATCAATCAGCGTTACCAGCTGTGCATGGACCACAATGGCCAACAATTTGAACATTTTCGATAATTGACTAGTTTCTACATTTGTTAACATTATTTTCATTTTTGAAAGTTTTCTGTATTATAATAATTGTTAGTGTTATAGTCATTTAAAGAGTGTATACATTTTATTGGGACGCTCGATACAATACATGTAATGCTAGAGTTACGTGCAATCCTCCCTTACCTTACTGCTACTTCAATGACTGTGAATCCTATTCTGGATCTGAACTTTTAAGAGAGTTTTCCGAAACAGCACTGGACTCTAACAACATTGGCCAGATAATTTACAAGAAGTGGGTTACAGTTGATCGCACTTCTTTAGAAACAATTGTACAGCCAACAGAAGAGTTGATTGATTGTTTAATTGAAAAGTTGCACTTGCTGAAACGACACTCCTTTGTTGCAACACAGCAATCTAATTTTTAGAATAAAATCAAGTGTGACCTCAAGAAAGACGACTTTTTGGTAATTTGTGATTTTTCAGAAAATTACACTTGAGGTGGTCTAAGGCTACCATTGGACAAACGCTCAAGCAATTGTCTACTCTTTTGTTGCTTATTACAAAGAGGATGACAAAATCAAACACGTGACTTATGTTGGCATATTAGAGCACTTGACACATGACACTGTAGCAGTCCATCTTTTTCAGTTGTACTTAATTCAATTTTTAACTGGACATTCCGATACGACATCCGCCAAAATTCTCTATTTTTTAGACGGCTCAGTAGCTCAGTATAAGAACAAAAAAACTGTTAACTTATGCCATCATGAAGAATCTTGCGGAATCTATGCTAAATGGCATTTTTTTGCTACTGCCTACGAAAACGGAGCCAGTGATGGTTTGGGTGGGACCGTCAAGGGACTAACAGCTCGTGTAAGTCTTCAACGACCTCTCTCGGACCAGATCCTGAGTCCTGAACAGTTTTACTAGTTTGCTAAGGAAAATATTGATGGCATTAATTTTCGGTTTTCCACTTCAGGAGACCATTTAAGGCATGAACTCAACCTCAAAGAAAGGTTTGATAAATGTTGTTCAATCACTGGAACACAGAAGCTACACTCTTTCATTCCTCTGTCAAAAAACAAAATCAAGACCAAAGTGTACTCCAATTCAGACGAAATTGAAGTTGTGCTGGTTACTGATTTAGACACCGATCCTACACCCTTCAGTAAATTAACACATGGTGGCTATATTGTCTGTAAATATGATGACCAATGGTGGCTGGCATATGTTCTTGATAAAAACTAAGAAAAAGGCGAGAGAGAGGTTAGCTTTTTGCATCTGCATGGACCAGCAGCATCATTGTCATTTCCTCGCCCTCTTGACATTCTAAATATCAGAAGCAGTGATGTTAAGGCCACTGGAAGAACATACACTCTTTCGAATAGCGAAATGCTTCTTTGCTCGAAACTTATTCAATGAGATAAACTACCAACCTTATAGTGTAAAAACTATTTTCAAAACTGTGTAATATTCAGCCTCCTACACCTATTTTAAATATGCGTTACATAGGCTAATATGAATCATCAATCAATTCAATTTCAACAATTAAAACAATTTACAATGTAGCTCAGATAGCCAGAGTAAGTTGTCATACTTGGTCATATGCTACAATTTTTAAACTGTTTCAAAAACATGCTTATGAAACAACAAATAATTTTTTACAATGTTTTTCACAACATGTAACATATCTTCATATTTTTGTTTGTTTATTTTCCAAAATAAAAATAATTATTATACTAGATAATATAAATTACTTACTTGAATTGACACTTTGTGGACACTCTTCTACATAAATTCTGTTCTAATATGATTCCATTGGCATCCCATTATGAAACTTGCTGCATTTGTAGTCAGTAAATTGGTCTTTGTCATATATTTTTTTCAGAATTTTAAAATTACAGTTTTTCAAAAACCAGTATATACAATTTTTCAAAAAGTTTATGAAAATTGAAATTTTTTAAATGTAGTCTTGTTGCATATCACATTAAAGCCCAGAAAATTATCTAAAAAATGAGCCTATTTGGGCTGTTCTAGCTTTATTAGAACTTAACCTATAAAGAAATCAAAATTTGCTTGCGGGCGAAAAACCTTGATTTTTGCCATTTTTTAAACTGTATAACCGGAAAAGATAAAAATAAAATAAAAATTATTATTTACTAGGGCTAGCAACTTACCAAATTTCAGACAAATCTGAGAAGGTCAGGTTGAAAACCGTAGTTTTGTTGGTTGGTTTGACACGGAATAGCCCCACCCCCAAATACGAGAAAATTCATAATTTCTGTCAGAAAAATCCTGCCAACTTTAAACTTGTAAAATATATTGTAATGCACGCAACAATCATCCTGAATTTACATCATTAATTTGCAAAGGGGATAAAAGGTAAAAACTCAACCCAAACACAAACAAATTTTTCTGGCAGAAAAATTCTGCCAACTTTAAACTTATAAACGTATTATAATCCACGCAATAATCATCCTGAATTTATCCCATTCATTTGTAACGGGGATAATAGGTAAAACATCACCCCCAAACATAAAAAATTCCTAACTTCTGTCAAAAAAATTCTGCCAACTTTAAACTTACAAAATATATTATAAGCAAGCAACAATCATCTTGAATTTATCCCGTTGATTTGCTAAGGGGATAAAAGTTAAAACGTCACTCCCAAATACAAGAAAATTCATAATTTCCGTCAGAAAAACCCTGCCAACTTTAGACCTATAAAATATTTTCTAATCATCCTGAATTTTCATTATTAACTTGAAATGGGAATCAAAGATAATAAATCACCCCAAAATATAAAAAAATTTAAAACCTGTCAGAAAAATTATGCGAACTTTAAACTTATAAAACATATTGTAATACACACAACAATCATCCTGAGTGTATCCCATTTATTTACAAAGGGGATAAAAGTAAAAAGTCACCCCCCCCCCCTAAATAAAAAATTTCATAATTTCAGTCAGAATATTCCTGCCAACTTTAAACTTGTAAAATATATTCTAAATCACGCAACAAGCATCTCCAATTTATACCATTAATCTTCAAAAGGGATAAAAGATAAACTCGCCCTCAAATGGAAGAAAAATTCATAATTTCCTCTAGAAACATTCTGACAACTTTAAACTTATAAAATATATTATAAACTACACAACAATTATCCCCTATTTATACCATTAATTTTGAAAAGGAATAAAAGATCAAAACTCGCCCCTAAATATAAAAAAATTCATAACTTCTGTCAGAAAAATTCTGCCAACTTTAAACTTATAATAGTATATTAAAAAACTAGTTTCATAACACCAGTATTGAAGCACGAATTAAAAAAAATACGAGTGGCGTAGCATAAATTCAAATCTTTTTCGAACTGCATTTTGTGCGAATGACAAAATATTTAGTTATGACAAGGTTATGGTTGGACAGTAGATTTGTAAAACCATAGCAACGGCATGTATTTGTTAAAGGAAAGTTTTTTAAATAATGGTAATGAAGCAAAATTGAAATCCTGATTATAATAGTATATTCTTCCACGAGCGTATAACGATAGCTGTTATTCACGAGGATAAAGTTCAGGCCACGACTCGCGAAGCGAGGAGTGGCCTGGTTATCCAAGCGAATAACAGCTCATTACACGAGAGTAGAAGACTATACTTTCTGAAAAATACAAATCTTCGTCCATGTGAAAAATGTACTCAATGTTACGAAGTACCTTAACCGTAAATAACGAAATAAATATAGAACATTATTCCAAACTGCGCGCTTTCCTGAAACGTCGGTCGGAAGGCTATCGCCCGAAGAAATCCAAACCATTTATTAGTGAAGCACCGGATAATATATATCTTGCAACAAAGGTAATAACGTCAAATTTGCCATGCGTTATTTTTATATAAAATATGTTTAATGTTGCATTGATAATGGGCATAATGGGCGCATGTCTCAGTGTGGAACTCCGTTTATGAATATTGATATCCAAGATCTTGCATCAGCCTATTTAATTACGATACCAAATACGAAAACAAAAACTTTATGAAAATTTACCATCACAGGCAAATTTTACGACATATGTAAGAAATATATCAATCTTCGTCCAGCTAATGCAAACAGATATTTTTTTTTAAACTACCAACATGGAAAATGCACTGTGCAAAACATTGGCATTAATAAATTCGGATTCATGGGAAAACAAATAGCCACTTATTTAAATTTGTCGAGTGCTGAATTATACAACGGACATACTTTTCGTAGGACTTCAGCTACTATATTAGTAGATGCAGAGGGAGATATTACAGCCCTCAAAAGGCATGGCTGCTGGAAGAGCACATCAGTAGCTAAAGGGTACATAGAGGATTCCGTGACCAATAAAATGAACACTGCGAAGAAAATACTGCAATCAATAGAAATGGAGCCAACTACTTCTTCGAATATACTATCGAATAGTGCAACGGGTGCAATAAATATGTCATAATTTAGGTCAACCAGTTGTGAACTTTACTAATTGTAGTAATATTACAATCAATATTCACAAGAATTGATGTTTTTGATTGTTTAATTATCTATTACTTCTGTTTAGTTATAAATTTTCAATTATGTAGTTCGCATAAATTATATATTTTTTTAATAACATATTTATTATAAAGTTTTATTATTTGTAGTCATAGAGAAAGTATAGTCTTTTACTCTCGTATAATGAGCTGTTATTCACTTGTATAACCAGGCCACTCCTCGCTTCGCTAGTCGTGGCCTGAACTTTATCCTCGTGAATAACAGCTATCATTATACGCTCGTGGAAGAATATACTATTATACGCTATTTTATCGCCGACTATCATTTAAATTATAAGAGAATTCCGATGTTGGATTAGCACATTTATTCAAGCATCTTTGTCGTTTTTACACATGTTATATGACGTAGACGGAAAACATTTGTTGTGTAAAACCCGTGGGTGGTGAACTGAGACCTACACTACGTTAAAACGTAGGTTCACTTTCAGTACACGCGTTATATGACGAAGGCGGAAAAAAATTGTGTAATACTGATGTTTGGAAAAAACACGTGAAACACTGTTAGATGTAATGGTAGTAGGTACCGTTGATAATTTCTGTTGGTGGGAATGATACAGAAGACAGTGATTGGAATTATAATGCCAGTGGTTAAGGAATCTGCTAATTGTTTTGTGTACAATTATAGTTAAAAAATTTTTTCGAAAGACAAAAACTGTAAAATTTCAGTTTTTTAATTTTGTGAAGTAAAGTTCGTCTTTTTTGTGTAAAATTGCAATTTAAAACGCTTTTTGAGACCAAAAACCTTCGAATTTCAATTCCCTTAATTGGAATTCTTTTTTTTGTGTTCAATTATAGTTAAAAGTACAAAAATAACTGAAATAATACTTGTCAATTTGTAAAAAATATCATAATTTAAAATTTAAGCAGTTTGTTGAAGGTTCCGAATTCAGGAATAAATCGTATGCAATTAGATAGTAAAACGATTTTATATAAGTTGTATATTAATATTATATGTAGATATTCGGACTCATCAGAAATTGTTCTTTAATTGTTTAGGTACTTAATTGTTTATACCATTATACTGAATTTATTGACGCATAGTTTAAATAAATGAGAATTATTCAATTTAGTTTAGTTAAGTTTGTAACATTTTAAAAACGACATAAGTAAAAAAAATTTTAAGTACCGCTGGGTAAATTATTTTAAGTCGATATTTGCCATTTATGTAAAGCCATGCTGATGCACTTTTGCATCTTCTTCTAACGCATGAATTTAAATTGTACGTACGTTTTAACGTAAAGTGTAGGTTTTAGTTCACCACCCGCAGAGTTATACCATAGATATCTTACTTAATAACTAACAACAGATTTCTTTCCGTCTTCGTCCTATAACATGTGTAAAAACCACAAAGTTGCATGTTGGATCGTAGTGCTTGAAATAGAGCCAATCCGATATCGGAATGTTCTCATAATTTCAATTTTGGCAGACTTTAGTGTCTTGAAAGGTTTTGATATTCTTACGTTTGAGTAATAAAGTTTGTGAAAATTGTTTTTTCATTTTACTGAACTAGATTATCAAATCATGTTCTTGTTTTGTATAATGTGTAAAAATACCAGAAAATGATGTATTTTCTGTATTTCGTGCAATAAAACTGCTGTGTGTATACTTACACAATTAACCAAAAATTAAAAGCTTTATTTAAATTTGCTTCAACATATTAATATAGTTTTTTATTAGAATTTGAAGATCATGAATATTACTTTTACATAATTTAAAATCCCAAGTTTTAATTTTGAAATAATTAAATAGTGCCATCTGTTAGTAAACATGATAAAGTTTTGTATCCAATTGACAGATTTAAATTACAGTTTGCTGTAAATCGTTACCGGTTGAACATGCCACGGAAGTGATCCGTCATCCTTCCCAGTAAATTTTAGGAGAAACGCTTGTATGAGTAATTATAGTTCGAATTTGAGATAACGTTATTAGTTTAACAATCACGGCAGATCAATCGTAGTGCGTTTTATAGAAATTTTGAACAATTATTTTGTGATTGGTACACTTTGTTTGTTACTATTTTGATTTGCGTTGTGGTTTGGAGTTTTGAAGGAGGCCATCTTTGCAATCACCTATCAAAGGTCCTTGGCTCGCGGAATCGTTTGTCTGGTGAAAAACCAGTGTCTATAACACATAAATCATCAAATGGCTTTAAAAAGAATTAATAAGGTACGTTAATGCTTTTACAGTGAAGTCTGACCTTTTATTATTGAAATTTTATTGGGATATTCCTTTTTATGTGAACTAAACGCCCTTAATGATTTGTGATAGAGAAGTGTGTGATCGACGGAATTTTAGTTGTTTCACCATTTTTATACAATTTTTATCGAGCTTTGAAAAGTTAAACGTGTTGTGCAATCAATTAAAGTGCTTTGGTACTTAGTAAGAAAGGGATTAGGACAGCTGTTAAGAATGTTCATTTTTGCTTTATCAGGTAGAATTACTACATAAAAATGTGCCGGAAAAAGCGCAGTTGGTAATAAATCAAGTTCATCATTTTCTCTTGTTAATTGTGAATTTCTACATTGTGGCACTTTCAGGTAGGGTGTTATTTTTAAGGCCGGGGTCAATCACATTTTTTACTAACCTCTCCATATTAGGTACTTAAATAATATGCTTGTTTTTATACCTATTATTTTCTCATATTAAATTTATTTATTTGTATTTTAGGAATTACAGGACCTCGGCAGAGACCCTCCAGCACAATGTTCAGCAGGACCTGTTGGAGATGATTGTAAGTCATTTATAACATTGTTATTTGTTAAATTTTTAATTTATATAATGTTTCAGTATTTCACTGGCAAGCCACAATAATGGGACCAGTAAGTATTTTAAGCGTTCTTTTTATTTCAAAGTATACATGTAAATATATGTATTCTTGTACATTTATTTTTATTGATGTAATATTTCCGATTTGGGATGGATAATTAAATTGAATTTATTTTCAGCCTGACAGTCCATACCAAGGAGGAGTATTTTTTTTAACAATTCACTTTCCTACAGACTATCCGTTTAAACCACCAAAAGTGGCATTTACTACTAGAATTTATCATCCAAATATAAACAGTAATGGTAGTATTTGCCTTGATATTTTACGTTCACAGTGGTCTCCAGCATTGACTATTTCAAAAGGTATGTTTTTTGTTTATTTTAGTTTTTAAAATGTAGTGGAATTATTCAAATATTTTCATTATAATGAATATCACGTTTTGCTTTCAATTATGAATTTACCCCCTTAGATTTTGTTAATTAGTAAACTTCAGTGTATTCTGAGCTGTAGCAATCCCTAGAAGACATTTATTGTAACCGTGAAATGCCAAACTACTCTGACTATTACAGCACACATTTTAATTTTTGTTAAAACCAATTATTGATTGTAAATTATCTGCATTGTGCAAATTTTGTCCATTTTGACATATTGAAATTACCTGATCATAGTTCTGTGTTGTGAAAAGGAAGGCAATGATTTCTGTTTCATGTAACCATTGACTATGACCACCACATATTGTGTATTATAATTAGTCTGGGGAAATTATGTTGGAATTTCTTGCACAGAATAACATTTTTATTTAGATTGCATATTCAAATTGAGTGGTATTTCCTGAAAGCAGGTGGAAGACACTTCATAATGCTATCAGCTATGTTAGTGAAGAATTCATTAAAGATGTTTACTGTAAGTGACTTGAATATTTTTGTATTATTTTTGTAAGAATTGCGCTAATAATTGTTTCAATAAACATGAAAAATCTGGAACACTGGATCTGTGGCAGGACCTGTAACAAACAAAATTTGTACCACATAAAATTAGAAACAGAAATTAAAAAATGCCGCTCTAGTTCAAACTAAGGAAATTTCTAATATGTACATATCGAGTAACGCTTTGTTGCATACCTTGTGAAAATGAAAGTTATTAATATTCATTGAGTTCTAAGTAGTCTAAAGGTCCCCGATTGTCCATTCATTAGAATTTGTTTGTTTTTCCAAGATCTCTAAACGTACATGGCAATCAAGTTTGTACTTATTATTAACATGGTTATTAACCCTTATCTGCATGAGCCTCAAAACAAACTTATTCCGCGTGAGATGGGTCTGCTGGGCCCACTAGCTGAAACAATGTATTTTATGACAGATTTATGTAATGATACAAAGATTTTCTAAAAAATTTGAAATAGATCATACCAAAATTTATACATTTTTTACATACTATTTCTTTGAGCTAAGCTCACTGCAAATATGAACGAAACATCGACTGCATCTGGTTCTAGTTTTCTTATGTAATTTAGAGGGACACATAGCACATTTGGATTTCACATTAACATGCTGAATTGCCTGGTCTTGCCATTTAGCCCTAGCTACTTCATATCCGCAAATCTCAATTGCCAATTATACATTATTATGCAGTTGGGTCTGTTTGGATCTAAGTTTGATAATTTGTTCAGTCATTTCATAAGCCAGTTGTCTCAAAATGAGTCTCCTTTTATACTTCCGTGATTTATTCCAGTCTGGATTCAAGAGCAACCAAACCACAAGGGCATTGTACGCTCCAATATCCATAGTATCGGTATCGCCCATCTTTTTCGTTTTTATTTTTGAATAGTATGTTTTTACCATATTGTCCAGATTGTCAATGCCTCCTTTGGTTGAATTATACTCCAATATTATTTCAGACTTTTTGTCCTTGTTATTAGATACGATTCCTTCTTGATCAATCGTAGACAAAAGGATAACTGATTGATTTTTCTTTAGGACAAGAACAAATTGTAGTATAGTTATGATACCCAAATATTATAGACAATTCTTCTCGTTTCCTGTGAGGCAGCATTTGGTGAGGTAAAAATAATTTACTTTTCTCAACGGTTCCAATTCTGTGATAAAAGGAAATCCATTAAAAATTTGTCAGCAGTAATATCTCTCCCTGTATTGAAAAGTTGGTGACAAATTTTTGACTACTCTAGGGCTTTGCTTCTTTTCAGGCATATTTTGTTTTCTACAGTACAATTGTATATTTATGCAATAGCTGTTTTCGGCATCAGCAGCAACCCACAATTTTTAATCCATATTTTAATGGCTTTGAATATTTAGCTGTAAATATTTGGCACGACCTCTCCAAAGATAAAGCTGTTTATCGACGGTAATTTTCAGATTCAATTCCAATTCAGGATATAATTTTTTTATTCTGCAAATAAATTGAAATATTCGGAAATTTGTCTGAAGCCCTTCTCTTGTCTACCTGGTTAATTCATCGAATCTTATACAACGCAAGATCTCTCAAATCTGTTGCACGAAAACGGGCCATACCAACTTCTGCATCACACAATTATCTGATATCTTGCGATCCGAATGAAATACGCCTGCTAATAAACAGAGCTCGATAACTACATCTAATTCTTCCATAGTCACATTTTTCCAAGACACATAAATTTTGGCCTTTGTCATTAGTATGAAGTATAGTGTTTAAAAGCTTCTTTTATTGTGGACATATTTATGCCCCTTGCAGGATATCCAGGTTTACTTACAGTACAAATGTTATTTGCCGCAGTTCTTCGTTTTTGTTTTGAGGGTTGCTTTGTCCATAAAATTTTTCCATCACGTAAAATACCGTCATTAGTTTCTGGAATATTTCAGCTGTCCACAAGTAAATCTGATAGATCTAAAATAAATTCAAATTTATTTTACTTTATCATAAAATGACACAATATTTTTACCACCCGAGTTAGTGTAGATTCGTTATCACTAGTATCAGTTTCATTCTTATCCTGTCAACTATTTGTTGCTTCCTGAAGAAATTATAAAAGGGTTTCTTTTGTAAGGCCCGTGCCAAGCTTAAAGAATCTAAATAATCTATATCAACATCCATGATAAATTCCCGTATACCTCACTTATACATTTTTTCTAATACACTGCAGATGACCGTGGATGCAAGCAGCGACTTGCAAACACAGAGGGTCGTGGGGAGAGGCAAACAACACAAACAGACTAGACTGCATAAAAAGTTATAATTATTATGCATGAGCTGTGCTTATATTACATACATTTAGTAAAAAATACATCTTTCTTTTTAGATTTTTGTACAATAATAAGAAACTGTACCTGTTTTTGATCCTTTGGATTACCTAAAAGAGTTTGCAAACTATTATCTGAAGTAGTGATTGTTTTCAAATTCCCTTTGGAAAGGATTTCCTACCTATATTGATAACCACTTCATCTGAAAATGTAGTCATTTTTTCTTTAATACTTAATTATTATAATTTTGAACTAAAAGAGGAACATTAAGCAAGCTATGAACCCTAAAATTAAAACCTTCAAGTTTATCCTGTTTACTGTGATTGGAGTCATTAGTTATGAACATTTTAGTGCTACTCCTTATGATATATATCTCGTTTACAACCATTTCTTGTTACCAGAGCATCAGGAAACGGGAGACTGTCATTTGTCTCTATCTCATAAGTAAATTTGATTGTCTGAAGTTTAGAATTTAAAGTTTCTGCATCATTCACATATCTAATCCAAACTCTAGAAAAATAAGGTAAATCACGTTGTAAGTCTGTTTCAAATTTACCCATGGCTATAAATAGAGATAAGCTATGACTCATTGTTGTAACGTATGTCTCAAAAGTTTTGGTACATAATCCAGCGGATATAAAATACGCGAGAATGATAAAATATTAGGTTGGCTATGGAAACAAAAATTCTCTGAAAGTTTGTCTTCACTGTGACAGTTCAGTTTTCGAAATCAGTTGTACTAAACTAGCTTACAAATGAGATTTTCGTAAAAGTATTTATAGTCTAGTTGGGCAAATGCGTAAGCGTGAAATAGTTCGTATATTCGAAAATCGAAATATTTCCCGCAGAACTATTTATCGCGCAATAGTGGATTGTGAACTAGGTATACCATGTATAAATCTCCCAAAAAATGGAAGACCCAGATCTTTTACCCAAGCCAGAGCAGGCAGGTTAGTAAGAAGAGCAACAAATAAAGTTGGAATGTCGGTCAGGAAATTATCTAAGGATACAGTTTGGAGGGAATTGCTTAAGAATGGTCAGGAAAATCGAAAAAGAAGGACATGTTCAAAATATACGCCAAATCAGTTGGCACGGATACCACGATGATATCGGGCATTAAGGCGGATACATTTTGCCAACAAAGTCATTGTTACTGATGATGAAAAATATTTTACTCCAAGTAGAAAAGGAAAAATTTACTGACAACGTTTTAGTCTGGTGCGCGATTTTAAGAGAGTTATCGAGACTTATGTGGGGCGGGCGCTGAATTATTTCATTAATGAACATCATGCTGAAGACGATATAATGTTTTGACCAGACTTAGCATCATGGCATTACGCCAGGGAAAATCAGAACTGGCTCAACGCTCATGACATACCATTCGTACCCCCAATAGAAGAATTTTGGGCACTTTTGAGTAGAAAAGTGTATGATGGAGGATGGCAAGCCAAGACTGAAGAACAGTTAAGACGCAGGATTTACAGAAAAATTCGAGAAATCGATATTACAGTCGCTCAAGACCTTTTGTGAGATGTTCACATAAAATTGCGTCTTGTTGAAAATTACGGACCACTTTATTCAAGTTCTCAACTTTGTTAATTATAAGTCTATAATTATGTTTGATAGCTATAGGTTTAAATAAATCATATTTGTTTATAAAACTGTTATACTCTGTGTCCCAAATATGATGCTCACCATTGGGATCTCAACTATTATTAGAGTAAGAATGTTTGTTAAATGGGGAAAGTTTTAGAGAGTTTTGGCCTCAAATACAATCCGTTTACAAAACTTTTCTGATTCATTTACTTTTTAGATATTTGAAAAAAATTGAAAATCGCCCATTTCGTTTTTCGTTAACTCATTAACCAATGATCTGACAGCTTTTTACATTTGACATTATTAAGACACTTTTTACCAAGGAATGTTTTTATCGTAATTAGAACCGCCGATCGTCTTTTGTTTTTTCCGTAGTGATGCTAACTTTTGTTTTTCTGAATCGACGCCATTTAGAATTCTTGGTTTTTTTGATAATGCTAAAATGGAGCTTTTCAACCATGTGTCGCATGTCACAAAAATAATTCATTTACAAGGTGTTTTTGAATTTTCTTCTAGTGAAGAAACTCAAAATTGGCAACGTCACATTCAATAATTTTTATTACCATTCAAAGTCTTGTGTGAGAAAGAAATAAGTGAAAATGTTTGAGAATGAAATTAACTTTTATTATCAACTAATAACGAATAAAAACGAATTACTCAACTAGTTGAATTGTTTCATTAAAAGTCTACTAAGATCCTCAATGTTTTATAATAAGTTTACCGTATATTCTTCTTTACACTGTTTAATCCGTTTTGCAAGTTGTTATGTAAACTTGTTGATGCTCTACTGATAAAAAAGTTATCAATAACGTATTAGGTACAATAATTAAAATAAATAGGTGGTAAGCTAAGTGAAGAAAATAAGGTGTGAACATTTTAGAAATTGAAATTAATTTTTATTATTAATTAGGTACTGTAGGAATGGCAATAATTAAAATTATTTAAAAATCCTGCCAAAATTAATTTATTTATATTGTTCGATATGCCTACAGTTATGTTCTATGCATTTTTCACTCTGTTTTTTTACAGCGTTGTAAGTTCTCCTAACAGTATTTCTATTAATAGAACGTAGAACATCAACTGTTCTATGTTTTAATATCTCGCTGGTTTCAGGCGGCTCAAAGTCATATACTTGGTTTTTAACATTACCCCATAGAAAAAAATCTAAAGGGCTAATGTTAGGTGACAGCGCTGGCCAAGAAAGAGAGCCATTACTGGATATTACACGGTCATTAAAATGTTCAAATAATAATTCACGGACCCGTCTAGTCTTATGAGCAGGACATCCATCTTGCTGTATTTGTTCAGGTTGAAATCGTCTTCTTATTGAAGGAAATATTTGAGTTCCATTTAAATTTTCTTAAAAAATGAATGGACCTGTCAGATGGCAATCTAAATTTTCATAAAAAAAAATAAATGTAAAAGCAAATAATAATAAAAATCACCTATCATGCCACACTAAACGTTAAAACCAAATCTAATTTGAAATCGTCTTGGTGCTGTTAAATGTGGATTTTCTCTCGCCCAATAGTGATGGTTGTGCCAGTTAAATACACCACAGTCATTAAAATGGGTTTCATCTGTCCACAAGACTTTCGTCGGAAAATTTTTATCTTCTTGGCATTTTTGAAGATACCACCGACAAAACTGAACCCTTCTAGCATAATCAGTGGGGTTTAGTTCTTCAACAATTTTTGTTTATACTGGTGATATTTATTTGATTTGATAATTCTGTGGACAGATGATTTAGGTATATTAGTTCCATTGTTTACTTGTCTTACTGAAATTTCTGGATTGTTGTCTATTGTTTGTGTAATCATATTTTTTCTTGCTTCATTATTTTTTTGGTATTTCTCTTTTTTTATTTCGAAACTGTCACTTGTCCGTAAATTAATTCTAATTCGTGCAAAAATAGTCTATTTTTTCGTCATTAGTAAATTTTTGCACCATTTTGATTCTAAATTAATACTTTTATAGAAAATAACACAACAATGCTTTACTGAACTACACCTGTCAAATAGATAATAAAAAAAATAACAATATCAACTATTGTTTTCAGATTTGCAGAAAGTATCCACAACTTAATATTTTCAGTTTTTAATTGACAATAACTTGATTAATTTCTAAAAGAAAGTATTGATAAAAATTATTTCTAATTTTTATTATGTAACAATTTAGTGGGGTTGCTAAATTTCACACTTACGTAAAAAGACCAAAAAATAAAAATTATCAACTATAATATTAGGAGCATAATTTATTTTAGTTGTATGTGATAAGTTATTGACGATTTTTTAAATGTTAAACCATAAACAAGTGTAATTTATTTACATAACTTCTTGAAAAAGGAATCAAAAAGTGTAAAGAACAATATACGGTAAACTTATTATAAAACATTTTAGATCTTAATAGACTTTTAATGAAACGATTCAACTAGTTGAGTAATTCGTTTTTATTCGTTATTAGTTAATAATAAAAGTTAATTTCATTCTCAAACATTTTCACGCTTCATTTTCTTCACTTATGTTAATTCTTTCTCACACAAGACTTTGAATGGTAATAAAAATTATTGTATGGGACGTTGCCAATTTTGAGTTTCTTCACTAGAAGAAAATTCAAAAACACCTTGTAAATGAATTATTTTTGTGACATGCGACACATAGTTGAAAAGCTCTATTTTAGCATTATCAATAAAACCAAGAATTCAAAATGGCGTCCATAAGAAAAATAAACGTTAGTATCACTACGAAAAAAACAAAAGACGATCGGCGGTTCTAATTACGATAAAAACATTCCTTGTAAAAAGCTGTCAACTCATTGGTTAATGAGTTATTAACGAAAAACGAAATGGGCGATTTTCTAATATCTAAAAAAGTAAATGCATCAGAAAAATTTTATAAACGGATTTTATTTGAGACCAAAATTCTCTAAAACTTGAACTATTTAACCAACATTCTAACTCTAATAATAGCTGATATCCCAATGGTGACCATCGAATTTGGGACACAGTGTATAATATTTTGTGCCAAAACTTTCGAGGCATACGTTACCATATTCTTGTTTGAAAACTTGATGGTTAATTTTGAAAAAGGTTTGTTTAATACGCAACTCTGTTAATTTAAGAAATTCTTCTACTTCTGCATCGTCCAAATGGTTTTGTTTTAAAACATCCTTTAAATAAAGTTTGATGTATTGAAATGTTCGGAAACAATAAACAAATGTCTAATGAGATTAAAATTTCATCTTCTGTAAGTTCAATGTTTTTTATTTTTTTATCAATAATTTCATAATATATGAAAAGTGTTTGGTGTTTCTGTGGTATGTCGGTGTATTTTGTTTGTTTCAATGAACATGTTTGTTTTACTATTAATATTCAAGAAAGCGTATAAATAAATAACATACATTCCGAATATGAACTTAATCGGGCCATAAATACAGATTTCGAAATATATGGCCACCAATGCCTCCTATTGGGATGGTCAATATGCATAAATCCAATGGTGATCAAGACCAACCTATATTCCAAATATGAGGTGAGGCTGGTTAGTGGTTACAAACAGACGCACATTCATTTTTATTTATATATATATATATATATATATATATATATATATATATATATATATATATATATATATATATATATACAGGGTGTCCTAAAAAGAATGGGCCATGCTGCAGGGGCACCTTCTCTGGATTAAAATATATTAAGTCAACTTAACTTAGTACCAAGTTACTCCTTTAAGCACATACGAGCGTTTAAAGATTTATTTTGTTTTCTATTTTTTACGCTAACTCATTTATTTTTTTAATTATTTAATTAAAATTTGGTTTTTATAGGTTTTTGTATTAGCTGAACATGTCTGTGAAATCAGTTTTTGTGTAAAATATAGACGAAGTTTATTTTCAAAATGTTGACTGTTAACTTCAATACATTTCTGGCATTTTTTGATGAAGTTTCTCCTTACTTTATGAATGATGGATACTGGTTTTTAATACTATTTGCAGTTTCGTTAATTCGTTGCCACAGCGGTGGAATAGACAAGAGCTTTTATGTGTCCCCAAAAATAAAAATCCATTGAATTTAAATCAGGACTTCTAGGAGGCCGTGGATGTTCACTTCCTGGTCTAATCCAACGATGGGGAAATATATTATTTAAATAATCCTGTACAACCACAGTGTAATGAACAGGGGCACCATCTTGTAAACACCACATATTATGATGAATATTCACGGGCACGTCTTCTCTCTAAGAAAGTTTAAGTAATTATCGTCAGTTAGATTTGTTGGGAGTTCAAAAGGACCAACAGGATTGTTATTAATTATTCCGCACCAGATATTAATTTTAAATTCGTGCTGGAAATTTAGCTCCAAAGTGGCATGTGGATTTTCGTCAGTCCATATATGTTTATAAAACTCTTCTTCTAGTAAACGTTGCTTCATCTGTAAATAAAATTCTACGTACAATTGCTGAATTTTGTCTGTTCTTACGCAGTATAAATTCACAAAAATTGTTCTGGTCCAAAAATCACCGGGCAGTAAATGTAAAATGTAAAAAATGTAAAACATTAGATGTTACAGTACGAATAATCCAACATTTAATGATAATCGGCGAATACTTATTGTTGCGTCATCCTCAACAGTATTTAATAATTGTTCGTCTTCTTGAACAGTGCGCTCAATAGGTCGTCCGTTATGATGTACAGGATTATAGCTACCCGTTTCACGCAACCTTGCAAATAATCTCGAAAATATTTTTCGGTCAGGTGAATAAGTTTCGGCATAGATTCTTGCTGCAGCGCGTTCATTAAAATATTGTTGGGCATAAATTGCCATCATATTATTATTAGAAAATAAGTTATGTCGAGGCATTGTAAAAGAAAAATTTAGCTGTGAGTTAAATTCAATAAATTACAGAAATTAGAGTTAAAGTGACACTGACTGACAGCAGCCTACTAAATGTATTTTATTATAGTTTGTCTGCTAGCAAAAGAAATTTGGGCAAAAAATTAATTTCTTTTTAACAAAGGAAATAGAGTTTAAATAATTTACAGAGAGTAATTATAAATAAATAAATGATATATTTTACTGAATTCTCGTTAAGGTAAAATAAGTAACTGTGACATACGAATCACATATGGATAAGTGAATCACACATATTAGAAGTTCGTAGAAATGAATATAAGATATGATAAAGATGCCCTATCCCACTGGTCTAATGTAATACAAAAAAATATAACCAAAATATCTTGAAGAAGAAAAAAGAACTGGGGTGGTAACAAACAACATTTTTAAAATAGATATATTCAATATATATTATATTCAAGTCGCTTCATAAATTTATTTTTGGTTGATTTTGTGCTCGTTAATATTGTTGTCGAATACACTATATTGAATGTTCGCGAGAGTAACAGAATCTGTAGTACTAATTTTAAATACATTTTTCTTGGAAATGGTGCAGTTTAGCGACATGTGACAAGTGTACTGTTTATAAAGCTATTATGAATTTTTTAAAAGTTACTCATTATGTCAAATTTTTCACATACCAAAAAAATGTGACGAGAATGTAACATATAGGTTGCTGCAAGCGTCCTCTATACTTTATACAAAAACTGATTTCACAGACATGTTAAGCTAACACAAAAATATATAAAACCAAATTTCAATTAAATAACTAAAAAAATAAATGAGTTAGCGTAAAAAAATAAAAAACGAAATAAATCTCTAAAGGGTTGTATGTCCTTAAGGGAGCAACTTGGTACTAAGGCAAGTTGACTTAAATCGGTATATTTTAATCCAGAGAAGGTGGCCCTGCAGTATGGTCCATTCTTTTCAGGATACCCTGTAGATTGTTAAAAAAAATTATGTAAACAAGAGTTACCACAAATATGGCTATTTAATTGTGGCAATCGGTAGGATTCCAAACCATTACATAAGCAGGTTTCTTCGCATCATTACAATAATAATAATTTATCTGTGATAGTAGATAGTAGAATATTGGAATTGTCAATGTAAATGGAACAAGCTAAACAATTACTTAGTTATACAGAATCAAACAAATTTGTGACCATAAATTCATCAACAGAATAAAAAGCTTTCCCTTTAAGTATTTTGTACAATTTTAGTTGTTTCACACGCAACTCTCTTATGTTAACTGGCAATTTGTTAAACACTTTTGTGCCATAATAATTATTTTGAGCAGTTTTTAGAGGTATACGCATAAGGCTCAAACTGTTATTGTCTGGTCTTATGCTCATGTAATTCACTGAAAGACTCATAATAAATCAAGTTTTGTTTTACATACAATTTGCAATTCAGAGTATACACACATGGAAGAGTTAAAATTTCCCATTCAATAAATGTTTTTTACAGCATTCTCTGTAACCGAATTTACAAATAATTCGTAAGACGCGCCCTTTGCTTCCTAAAAACTCTTCCCTACTAGAGTGTCCCCAAGTGATAATTTCATAACACATAATAGAGTGGAAATACGCAGTATTTGCAACCTAATGAGAGATACTTTGGAGATTAAAGATCTTAGGGAAAAACACATTTTAGACAATTTAGTGGTGACATACTCCCAATGCTCTGACCAACTTAATTTAGGTTCAATCATAATTCCCAAAAATTACAGTGGGTGGGAGTATTTTTTAATGTAAAAACGCATGTTTCAGTGTTTTTTTAATTTATGTACACTTAGTCTATTATCAATCATCCAATCATGTATATTTTAAAATCTCGTAATTATTTCCTATCTCAGTTGATCTATTACATATTCTTAAACATCAGCAGGAAGGATAACCTCATTAAACTTAATTGATACGCCATGTCATTGAAATATATTAAAAAAAGTACCGGATCAAGTGGAGACCCCTGTGGCACTCCATACTTTATATTTTTAATCTTAGAAGAAGTGCATGTTATAATAAACATACTGATCGCAATCACTTAAATATGACCAACAACTTGCAACTTTTGTCTGAAAAATTATATTTAATATAATGTCAAGACTAACACAGTCAAATGCTTTGGTTAAGTCTAGAAATTTACAACGCAAAATGCATTTTCTTCCAAACATTCTAGAACCGAATTTGATAATTTCAGAAGAATCACACCACTTGTTGATTAGTTTTCTCGTAATCCATAATTGACAATTAGATAAAAAGGTTATTGCTTTCCAAATATTCCATTATTTGAACTGTACAAAATTTTTGAAAAAACTGGAAGTATTGACAAAGTTTGGTAATTAGTAAAAAGATCTTTGTTACCAACCTTATATAGAGGAAACACCTTTGATATTCTTAGCGCCTTAGGAAAAACCAAGTCACTTAGTTAAGGAACTAACTAGACCTCGGATTTATACGCACAAATAATAATATGAAAATAAGCTTTAATATGCATTTATACGCTCAAATAAATGTTTATATGCACAAATAAGTAAGTACCTTTTGATACACAGTAAAACGTAAAATTATTTTAGGGAAATCTTCTATGATTCCAGTGTGAGCAAGATTTGTTTCTTCTAAAGAAAAGAGACAGAATATTTTAATCATTTATTTATACGTATAATTACATAATAGTAAAATAATACATATCTAGGCAATAAAAGGTGTTAGAAATGCAGACAGACGAATTACAACCCAATTTACAAAAATAATCAATGGTAATTTGAAAAGCCGTAAGTAACTAATACCTTTTGTAAATTTTATGGGGTGAAACTTATACGTTTTTTTAAAAATTAATTTATACGCGGCAAACGACCTTTCAACGTCGACTGCCGTTAAACCTGCAAATTAAAAAAATGGTGCTAACTCTAGTGAAACATTGTTGGGTAGGTCAGAATCCCCTCCTGATATTGCATTCTCGATAGCATCCAAGGTGTGGTATCCAACATTTTTGTTTAGAACATAGTCAAATTTAGTTTTAACAATTTCCGCGATGTTTCCTTTACTACTTTCTATCTCACTTTTTAGAGCTCTTACAATGTCTAAACCCTCACTAAGGCTAAGATGGGAACTTTCTAGTTTTTTAATGGCGTCTGCAATTCACAAAAAACTATTAGAAATATATACAATATCCTTAATTAACTTGTCCTTCACAAGGCGTTTTACCATTTCAATCGAACTTGCATCACTCTCATCAAAATTGTTAATTACCCCTACTACATCGTTAAAATGGATTGCATAAAATTCTACTGATCTTAACCAGGTCCCTCATCTTGTTACAATAGGTTCCGGGAGTAAATTAGGTTTGATGTATAGTGAGTAACGCGTAACGGTGATTTAAGAAATACTTTTTTAGTTGCAGAAATCATTTTGTTAACATTTGGGTATGCATTCCGAATGGTTTCTGCTACTCGGTAAAGAGCATGTGCTAGACAAGTAACATGAATTAAATTAGAATAAATTGGGAGCAGTGCTTTTGCTGCAGCTACCATATAAGGCGCAAACTTTTTTATCAACAAGTTCTTCCGGAAACAAAAATCTGAGGCGAGAGTTTACAAAATATGCGATTGTGTTACTATTTTTTCCAATACTTTTGAACATACTAAATACGATCTTGTTGAACAGGATTTACTTGATCTGTAAAATGTGTAATTAATAAACAACTTATAGGCTTACTGAGTTAAATATGTATACATTCTGATTACTTAGTTATAAAACTTGGTTATTTATGTTAAAAACAACTTAATATTAAATGCTGACTCTTACAGGACATTTATCAGTAAATTGGCTTAAGCACTATTAAGAATTTTTTTAAGATAACTCCATTCTTGGTTCATTATGAAACTTGCTGTACAGTTAGCCTATTAGTATACAAATAGCATATAAAAAATTAAAAGGGGTGTTTTGAGATATTTAAAAATATGGAACTTTTCTAAAAAAAATGGAACTTGATGCAAGAAGTCCTACTTCTTCTTCAGTTTTCAATGGACTTTAACATGAGAAAGCCTATTAAAAACTGAAGAGAATAACACAAGTTTGAGCTCTCTAAGCCAAATAGTTTTTAAGTTATACCATTTTTACTGTATCGAAATATTGCAACAAATGTGATTTTTTTGTTTTTGGATTGGCCATATTAGCCCAAAAAATTTAAAATTTTGTATTTTTCAACTATTCCATGGGTACAACTATAACACTGGTTGATTTCGTATATGGAAGTTTGAATGAAGCACAAAATAGATAACTAAATCTTTAGTTGGTATGTGTGTTTTTAGTCTGTTCCTCAGATATTGAAGTGAATGTTTTGCTACCTGCATATGATGTCCCTCACATGGCACTGGTATTGTATAAGTTTAAATTTCGTTACATATATTTTGACATTTTCTGGTGGTGGTCTATGTCTACATTCTGGTTGTAATTCTAAACATTGTCTACTAATCCATTAAGGGTCCAGTTATTAATTGTTATTAAGTGTCATAATATTTGAAAAATTTTTGAGAATATGTAATATTGAAACCAGGGCAAGCTGCAATATAAATAAATATGTTTCAATTTCGCAAAATTTCTTTTAATGCATTAAATAGTAACAATCCTGCCGCACTTCGCCTCATCCCTTTTGCGGTGTATCATAACCCCCTCACTTTTTTCAGAACAAAAAATAGGTAACGCAAGAACACTTCTTGTACTTAAAAGTCCCTATATACCAAATTTCATTAAAATTGATTAACCCCTTTTCCGGTATATCAATAACCAACCCCCACACTATTTTTTCAGATAAAAAATAGATAATACAAACACATTATTTGTGCCCAAAGTCTCCATATACCAAACTTCACTAAAATTGATTCAGCTCTTTTCCCGGTATTTCGATCACCTCCCTCCTACACTTACTCAGATAAAAAATATGCAAAAACACTCCTCAAGCTATAATCCCCTATATATCAAATTTCTTTAAAATTGGTTCACTTCTTTCCCAGTGTATCGAACCCCCTCCCTCCACATAAAGAATTGGTAACATAGAAACTTTAACAGGTGTACAAACAACAACTCACCAAAGTTTCATCACAATTGGATTAATGGTTTAGGAATACATAAAGGACAAGCAAGCGTCACAGAAGTGATATCTAAATTTGTTTAAAGTTAAGCGGCGTGTTTTTTGTGAAAACGCTTTGACCTGTCGATTTTTTATTTTTTAATGCGTTTTTTTTATGTTAAATTTATGTATACAGAGTGGCTGAAAAAAAAATTACGACCACCAAATTCAACTTTTAAATAAAAACACGTATTTTTTATTTCATTTCTCGATTCTGCTTCAAATTCTTGTATGTTTCATTCAACATGTCCTAACCTAAACTCAACAGATCTCGAGAATTTCACGATTGAACATTTTAGTTGGATTTGGGTACACTGAAGATTGTAAATCACTGTTTATTAAACTTAAAATCTTAGGTCTTCCTAGTATTTTTATACTAAACTGTATAAAACCAAATCAGATTCTGATGTTTATTCTATTAGGTCCAATGTTCACGACTGTGGGACGAGAAATTGTAGTTATAGAAACTTTTATAGACTAACAAAAACATACAATAGTTTTATTTATCTGTAAAATATTTTAATTTATTACCAACAAACATTAGAAACCTAGAATTTGGTTTGTTAAAACGCAAAATTAAGTCGTTTTATTAAATGAAGCTTTTTATAGTGTTTCTGAGTTTGAATCTTGTAATTTAAGACTTCTGTAAAGTGTTTATTTTATAACATGTACTGCGGCAATAAACCATATTATTATTATTATTTCGTACCAAAATGGCTGATTTCGGGGTTTTTTCGGTGTCTGCATGGCAACTTTACAAAAAGTAATTTGACCTTGGCCATACATTAACTTTGTACGAACGAAGTTCATGGGATGTTATTACTTTAATAAATATAATTTAAAGATTTTCGCATGTTCATCAAAAACGTTTTAGTCATAAATAAGTATCTGTATATTTTTGAAACGTGTTTTTTCTGTATCCACTAAATTCAGAGAACGGCTAGGTGTAAAAATTTGGTTATGTCTAAAAAAAGGTCTTGGTGTATAGATGTGTCATAAAAAGAGAAAAATAAAAAAAAGCTGAACGGTTCAAGGGTGGCGGACCGGCGAAGGTGCACGGGCTCTAACCTGAAGTGACCGTCGAATGCGATCGTTAAAAAAAATCATGTTGCGTTAATATTGATGGGAACTAGTTAATATTGAATATAATTTTCCTTTTTATTGTCGTTTAATTTTCGTTTAAGCAATTATAAGGTTATTTTAATGTTTTGAGTGAATATATTCTATGAACGGAAGTCGACATTTGCGGTCGCCGGTGACACCATCTATCATCACGTTATTTCACGTACGCATAGAAAAAACCCTTTAGAAAGCTCAAGGTTAAAAATTATGTAATAGTTTGTGGATCAGACACTTGACGCTAATGCTTTTGATTCGATAGTTTTCGATGCCGTTCGAGATTAACGAGATCTTCCTGACAAGATGCGGTAAAATTTTAACGTCATCACTATGCATAATCATAACCTAAATTTAATTAGTTTTGCGTGATTTTGTCGTTTCTGCGTTTTTGGTGTTTTAACAAGCTGAAATTTGTTTTGTTGTATACAGTATAGTATAGTGTATAAACAGACTGTATTACCTAGTATAAGTTGTATTGTTGGTGAAGTTTCCTTAGCGTTGTTTTAGATTTATGTGTAGAACAATAAATCACAACAAATCCTATTCCAGGTAAACTTTTTATTTATGTATTTAATAAAATTAATAATAATTTTTAATTACATTTATTATTGCTCATTTTAAATTTGTGATCGTAACAACCTTTTCCATCTGAAGGTGTAAGGTGATTTTGCGATGTAGAATTAATTTCAATTATTTTACTGTACAAGAACTCTATTATATGTGATTTATGTATACATTTTAAATCATTACAAACATGTAACTTCCAAATAGTGACGACATTTATGAAACAATTACTTTGTAAACCTCAGAGAAGTTAAAAACTGGCACAGTTAAGTATCACGTTGAATAAACTCGCCACTATTTGATGCTGCTATTCCTATGTTACACAAAATGTATTAATCAGATTATAAATTGTATGAAGTGATTTATGTTTTTATAATTTTTATAGTTTCGTAGATGATATTCTCAAATTAGATTAAATAATGTTAGGAAATATTCCTCAAGTCTCACCATTGTAATATGGTATCGCCACAGAGGATACATATCCTCTTTTGTATCACCACATTTGTCGTAGTTTTATTTTTTTATTTAATTACAGCTGTTTCGATGTAGGTATTGCTTTCATTACATCATTTTCAAAAGATATAAAATTGATTTCTGTATAATTGTCAATTTTATAGTTTGTAAATGCTGTAATTACGTCAATACATCGAAATAGCTGTGGTTAATAGACAAAACTTGGAACATATTGAATTTAAATTTACCGCCAAATTACAAATTAAAACACTAGCGCCAAGTGTCTGATCAACGAAGTATTAAATAATAATTTCACCTTTAGCATAGGAGTTTCATTTCTAAGGGGGGTTTTTCTATGCACGCACGTCTGTCGCATTTGAATCAAATGTATAGTAGCGCCTGGGAAAGGTGTCTGTTTCATGGCGGACTCGTGAATGGGGATATAATTATTACTGTGAAATGCATCTGTTTCCCTTTATCTTAGTGCGAAGTTCCCACTTAAAGTGAGTGAAGATGATAGTGAAAGTGAAGGTGATTACTTTTAATTATAAGATGTCCAATATTTGGATTTAAAGCAAAAATTAGAATCTTAGTTACTTTATAACATTGTAAAGAATTACTATATTTAACATATACCTCTGTAGCTGTACTTAGGTTTGCATTCGTTTTATATATATATTGACAAACTGTAAACTGAGATTTTTAAAATTGGTTATATTATTAACTAATAATAAATCTCATTTTTAACATCCAATACAGTGTATTTATTTACGACAAAATCAGTTATTTATAAGTGGCTTTCATAACCAAATTACAGTCTTGACTCTTTAGATGTAGTGAGATCTGTCGGCTAAAAATGATCCTCTGCAATTAACCAAACTTTTCGCACTTCATTCGGGCACTACCTACTGCTAGCTAATTCGTTTCTTATTGAAAATTATTGATATAATTAATTTGTAAAACAGATTCAAAACGAAATTTTGTTGACCTGGTCTCAGTTCTGATAATCGTTTACAGTTGTACAATAAATTTTTATCATGTGACTACCCCTTGGTGGACTTTACATGCCAGAATAAGTGCGAACAGACCTTAAACGAAATTCGACTTTATTGATACGAGTGGATGGGGATTTTTAAGACCTTTAGGATGCTAAATCCCGAGTTATTAGAACAATAATTTTATTTAAATTTGACAGTGCGGCTTAAATTTGAAAATAACCTAGAAACATTGATGATGATTTGTTGGTATTCAAAATTACTAACTATATGAACCAATAACGACATAAGTTTTTAAAATCTTAAACCATGCTTTACTAATAGATGAGTCATAAGACACCTCTTGCCAGCCTGACTATATAGAGGTAAAATCCAATCATTAAAAACTACGTGGTAAGTTTTTTATTTCACTAAAATGTAGAATAATGTTCGATATTGATAGCGGCATAAATGAGGGGATTCCCAAACACGTAGTGAACTGCAAATAAATAACTGAATATAAAGGTAAAAGTGGCTGGAGAAAAAATTTTTATGATTTATTCATACAAAAAATGCATTTTCGAGACCCGTCGTCCAGCAACTTTCTTTCTCGTCCCGAAAATTTGTACTAATCAAACAAATAACTATTGTAATATTGTATTTATAATCACACGTCAAACACAAATATAAAAAAGGTTATCACATCAGTGTCAACCTTATTTATACGAAAAAGTAATTTCAATGTCATATTCAGTCAAATTTAAATAAAAAAACGTAATTTTTTATTAAGATGATGGAATTATTTAATAAAAAAAAAATAATGTTCTTTATTTCCTTTTGACATTAATAATGTATAGGACAAGTCAGAATAAATAGGGTATAATTACACATGCAATGTAGGTCACAAACAGTAAACGTAAAGAGTAAAATATAAATGTAAAATGTATAAATGCACTCATAGCAAATAATAAAACAATTAATTACATATTTACCTTTGAACTTATTCGTTCGTAACAAAAACTTATAATAATAAAACAATTACATTATGTGAAGGTAAAAATAAATGGAAATTTTCCTTACAACAATGTTGGAGCCTTAAAAAATTCATCCTGATTATAAAAGTTTTTGAAAAGAAGATACCTCTTTAAGTTTAGAAAGCACATCGTACAAAATTTTGATACTAGCTCGCTACAGTAGCTCTTAAAGTGCAAATGTTTATACTTGAATGTACTATACTTAAAAAAAATCTTTTTGTTAGATTTAACTGGGTTATTTTATTTGATGTGATGTTTGGATTTGTGAACGCTTCTATCATTTTCAAATTGAAGTTTTTCACAACTTTACACTTACATCATAACTCGATTAAATTTTGTTAAATGTGTTTTTTGGCTGACAAATTTCATTGTTAGCTTTCGCCGTAGAGAGTGTTCTGATTTGTCATCTTTAAGGCAGTTTAACAATTTTAATTTTTAATGACCTAGTTATTCTTTACTAAAATTTAATCTTTTAGTTGGATTTATACGTTCCTCAAATTGTTATATTAATAGCAGGCTGATGTTTATGTTTTAATTTTTCAACTTTGACAAAATTGTTTACAACATCTTTAACAATTTTTAACAAATATTACTACTGACGAAGATAACTGTAAGTGTTATCAAAACGTTTAGATTGTATAATTTAAAATACACCATTAAAAAAAAACCAAAAAAGATAAGTATTTTATTATGAGTGGTAATGGTGAAAGTTTACATTTTCATAAATCCTGTTTTGTTTAGACAAATCTAGAAATGTCTGTTAATTATAGCCTAAAGGCGAATTGGACTGCGATTTCGTATCTTGTCTAGACAAGTTGCGAATTGTCTAAAAAAACTTAGTCATTTTTAAATTTGTTTAGACAAAACTAGATTTGTCTATATTTCTTGTATTGTCCGTAACATATACATCACAACAGTATTGATGTAATATAACATTTCGATCATGTTTATCATTCTACCTTGATTTGTATTCATTAAGAAGCTTTGATATTTCCTCACTTAGTTCAGGGGAAATGTTATGTGTTTTTCCCGTAGTTGTTCATGAGCACCCAAGCCTGACCTTCCTCCTTTTTTAAATGCTGTCGGCGATGATAAAATATTGCAAGCACATCTTCGTTTATATCACTAACATCATTTACTTAGAGGACTGTTTTCGCACTTGGGTCGAATTCATGTAAACTTTTTCGTGGTTGCGCAGTGGTTTATTGCGCATGTTGCGCAGTTGTATTGCGCTTAAGCTCTTTGCGTATTATTAGGATCCAAATGGGTTTCATTTCTAAGCTAGTGTAGATAATAGTATGGGAATCTACTGAGCATTCTATGCACATGCCCATATCATTACTCCACCCACCATCTGATATATTGTAGTCAGCAAATAATATACCGTGCGATGGATACCATAAGCTCAGTTCCTCAATTGATTCACAGTATTGTAAGTATAGATCAGGTCGTGCGTTCGGAGGGATACAAACACAACCTGTAATGAAACAATTGTTGCTGATTGTAAGATTGACGAGTACCTGTTTCACACATGCACAATGAGTTATAACTTGTTCACAGTTAATTAGTCTTCAATAGCTAGTAAAGTTCCACCACCTCTCTGATTAGTGCTAGTTTGACCTGATCCATTTCAACGAAAAACATTATAACCGTTGCAACCGATTTCTTTGTCCTTTTGATCTTCCGTAAGCCACGTTTCACATAAAGCAAATAAGTCATAGTCTATACACGCAACTGCACATTTAATTTCATCAAGCTTAGTTCTGATACCCGCAACGTTTTGAAAAAGACATCTAATTTGTAATGGGGTCCAGTTTGGTTTTTTGAGGCAGTTTTATTTGCAACAATTTTGGGTATTGCATTAACGTACTTTGTCGTGACATCTTCCTTGTTGTTTTGCCTAGTTAACAGTTCTTCTCGCAATCTTTTTACATGATCTCTCTGCGGCAGTGTTTGATCCTGGCCTATTTTGTAGCTTAACCCGCTTTCCTTGTTTTTGGCCCACAAAATATTCAAAACATGTTCCGCGTGATTTAAAATGACTTCAGTAGGTCTTGGGCCCGTAGAGTTCTCCACCTTGCAACCATTACCAGTGACTATACACAGAATATCCATGCTGTAGTCAAATTTTTCCAGCTACTTTCTCCTTATCACATTCGATACGCTCCTGAATTTTGTTGTATAAATATATTAGCCCTATTCCACTTTTAAAAACTATTTTATAAATAGATATGTGATAAATATAATGTTATAAATTAACAGGAAAAAAATAAATGGTCATATGTTGCATTAATTGAATACATATGTACCATAAAATTAATTTGATGCATGAATTTAAAATGTAAATTTTGTTATAAATATTACTTGAAATCGTTTTAATTTATTAATGATAAAAATAATACATAGTAAAATTTAATGCTCCTTCATTTTCGCCATGTTTTGTTTACAAAAATGGCTGCCATCAGAATTAAAAAATAGATGAAAATTTAAAATTTAGTCTTTTTGGACTGGCAAACAATGTAGGGATCATCAAACAAAAATCATTTGATTATAAAATTGTGAGGCAACCACCCCTGGATCACTTGACATGGAATGACCTAGTATTATTAAATGTATACTCTATAAACAGAATTTAGTTTTACATTGCTTACTCGTGACAATATTAATTGAATTTTCACTAGTAATACCACAAGAGGTTAAATTATTTCCGGAAAATTTTTCGACCTCATGAATATTTTGAAAATTATCCTGAATGGAAGACGAAGGATAATTTTCTAAAAATATTCATGAGCGAGAAAAAAATTTCCGGATTTAATGTAACCTCGCGTGGTATTCGGTAAGAAAGATTCACACCAAATTGTGTTTAAAATAATTTAAGAAGAAAGGAGGTGACAGAAGAATACAAAAAACACCTTAATTATGTAAGTGAGATGTACTATTTTGATCATAAGTAATGTCCCGGCATACGTGTAGACAACCAACATCCCACTCCGCCTGTATTATATTCTTTACAATCTTGAAATCATATTAGTGTATATAATCACTACCGCATTATTTAATCATATTAACATTATGTCATATATTTTAAATCAAGTTTAAATAATTTTTATCTTATATGTCAACCTAAACAAACTTAAGTTAATATTACTTAATAAATTGATCACTATCAGTTAATATTCTAATGGATTTATATTACATTAATTGAATAAGTAGTATCATTTCAGCTTAATTGGTTAGCCACCTGTTTATATAAAATTTTTTGTAGAAACAAACATTGTTTACTTTGCTTAAGTAAATTCGAAAAGTTGTATAGTGATTCTGTATTCTGTCACATAAATGTACTACTTTCAACGGATATTAAAAATATGTAATTGTGATAATAACTATATTATTTGTTGTTTTTTTCTCTAATTAATAATAAATATATAAATACAGTACAACTTCGATAATCCAGACAGATATCGTTTTTCGGCCCGCCGGATTAGCGAAGTACAACTTTTAGTAAAGAAATTTGCTACTAATAAACAAAATATACACGTAACTTTGAAAATTTATATTGAAATATGAGTATGAATATACATAATATGTAATGTACATATGGACACCTAAATTATAAATTGTTATGAAAAAAATCAACGATTTTTTTTTTTTAGTAATACTCTTCACATGGAGATCTCTGGCTGTTTCTTCAATTCTTTTGAGTAACAATACATCTGTATAAGCAATATTATTTTGTTCTGCCCATTCGATACAAGTGGAAAAACACTTTACTGCTTCAGAATGTTTAACAGCTGTTGCTGAAATTTCATCTAAACCACACTCGACATCAATTTCTTCATCATGAGTTGATGTCACAGACTCGATTATCTCGTCATCTGCCAAATCGTTGACGATTTCATTCTTCCCAGTTGCCCAATCAGTAATTGCCTCTTTGTTTACTTCACTATTTGGGTCTATGATACGTAGTGATTGATAGATTACCTCAAAATCATTATTTTCCGAAGAACGAAGGCGCTGTCGAAGAACAGATAACGGAATATCGTCTTCATCATTTGTTACCAATTCAGGCCACAGCATAGACCAGCTTCTGACTATATTTTTTTCAGATATAGACTTCCATGCAAAATCTAAATTGATTACGGCGTCCTTTAAACTGTATTGTTTTAAAAGCTTCATTATATCGGCATCTTCTTGTGACACTATGTAGGTTAATAGTCTCTTTCTATAAGCGACTTTTATATTTTGAATTAAGTTTTGGTCCATAGGTTGGATTAAAGCCGTACAATTCGGAGGTAAAAATAACACTTTAAAATTGGGGTTATCGGAAAGCTCAACTTCTGGGGGATGCGACATGGCATTGTCAACAAGAAGCAATGCTTTATGTGGCTTGTTTACACTAGAGAGAAATGACACTTTTCTTCCAGGTGCTGATTTTTCATTCTGATGTACCCATGTTGTGTTAGGCAATACTCTCCAAAAAGCTGCAGATTCGTCTGCATTATACACTTGTTCTGGATCCAATCCCATCTCTTCAGTTACAGTTAACAGTTTCTGTTGAAAAGGTGTTACAGCATCGGCGTTATTGGAAACACGTTCGCCACAGACTTTTAAAAATCTGATACCATGCCGCAACTTAAATTTATCAAGCCAACCTGAACTGGCTAGAAAATCATTTTTCCCGGTTATTTGTTCATAAAAGTAAAGCGCTTTATTACGTAAAATTTCGCTAGAAACTGGAATATGATTTTGCCGTTGCTGGATGAACCATGTATACAACGCTTCTTCCACTTCTGGATTTTCCGCCCTTTTTATAACTTTTTTCTTTCCTAAATAAAGGAATGTAGTTTTTATTTAATCAAACATATTTAATAGTTAACACTTACCAATGTCACTGTAACACTTCGTAACAAAACTGCGTATTTTTTCTTTGTTTTTTTAATATCCGACACTGTTGATTTAGGAGCATTAAAAGTTTCCGAAATCGAACGTACACTATGGTCTTTATCTAAGGCGTCTAGTATTTTACACTTTTCCTTTAGAGTGTCAGGTGTTTCCGTTTTATAGGAGCCATCTTTATTACAAGCACCTCAATATGTACTATTATTACGTACTACATACGAATATTTAGTGCACTAAACCTGTTGATACCTGTAATTTTGCTGACGCATGTTACTGTCCGGATTATAAAGGTGAAAAATATAAAATGTCCGGATAGTAGACGCTGTCCGAATTACTGGAGTGTCCGGACATTCGCGTGTCCGGATTATCGAAGTTGTACTGTATAATAAAAGATTGACTCCACCCGGGTCGAATCGGCGAAGTGGGATGTTGGTTGCCTACACATATGCCGGGACATTCATTACTTCTGATCAAAATAGTACATGTCAAAATTTTAGTTTATAAAAAAATAAAGTGGGTTTTTGCAAAATGTAAACACATTTAAATAAAGAAATTGTGAAAAAAATTATTATTTTGTCATGTTAAATTAATGTTAAAATATCAAAATAATTCGCTGTTGGTTACCTACCGTAAAGAGAAAAATTTCCAATAAAATACATGTATTGCCAAGGTGACCTGTCAAAAACACCCATTTTGATTGGTTAAAAGGTATTGATGTGAAATTTTCGACGGTAATATAACAAGACCTTGATAAGTAGTCGACTATTTTTATTGCATCTAAATTTTGAGTGTATTTTAAAATCAATTTGTCGAGACATAATTTTGGCATTAATGATCTGATTAAAGTCCGAGAGCTTTAGCTCAAGGGCTTTAATCTTTGATTATTAATGCCCAAATTATGTTGAGACAAAGTGTAAAATACACAAGAAATTTTGTAGCAATAAAAATAGTAGCTAATTTATCGAGGTCCTATTATATTTAATAAGATTATTTCCTGAGCCAAGAACATTTCTATGTGTATAAGGAAAAAACACAGAGAAAGGATATTGTGTGAAGTAATAAAATAATAAGTAAATACTTATTTATTAAACAACAACTAACACTAACAATCAATGTTACATTATTCCTCTATTTACAATTAAAAATACAGTTATTATACGTTAAAAAATTGAAACTTACGCGTGGATTCTTTGTTGTTGAATATCGTCCTGTGACAATTGAGCATGCTGATAAAAATAGTCGACTATTTAGCACCAAGGTGAATAGTCGCTTTATTTTATTTTTATTGGTCATGTCAAAACAGTTTCTAAGCACGCGATTGGTCAAAAATTCAAATTTGCAGGCAAGGGAAATGATCGTATATAATACAACAAGTGGTAGGAATCTTGCCGGTAATTTTTCTGTCAGATCACAAATAGTTGTTGTGATGAAAATGGCCACGACGTGTGGCGATTAACAACTACGAGTGATTCTGACTGACAAAAATTACCAAAATATTCGTACCTCGGGTTGGATTCAGCAAGACAAGTCAAAGAAAATGCAGGAAAATTGAAGGTTTTTTTCCAAATGTAGTAGTATATAGTAATTGTGTTATAAATAATAATAATTATTAATACAGTTTATTGTTGAATTTTGTTACCTTTATTCTCACCTGCATTATCACTGTATGAACTTGCTCATTAGTATGGAAAGATTGCCAGTGTAATAAGATCCTAATTGGCTTAAATTCAAAAAATAGACTATCGATTGGCTGCTAAATTTTGAGTTGGATTGTCATGCAAATATGTATAAACTTGCAATGATTCTATTAACAAACAGGTCAAAGTGGATATACACATGTACTTTAATACAGAGGTAAACCAAAATAAGTAATATTAATAGAGTAAATGCAACTTTATAGACTGACACAAACATGTACATGTTAGTCTCTTATGATTTGAAATGAGATATTAAACATATGATTATATAGACTATTGGAGTTGACTTTTTCAAGTTGGTGTTAAAACTGAAATTAGTTTTAATTTTATAAATAGTATAATTTTGAACTTAATGTTAATATAATTTTTGTTCTAGTATTGCTGTCAATCTGTTCGCTGTTGTGTGATCCAAATCCAGATGATCCACTTGTCCCAGAAATTGCTAGGATATATAAAACTGATCGGGAAAAATACAACGAGCTTGCACGTGAGTGGACCCGAAAATATGCTATGTGATGACCCGGCCCTCATCAATTACTCCACACTTAGAATGAAAACTATTTAATTCAAAAACACGTGGAAGGAATGCTGCCAAGCAGCACTAGTGTTTATTTCCAACTGTGTATATTTACTTTCAAACTGTTTCCTTCCTCACCTTCTACCACAATATGCTTGGTGGTTTTTTAAATGTTTCAATTTATATCAGATTGTAATTAAGAATTTCATAATTTCGTCTTTTATTTAATATATTGTGGTTGTAAGGACTAGTGTTGAATTTCGTTTTTTCCCCCACTTGCACTTGACACGGAACTTATTCGGAGCCCAGAAGCCGCTTGCTAATTATCTACTAGTTGTTCTAAGTGTGTAAGCGCCTCTCTGCTCCGTCCGTCAGCGGGTCCCGGACTTTCATGGCATTGTGTGTGCAACACACTTATGTACTAATGTAACTGTTAGATAAATTTGTAGGTTTTGTGGTTCAGCTAGGTGTAATATAATAAATAATTTCATTACAAATCTATTACTGCTGTTTACAATTTTTATTATATTGATGTCTGAATTTTGGATCTCAAATGAATCTTGTAAAAGGCAAGTTTCATAAGCGGGGAAGTTTGAGTAGAAGCTGGGTGACCACCATCTAGCTTACAAAAAGGGTTTTCTTCGAGTGTGGTAAGTAAATTTAAAATCAAAGGTGTAGTACATTAAATTGCATTGTGGGACAATATGTAATTAAACAAAGGAACATGTACATTGGTTAGTTCAATTTTTAAATTCGAGTTAATAGTATGTAAGACTTTTAGGAAATAATCTGTGAAAAATTTTGACTTTCAGGATCGTATTTAAGTTTATTTTGGGAAACAGTTTGATGTAAATTAGCAGTATAATAGTAATAATATTAATGTATTTTATTATCTTTTGGCGAGTTATTGATCCAATTTTCAATTTTATCTAGTTATATACATTTTCGGTTCTATCATTTAGTTGTTAGTTACTACAGACTGAATGTTTCTCAAAATAAATTTGCTGTTTGTATAATTAGGATCATTTATTTAATGTTTTGTTGCTTTATTTATCTGCAGTGTTAGCAAATGGCTTGTCAAAAAAGTTTTATATAATTTGATTTTTTTTTTTAAATAAAACCACGTATGTTTTAATATTTCTTTTTTTAAATAACAACCAGTGGTATAATGTTAAGGGAAGCAAGAGTAATAAGAAAATGAAGTAAAACCCACAGTATTAGTATGAGAAATGCTGGAATATGTGTAAATAATGGCTTAGGTTAAAGATAGTTTTCCGGCATCGGTAATAAATTCTTTTGTACAGAATAGATAAACACTTTTGTTTAAGGTGGTTAGCCAAAACCTTGTAAATTTATGCTTTTTCAAACTTTCTTCGCTTATGGAGACTGAAATGTCTGTTTTTTGATTAAAAAGTTAGTATGTACAAATTAGGCTCATTGTGATGCTTATTTATTACACAAAGACACTGTTGTGTTACCTCATTGCCTGTACTGTTTTAAACATGTAAAACACTTTTATACATAAATATAATATGGAAAACATCTAGAAAATATTATAGATTTATTAATTCCTGTGACAGAAAGTTGGGACCTGCTACCAGTATGTAATATTTTATTCTTCCCACTCAATGTTTTCATTCAAATTATGAATATGCTTTTAAACATAGTTGTAACAATCTAATGCCACAGTTTTAACGTTTGTGGTTAGCAAATCTTTCCAATTAAGCAATCATTACAAGATGAAATATTTGTTACAGATGAAGGTTTGTTGAGCCATGTAGTTAATTGTGTTGTTGAAAAGGCCACTTTTCAAGGGATATGTTTTAGAAAAACATTTGTAGTCATTTTTCTTTCCCATATTCTAAAAAAGATCTTTTATGTTTTCGTCGCAATTTATTATTAAATAATTTAGAGATACTGACAAAAATGTCAGATTAAATTAGTAATTCCAGATATTGGCTACAAAACACAGATACTTTTGTAGACAAATGTGCGTTGATTATATTATTCGGGAAACGGATTTCGATACTTACACAGTACGTTATGGCATACTTTGTATTGATAATTTGTATCTTAAAACAAGTTGGTGCATAGTAAAATATTTGAATTATTAAATTCCAAAAATTATTAATTTGTTGTAATTGTAATCTATATACGCAGAATAAGTAATGGTAATAGTTATGTGCATCATTAGGTCGGAAACAATAGTTTTGAGAGTATGATCAGACTTGCAGTTCCAAATCTGCAACTGAGCATACTCCCAAAAATAGTTTCTTGATTTGTGATACATAAAATTTTTTGTGCTGAAGTTATTGATTCATTATAATTATTTTGAAAATGTTTTGATGACTCATCATGTTTTATGCTATGTTGCTAGCAGTCAACATTCTAAACAGCTCTAACATATAGAAACCTGTCTGCAATCACATAGGGAAATTCAGTAGTGCCAAATTAAAAATTCTTAAGTTTTGCCATCCTAGACCTAAAACGAATTTTTGGACCATTTTAATTATTGGAAAGTTAGCATTGCCAGAAAAAATTACAAAAGTTATTTTAAAGTGTGCTTAGTGAAGCTGTCAAAAATGGATCATTTTAATCACTACGAACTTTTCACCTGAGGTGATGGCAAACACATTTCAGAGGTAGTGATCAGGTTTTACTTGCAGTGAATAATCATGAAAACATAACATGTATATTTCTCTTCAAGATACTCTAGCTGAATTTTTGGATGTCTGATTTTCACTGTTATATACATTGATGGTAACATGACTATCTCATTCATTCACATTAACATTAAAATGAACTGTCACCAAAACATTTTCATTGAATTTGATTTGAGGTTTATGCTGATGAAAAGGTATCCTCCAAAAGTTACAATAAGGTTTGTTGTTGGATTTTTAGCGCGTTGTAAATTGCCGTTATCAAGTATCAGTGTACAAAAATGCAAATCTAAGCTGAAAAAGCAATATAAGGTATTGATTTCCTGTCCCGTCAAGGACACAGTGATAACAAATAGTACAAAGTAATGGGTAAATTACTGTAATAGCAACAACTGCAAAGATAATACTTTAGTACTGAAACAAAATATTGCTCAAATTTTTTATTTGGTAAATAACTCTATAATTTATACTACTAATAGTATTAATGTACTTGATAGTCATTTTTGTCCGATAGTGGTAGGCATTAGCAAATTCAAAGAATGGTTTACCTTCAAAGCAACCTTAAATTGATTGGTAGATATTAAACAGCTGTAATGTTCAAAATCATGTTGAAACCTCGTATTTGCAATGTAGTTGGGGAATTAAAAACATTGTATTCATGGAGAAGTATTAAGCCTTTTTTTTAAATTGTGAACCAGAACAGACTAAATTTGGCCTATCTAGGAGGACGGATTGAGGGACATTGAATTGCCAAGAGATGCCTATGAACAGTTACCTTAAATTTTTTTATATCATAAGTGTAGAAAAATATGATCGTGCCCGTTTGGTACTACAAGTGGAGATTTGTATTGTATACTGTTGATGTGAATGAGCAAACCGAGGATTCCTAGTAAAGATAGCCCAAGATGGTATCAAATAATGTAATTCAGCAGTAGTAATACAAAGAAATAATTGAAACGATTCTTCTATGCTTAAGGGACTGTATGTCAGAAGTTAAGGACGGGTCATTTATAAGCCTAATCACTCTCTTTTGAATACGATCTATGATATCGAGAACGTATTGGGAGCACCAACCCAGAGGTGAGAATTATATTAAATGTGGACACTTCTATAATCTTACTGATAAGGATAAAGAATACAGTTAAACAAATATATTCAAGAACAGCCTTTTGGACACTAAAAGTGTTGGAACTATTTCATTCGAATATCAAAATACTTATTCAGATACAACCAGTCATGTTATTTTTTGTGATTTAGCAAAATGAAAAATTGTCATCCAGTTATAAAGCTGTAACAGAATGAACAGTGTTGTAAATATATTTGGGATTTTAAATTTCGTATTTTCGTACACATTATTCTACCTGTTAAATCTGTAAAGAATGAAATTTAATATTCATTGAAGTGTTGACAAATGTATAAAATTTGAAAGCACAAAGAATAAACCAGCTATAAAAATTGGGTACATGTATTATAAATCTACTGTTGAATGTTCTTTAGCAATGAAAATACATATCTAGATCTTTATAAAATAGTTTGCAACTTTTTTTTAGATAATCTAAAGGATCCAGTGGATAAGCAGGGTAGGTCTGGAATTTATAAAATTAATAATAAAAACGTGAGCCAAAATATATGGCTCATCAAAATCCCCTTTAAAAAATAATTATATCAAATCAAACCCAAAGGTTGGAACAAGTCTGCTGTAGCCCTATCCTTGTAGAAACCTAGCTTTAATCAAACATGTTAATAACTAAGTACCTTGATTGCTATGAAAGTTTAGAGATCTTTAAAAACAAACAAATTCTAATGAGTAATGATCGAGGACATTTAGACTACTCAGAACTCGTTAATCTTTCTCAACTTTCGCTTTCTCCAGATAAGCAATCAATCATTACATTCTAAAGATATAAGAAATTGTTTAGTTCGTCCTCATCGACCACTGATGATAGCTTAGCTACTCAAACGCGCTTGGTGTTAATGACTGTGTGGTATCTGGGTGTATTTTGTTCAAGATCTTTAATGTTAAGTATCATTAAACGCTCCAGAACACCTATATGGATAAAAGTTGAAAAAAAACACCAGGATTAAAAAACATTTAATCACCTTATGGGTTGTAAAAGATTTTATATGACAGTACAACTAAACTCTTGCACATACCAATTAAAGATCTAGTGAAAATAACATTAAAAAAAGTTCTGTTACATAAAGATTGCTCTTATATGATATATTGAAAATATTTGAACTTTAACTATATAGTCATTGTAATACTGTCATGACTAGTATTTTTTATACAAGTCCCAATTCACGTCATTGTTACCATGATATAATACGCACGGTATAATAAAAAGGGGTTAAGATATAAATGAGTACAAATTTTTGCGAAGTTCGCGCGTTACTTGCGGTTAAATTAGATTATTTATATTATTTTAGTTGTCTGTATAAGTAGGGGAGGAAACTTATTGTTCTATCAGACAATTTGAAAAATTAAGGAAACGTAAAGCACAATTATTATCGTCACTTACTTTTTTATTACGATGCCGAGACCAAAAAATTATCCCAAAGTTTATCTATATTAAAAGAAATTTTAATAACAAACAAGCTAATAATATTTACAGAAGAAGTGAAAATGCTCTTCCGCGTAATCAAATACATATTACTAGGAAGTTATTGGATAACACCGATAAAAATCTTTTATATTTACATTTAGAAATTTCATCTATATTGAATAAAGAAGATTGGGATAAAATTGATTCTATAACGTTTAAATCTATGAAAATAAATTTTGACATCTCATGTCAACGTCAGAAAGAAAAGTTTAATAAATTATACAAACAACAAAATAATAGACCATCTATTGATTATAAAAAAACAGCTATAAACCTTTCTGATAATGTTGTTTCAGATTATGCTATTGAAGCGCTTTCTAAAGGAGGAAATTTTGCGATAACACCAAGAGTAATACCTTTTGAAGATATAATTTCCAACATCGAAAACTCCATTAAATTATTACCTTTTGATGCTGCTAATGAAGTTAGATATAACACCGTTAACATATTACCTAAAACAAAACCTCCAAAGAGCAACTTATCCTTTCGTCAACGACGTGTTTTACTAGATCTTAAACGCAATGAAAGTATAATAATATTAAAATCAGATAAAGGTAATGCAACTGTTATATTAAATATGAACGATTATAACATTAAGATAGAACAATTGTTGGGACCAGAAACTTATCGTGAAATACCAAAAGATCCAACAAAAAAGTTTCCTTTAAAAACTAAAGAGATTATTAAATTATCATCTATTCCTGAAGAAATAAAAAAGAAACTAACTAACTCTCAAGCTATTTCACCAAAACTATATGGTTTACCAAAATTCATAAACCTAATATTCCTTTAAGGTCTATTGTTAGTGCAATTGGTTCTCCTACATATAGCCTTGCAAAACATCTTATATTTTTATTACACCCTCATATAGGAAAAACACCCCATTACATTAAAAATTCTGCCGACTTTGTTGAAAAAATGTTCAAAATTGAAGAGGGTGATATAATGGTTAGTTTTGATGTTGCTTCACTTTTTATAAAAGTGCTCTAAAAGAAACTATTGAATACATTGATCATCTTTTTCCAAAGGACATAACCATTCTTTTTCAGCACTGTCTTACTATACGTAACTTATTTTCAGTGGAATAGTAAATTTTATGAACAGATTGAAGGTGTAGCAATGGGGAGTCCCCTTAGTCCTGTTATAGCTAATTTTTATATGGAAAAATTTGAAACATTAGCATTACAAAATACACTTAAAAAACCTTCAGTTTGGTATAGATATGTAGATGACACATTTGTTATTTGGAAACATGGAGAAGAAGCACTGCATGAGTTTTTGGTTTTTATAAATACCGAGTGTCCCAATAAAATGTATACACTCTTTAACAGTTCATAACAACCACACTTTTTTTTTTCAGTTGTAACTGCTTAAAATAATGGCTGGAGTCAGACTAAACTTTGAGGAAATAAAATTCATTCTAAAGTGCTACTGGAAGACTGAGAACGTAAGTGAAGTGCAAAGACGGTTTAGGATGGAGTTTCAACGAGATGCACCAACGAGACTCACAATTACTCGTTTGCGAGATAAGTTTGAGGAAGAAGGAACTGTTAAGGATGTCCATAAGAACCATTCCGGAAGACCACGATCATCCACCAGCCCCACAAGAGAAGAAGTCATTCAGAGATTTCTGCAATCACCTAGAAAATCTGTCCGGCAAGCGGCTCGTGAGACAGGAGTTTCAAAATCGAGCGTCCATCGCATTTTGAAGCGTGCCAAATGGAGAAGTTTTATTCCTAGATTAGTGCACGCTCTCAATGAAGATGATTATGACCGCAGAATCCAATTTTGTGAGTGGTACCAAGGAAAATGTGCAGAGGACAATCAATTCCCATACAAGTTTGTTTGGAGTGATGAGGCTATGTTCAAGTTAAATGGTTCAATAAATCGTCACAATTGCACCTACTGGGCAGCTGACAATCCTCATGTGACAGTGGAACACTATGTGAACTTACCAGGGGTTACAGTGTGGTGTGGTTTGTCAGCATTTGGTTTAATTGGACCTTTCTTTTTTGATGGTACCGTGAATGCTGCAAATTACCTCAACTTGCTACAAGAATCCGCTATGCCACGCATCCAAGAGATGTTTAGGAATGAATAATGGTACTTCCAGCAGGATGGACCACCTCCCCACTATCATCGTGACGTAAGGGCCTATCTTGATGGCCACCTGCCAAACAGATGGGTAGGCAGAAGAGGAAGTACCGAGTACCCTCCACGCTCACCGGATTTGACCCCCATGGATTTTTTCTGTGGGGGCACGTTAAACACAATGTTTACACCACAAAACCAGCTACAATCGATGAGTTGAGAGCAGCTATTGAAAGAGAATGTGCCGAAATACCAATTGAAATGATTAGGAACGTTTTGGATTCAATCAATCAGCGTTACCAGCTGTGCATGGACCACAATGGCCAACAATTTGAACATTTTCGATAATTGACTAGTTTCTACATTTGTTAACATTATTTTCATTTTTGAAAGTTTTCTGTGTTATAATAATTGTTAGTCTTATAGTCATTTAAAGAGTGTATACATTTTATTGGGACGCTCGGTAGTATACATCCTAGTATTCAATTTACCATGGAAAAAGAAACTAATGGAAGTTTACCATTTCTTGACATATTAATATCTAAAAATAATAATTCACTGTCTTTTAAGGTTTACAGAAACCCGACACACACTGATAGATACCTCCATAAATTATCCAACCACCATCCACGTCAAAAAATTAGTGTAATTAATCTTTAGTAGATCGAGCAAAACGAATTTGTGACCCTGAATTTTTGAAGGATGAATATAAATATTCACTTACAGATATTAATAATGTTATTACACCTTCTAGGCGCAACCTTAAAGAAAAACCAGTTCTTAATGTTGGTACTGCTTTTCTTCCTTTTATAGCTAATGTTAGAAATAGGATTGAAAAAATCTTAATTAAATATCGCATTAGGACTATTTTTAAACCTACAAGAAAAATTAAAGAACATTTAAGATCACCTAAAGATGCGTCAAACCCTTTATCATCCTGCGGAGAGTATAAGTTATCTTATTCATGTGGAAAAGTATACATCGGAACCACAAAACGTAGCTTTGATACAAGACGCAAAGAACATATGAGATTTTGCAGATTAGGTCAACCAGAGAGCTCTGCTGTGGCTGACCATGCCCTGAATAATCTAAATCATGACATTCAATTTGACAATATGGAAATATTGTCAAGACAAACTCATTATTATGTTCGTTTACAACGTGAAGCTATTGAAATATATAAACACCCTAATAATTTTAATAGATAAGAAGAAAATCTCCGTTTAAATAGGTTTTGGCATCTTATAATTAAAAAAAAGTATAATGATACGTCTTAATTTTGATTTTAATTTTAACTTTTGGTATGTCTAGGTTTTTTTGCTGTTTTTCCTAGACCTTGAAGCAAATGCTTTACCAATTATATGTTAAATTACCACAGCACTATAATTTAACATAAGTAGTTGAAATTAAATTAAAATTAAAAATTACAAAAAACGTTCTGCATTATACTTTTCATTGTTAATAACACTTCCAATTATTGATCGATTTAACTGGGTTATTTTATTTGATGTGATGTTTGGATTTGTGAATGCTTCTATCATTTTCAAATTGAAGTTTTTCATAACTTTACACTTACATCATAACTCGATTAAATTGTGTTAAATGTGTTTTTTGGCTGACAAATTTCATTGTTAGCTTTCGCCGTAGAGAGTGTTCTGATTTGTCATCTTTAAGGCAGTTTAACAATATTTAATTTTTAATGACCTAGTTATTCTTTACTGAAATTTAATTTTATAGTTGGATTTATACGTTCCTCAAACTGTTATATTAATAGCAGGCTGATGTTTATGTTTTAATTTTTCAACTTTGACAAAATTGTTTACAACATCTTTAACAATTTTTAACAAATATTACTACTGACGAAGATAACTGTAAGTGTTATCAAAACGTTTAGATTGTATAATTTAAAATACACCATTAAAACCCAAAAAAGATAAGTATTTTATTATGAGTGTTAATGGTGAAAGTTTACATTTTCATATTAATTTAGCTAAGTTTCTGCAAATAAACATCTATTCTATTCTAAGTTTGTCATAATTTTATCCATTATTTTTAGATACGTTGCCAAAAGGAGAGCCAATGAAAACACGCCTATCAGATACACCCCCAGTTATGAAGTTAACGAAGGAACAAGAGCAGTCTTTAGCCAACTACATTATTAAATGTTTACAAACGTTTTATGACTTCCCTTGGTCGAATGCAGAAAACTGCTGTATGAAATGGCAGTTCATAATGATTTAAAAATATCTGAAAATTGGAGGGTAAATCAAATGGCAGGAAAAGATTGGTTGTAAGGTTCTTTGAAAAGAAATCCCATGGTTTCACTTCGAACCCTAGAGGGATGCAGTTTATCGAGGGTCACGTCTTTTAATCCACACGTCAAAATTTTGTTTTACAACTTAGAGCGATAGATCGTAATCAAAGGGGACCGTTACCGTTCAAAAATTAACAAAAGTTCTGCCCAAAAAAAAAAGGAACAAAACAAGTTTGTAAGGTAACCAGTGATGAGAAAGGTACCGTCGTTACACTGCTGCAGGTAATCACTTGCCACCTGCTATGATCTTCCCACGTGCTCACTTTAAGGAGTATATGATTGCTGGAGCACCCCCGGCAATTTTGTGTTTGGCAACATCATCAGGACGGATGAACTTATAGTTCAAAAGACAATCCTAGTCTTCTTTTGTATGACAACCACGAAAGTCAATCAAAGTTCTTAATCTTGCCAAAGAAAATGGGGTTACAGTAGTGACTTTTCCTCCTCATTCGACAAACAAGCTGCAACCCTTCGACGTTGGCATTTTCAGACTATTTACCTTGGCTTATAAAGCTGCTGTTGATAGCTGGTTAAAGATATAATAAACTATTAAAACCGATACAAACACAGAAAAAAATTGCTGTTAAAAGAAAAATTATAGAAAGTGACGAGGAGGAAGAAGAAATCGAATGGCATCCAGATGTTTCGTCTGATAATCTGGTGCATGAATTAGATCCCACATTATTTGAAGAGTTAGACAGAGATCCTCAAATTGCAGATTATGTTTTAGTAGAAAATGTAAACTTTCACCATTAACACTCATAATAAAATACTTATCTTTTTGGGATTTTTAATGGTGTACTTTAAATTATACAATCTAAACGTTTCGATAACACTTACAGTTATCTTCGTCAGTAGTAATGTTTCTTAAAATTGTTAAAGATGTAGTAAACAATTTTGTCAAATTTGAAAAATTCAAACATAAACATAAGCCTGCTATTAATATAACAGTTTGAGAAACGTATAAGCCAACTATAAAATTGTAGTAAAGAATAACTAGGTCATTAAAATTAAATATTGTTAAACTGCCTCAAAGATGACAAACCAGAACACTCTCTACGACGAAAGCTAACGATGAAATTTGTCAGCCAAAAAACACATTTAACAAAATTTAATCGAGTTATGATGTAAGTGTAAAGTTGTGAAAAACTTCAATTTTAAAATGATAGAAGCATTCACAAATCCAAACATTACATCAAAAATAACCCAGTTAAATCTAACAAAGAGATATCTTTATCAATAATTGGAAGTGTTATTAACAATGAAAAGCACAATGCAGAACGTTCCTTGTAATTTTAATTTCAATTTAATTTCAACTATTTATGTTAAATTATAGTGCTGTGGAAATTTAACATATAATTGGTAAAGCATTTGCTTCAAGGTCTAGGAAAAACACAGCAAAAAACCTAGAAATACCAAAAGTTGAAAACAAATTGAAATCAACGCGTATCATTATGCTCTTTTTTAATTATAAGATGCCAAAACCTATTTAAACGGAGATTTTCTTCTTGTCTATTAAAATTATTCGGGTGTTTATATATTTCAATAGCTTCACGTTGCAAACGAACATAATAATGGGTTTGTCTTGACAATATTTTCATATTGTCAAATTGAATGTCATGATTTAGATTATTCAGGGCATGGTCAGCCACAGCAGACCTCTGGTTGACCCAATCTACAAAATCTCATATGTTCTTTGCGTCTTGTATCAAAGCTACGTTTTGTGGTCCCGATGTATACTTTTCCACATGAACAGGATAACTTATACACTCCGGAAGATGACAAAGGGTTTGTCACATCTTTAGGTGATCTTAAATGTTCTTTAATTTTCCTTGTAGGTTTAAAAATAGTCCTAATGCCATGTTTGATTAGGATTTTTTCAATTCTATTTGTAACATTAGCTATAAAAGGAAGAAAAGCAGTACCAACATTAAGAACTGGTTTTTCTTAAGGTTACGCCTAGAAGGTGTAATAACATTATTAATATCTGTAAGTGAATATCCATTATCTTGTAAGGATTTTCTTAAATATTTATATTCATCATTCAAAATTCAGGGTCACAAATTCGTTTTGCTCGATCTACTAAAGATTTAATTACACTAATTTTTGACGTGGATGGTGGTTGATAATTTATGAAGGTATGGTTGTAGAGAGTGTTCTGGTTTGTCATCTTTGAGCAGTTTAACAATATTTAATTTTAATGACCTAGTTATTCTTTACTACAATTTTATAGTTGGCTTATACGTTTCTCAAACTGTTATATTAATAGCAGGCTTATGTTTATGTTTGAATTTTTCAAATTTGACAAAATTGTTTACTACATCTTTAACAATTTTAAGAAACATTACTACTGACGAAGATAACTGTAAGTGTTATCGAAACGTTTAGATTGTATAATTTAAAGTACACCATTAAAAATCCCAAAAAGATAAGTATTTTATTATGTTTTAGTAGAGTTTGCTCCTCAAAATATGAAGGGAAAAATTTATTACAAGTAATGAAAAAACTGAATTTGAACTGAGCATTGGAAGAAAGAGCACAACAATTGAAGCACAATTTTATTTTCCTAATAATGAAGATATTGCTTTTACACCAAAAAAAAAGGTATTAAAATGACTTTGCCCAAACCTGTAAACTACAGTACAACTAAAAGGCAAAACTCATATTATTCATTTTGAATTAAGTTTAATTTAAATATTCAGTGGACTGTTCTTTATTTTTTTTGTGTTTAGTATGCTTACTTTTAGGTTTTTCTAATATTTTTAAATAAATAAATAAAAATAGTTCATTTTGCCTAATCCTGTTAACTACGGTAAAACAAAAAGGCAAAACTCGTATTTTTAGTGTGAAATTAGGTTAAGTTTTAATCCTCAGCAGACTCTTGTTTATCTTTTTAGTGTTTTTTATGAATAATTTTCGTTTTTTAAATTTTCAAATAAAAACTGTTCATTTTCAAAAGTGTCTTACTGTACCCTGTAACAACCTTTTTGTGGTTGTATAAAAAAACTACATTAATCTAAGATCATTAATTTATTTTGCGTAAAATTAGAGGAATTTTGAATTATTTTATATAAAATTGAAATCTGGTAATTTAATTGGCATTTCATAGAACATATATTTTGGGTGTAAATGATATAAATAGTTTTAGTTCCCTTTCTTAAAAAATTGGATTGATATCATGTAACAGCGCAACGCAAGAAAACTTTTATACTTGAGTTGTTGAAAGCTTTTTGTAATTCAGTTATTGCTGAATGTTTACAACAACAAGAATGATTTTTATTTAATTTTTTATATTAGTGGGCCATCTTATAATGGTGGTAAGTTGTTTTTTCCCATAATATTAAAGGCTAAAGCCTTTGTTTTTTAGGCACCACCACCACCACCACCTTTTAATTTTTTAAACACGTTAATTACACTTTTCAATATTTAATTTTTTAAAGTATTTAATTTGTATACTTACTTACTTAATCTTAATGGCACATATAAGGGTATACCTTAATCTATTTTTATTCTAAACGGCAAGTTTTACATGAGTTACCTTCACAACGCTAGAACTACACCCTGGTACAAATAAATTTGGCAATCTAACTTACAAGGAATTTTTTAAAAGGATACCTAAGCTAGACATCACCTTACATCAACCATTCTGCTTCATAGTACCCATGCAGTTTATAAACAGAACAGTTATAAGGTAAAGTGTTTTTTATATAGTTTAGTTGTAAACTTCGGAATTTTTTCTCATTTTCAACAACCATTTATTAAATAAACTTATGTAAATTGTTATTTTCATTTCTGTTAAATGTTTTTAGTATTCATTATTTAAGGTTTTGTTATTTTCCTGGACAAAGATATCATGGCGCTCGAGAAATTAATATTTGATAACAATTTTTGCCAATAAGTGAAAATAATCCAGCAGAACGAAACAACTAGCATTTCAGGTAGGTTCAATTAATTGTTTATTAGAATCCTCCCTATTCTACCACTGAGTCAGAGGCACATTATTTAAAAATTATATATGTTAATACTTTAACAACATTATTGTAAGGTTACAATTTGACGCTTTATTTTAATGTTGTAATTGTATTACAGTATTGTTTGTTTTAACACCATTATAGTTATACTTTGGCGCGACGTGCAGGGACCTGAAATTTATTACTTGACTTTGATTTTTATTACTTGAAATTTATTGTTTTTATTACATTTGTGTTAATATTTTCTGTGGGGCCAGAAAAGGGACATGCTGTTGTTTCAATAATGTTAATTATTCTCATTTGTGGCTGTTTATATTTTTTGATTGATTTTATGTTAAGAGTAAACAGAATTTTAAGGAGTGTTAGTTTTACAGTTGGTATTTTATGTGTTTATATAAGGAACTTTATTGAGTGTGTTATATAATGTGTTACGATGTCGAATTTTAATTATTTAGTTGATGTTCTATATAACGATGAGTTATTAATTGAATTAAAATTTCGTAATGTAAGTGGAGCAGAAGGGTTAATTGTGGATGAGAAGCGTAAAATTTTAAGACGTTTGTTAAATGCCGAAAAGATCAATCCAAATTTATTTGATTCATACCCAAAGTGCGATATAAATCAAACAGTAGAATTGGAATTATTGAAGGAAAAGTTAAATCATATTCAGTCTTCAATTAAACCTTTTAAACTTCAGCCATCGAAATCAGTTTATCTTAGATTACACACACGATTATTGCATATATTGAAACGCTTGAATTATATTACGTTTGATGATGAACTTGTATATTTACATGACCAATTGTTGACTTTATGTAATGAATCGTTAGAATTAATTGAATCTATTAATGAAAATATTGAATTAAATAATGACGTTTCAAATTTAGATACTTCTAATATTTCGATGTCTCATAATGATCCTGTTAATACTTCAGTTAATATTCCAACAGAAGATTTTTCAAAATTAATAGATAACTTGCAAATTTCAAAAGGTTCTATTCCTGTTTATAAATTAAATTTAAAATTTAATGGTAGTGAGAAAGAAGTTTTTACTTTTATTCAAAGATGTGAGGAGCTAATGATTGCTCGAAATATTTCTAGGAAGGAAATGCTTTTATCAGGTGTTGATTTATTTGCAGGGAAGGTTTAGTTTGGTATAGGGCAGTTAAACCGTTTTTGCAGACTTGGGAGGATCTTATTACTAAATTAAAAAGCGACTTTTTACCGGAGGGACATGACGAAGTTTTGTTAGATGATATTAAAAATCGTAAACAGGCTTTTGATGAAATTCCAACCCTTTTTATTTCTGAAATGGTTAATTTATTTTCTCAATTAGATATTCCTCCTTCGGAAGGTGAACAATTAAGGATTATAATGAAAAATTTACAACCTTGGTTTGCTACTCAATTAGCCCTTGTTAGTGTAAATGATATTTTTCATTTAGTAGATTTGTGTAAAAAATTACAACAAGTGAAAGCTCAGAATTCTAAATTCAAATTTAATTCTTATTCAGATTCACAAAGACAATCTGATTATAAGCCTTCTTCGGCAGTGAAACAAAATATTAAACCTAAAGTCCATTTTTCAGGTATTAAACCAAAAAATATTAATTCTACTTTTACAACTCCAAAAATTAATACAGCTAAGTCTTCAACAGCATGCTTTAATTGTAGACAGTTGGGTCATACCTTTCACACCTGTGATAAGGGTGATGATAGAATCTTTTGTTTTAGATGTGGTTATTCAATGTTACTTTTTCTAATTGTCCGAGGTGTAAAGTTTCAAAAACTTGTAGATGGAAAGTGTTCCGTTAGTCGACACATTTCTTATGATTTTTCAGAGGCTGACAAGCATGTTTTTAACGAGTGGTTGATTACTGTTAAGGAATTTTTTGGAACTTCGAAAAATTGTTCTAAATTTGTAGAGAAGAATGATGATGTTAGACCTTTTATTAATGTTAGGATTTTTAATGAGAATTTTATTGCTTTATTAGATAGTGGAGCTACTGTGACAATTTTAGGTAAGCCTGCTTTGTATTTGATTGATAAATATGATTTAAAATTAAATAGGAATTCACCTTTCTCATCATTGATTATTGCTGATGGTTCTTCACAATCCATTTTGGGGAGTATTGATTTATCTTTGACTATTAATGGTATTACTAAAACTATTTCTGTTATTGTTTCTGAATTTATTACTACTGCAATTACTTTGGGGGTAGATTTTTGTCGGTTATTTGAAATTAAAGCTGATTTTGGTGAAAATTCTTTTGTTGCAACCTCTGCGGAGACAACTTTTCTATGATTAAGAGTATTGATGATCTTAATAATGATCAAGTTTTGAATTAAATCAAGTTATTGACCTTTTAAAACCTTATCAACTTCAAATTAGGTAAGACAAATAAAGTTTTTCATTCAATTAATACTGGTGATGCAGTACCAATTAAACAACGTTATTTTCCATTATCTCCTGCTATGTTGGAGCATGCGAACAGAGAAATTGATGATATGTTAGAGCAAGGAATTATTAAACCCAGTTCTTCTTCTTGGAATTCTCCAATGGTTTTAGTTAAGAAGAAGACAGGTGATTTTAGAGTTTGTTTTGATGCGAAGAAATTAAATTCATTTACAAAAAAAGATGCTTACCCCTTACCATTTTTAAACGATATTTTGGATAAATTAAGAGATGCTCGTTATTTAACTTCAATTGATTTAAAGAAAGCTTTTTGGCAAATTCCTTTAGACGCTGAGAGTTGTGAAAAAACTGCTTTTACTGTTCCACGTAGAGGATTATTTGAGTATACTGTTATGCCCATGGGACTTACCAACGCACCCAGTACATTACAACGATTTATGGATTCCATTTTAGGACATGATTTATCTCAATCAGTTTTTGTTTACTTAGACGATATTATTATTTTTTCGAGTACATTCAAGGAACATGTTGCGATTTTAAGAGAAGTTTTTAAAAGGCTTAAGGATGCCCAATTGAATATTAATTTAGATAAATGTGAATTTTGTAAACCTCGTTTATCATATTTAGGCTTTGTTATTGATAAGAATGGTCTTCACACCGATCCTTCAAAGGTGGAAGCTATTACTGAATTTCCTCAACCACATACTTTTACCGAAGTTAAACGTTTTATTGGAATGTGTTCTTGGTATCGACGTTTCATTCATGATTTTTCCACAATTTTAGCTCCGATTAATAATTTATTGAAAGGTAAGAAGAAATCTCAGAAAGTTTTATGGAATGACGAAGCGAATGATTCATTTTTGAAAATTAAATCTTTATTAGTTAATGCTCCTATTTTAGCGAGCCCTGATTTTTCTAAAACATTTTATTTACAATGTGATGCATCTAATTGTGGAGTTGGATGTGTATTAACACAAGGTGTCGGAGAGGAGGAAGTTGTTATCGCTTATGGTTCTCGTACTTTGAATAAAGCCGAGCAAAATTATTCAATTACAGAACGTGAGTTGCTTGCAGTTATTTTGGTATTCAAAAGTTTAGACCTTATATTGAGGTACCCATTTTAAAGTTATTACTGATCATCATTCATTGATTTGGCTCAATAATTTAAAAGATCCTTCTGGTAGATTAGCCAGATGGAGTGTTAAACTTCAACAATTTGATTTTGAAGTTATTCATCGTAAAGGTAAATTAAATGTAGTTCCTGATGCACTTTCTAGAGCACCTTTGGAAGTTAGTTCTTTAGAATTTTCTGTTGTCGATTTAGACGATTGGTATAAGATGTTAGCTAACGTTTCTAAAAATCCTGAATTATTTCCTAATTGGAGAGTTGAAGATAATAAACTCTACAAATTTATTTCTAATGATTTAAACATAGAATCGAATTTAGTGGAATGGAAATTAGTTGTTCCGAAATCTTTAAGGAAAGATATTTTACGAAAATTTCATGATGATCCTACATCATCACATTTTGGTGTTTTTAAAACTTTTCAAAATTAAAGAATTTTATTACTGGCCAAAAATGAAGTCAGATATTTCAAATATATTAGGAATTGCAATGTTTGTAATCGAAGCAAGTCTTCACAATTTAATCATTATGGTTTTATGGGTAAAGAGAAAAATGTTTCTTATCCTTTTCAATGTATTTCTGTTGATTTAGTGGGTCCTTTTCCTAGATCGAAGAGTGGAAACACAGTTTTGTTAGTTATTTGTGATTGGTTTACTAAATTTACTTTGATTCACCCTATGCGCAGTGCTACTGCTAAAAGTATTTGTCAATATATTGAAAATTATGTATTTCTAGTTTATGGAGTTCCTCAAATTTGTATGGTGGACAATGGTCCTCAATTTAAAAGTTCACAATTTAAAAATTTAATGAGTTCTTACAAAGTTCAATCCGTTTGGTTTAATGCTAGTTATCACCCTCAAGTAAATTTTGTTGAGAGAGTTAATAAAGTAGTAGGTATTGCGATTAGATCTTATATTCAAGATGATCATAAGGAATGGGATGTTGAAATGCACAAAATTGCGCATGCTATTCGTAACGCTGTTCATGAGTCTACGAAATTTTCACCTTCCTTTTTGGCGTTTGGTCGGACAGTTCCTATTTCTGGAGATTTTTATGGTCGACTAAAGGATTTCAAAGAGGATGATTTATTTATTACTAACCGTGAACAATTAGTTCAAGATTTAAATGAACTTTCACCTATTTTTAAACATGTTAAACAAAATTTACATGCAGCTTACGAAAGAAATTCAAAATCTTACAATTTGCGACGTCGTCCGTTGAAATTAAACGTTGGCGATTTAGTTTGGAAAAAGAATTTTACTTTATCTGATGCGACTAAAAATTATAGTCAAAAGTTAGCTCCAAAATTTATTGAAGCGAAAGTTATTGAAGTGGTAGGTCCAACTACGTACCGATTGGCCACCCCTATTGATAATAAACCCTTAGGTGTTTTTCATGTTAAGGATTTAAAACCTCATTAGTTCTTATTTTTTAGTATTCTTTTTAATCATTTTTCGACTTTAGTATTTTTACATTCTGGTTTTCTTATTATATTTTTAATTATTTTGATAATTTTTCAAAATAATTTTATTTTGTGCTTATTTCGCACATTATTTTATTTTATATTGTGGCTTTGCAAACCACTTAATTATTTTTACATTTGTGAGCATGATTTTTGCTACATTTGTTTAGCACGATGGTTGATATTTAGATCCCATTGTGTGATTGAATTGCCGACTTTGTGGGACATTAGTTCTCAGGCAGATTATCTTTCTTTAATGGATTTTCCATTTGCTATTGTTACAATAGTAAAATTGAAGATAACTATTTTGAGTTTACCTCTGATCGTTAATTTGACGTGTAAACTCTTTACCTTTGATAAGAAAACTAGTAATGCTTCTATACATTTTTATTTTTTGATTGATTTAGTTATTTTATTTTTCCTGATTTGTGTAGTGTTACTATTCTTGGACGGTGCTTGAGGACTTCGGTTCGCCTCGTGTCAACCTCGATTAGTTCACTTCCTGATTATGACGTTTTGGTAGTTTTAGGAGGGGGTTGTTGTGTTCGTAAGAGTGCATCAACTTTCTCTTGCTATCTCACCTAGATTTCGATTTATTTATAAAATGTGCGTGTTAGTTAGGGTATGTTGAGTCTTGGACGATGACTGTGGAACAACATGAAACCTGAATCTCGTGAAGGGTAGAGTGGCCTCTCTTGTTCTCCACGACGAAGCATCCTGAGCTAATTTGCCATGAAAGTAATCGTATCTTGGTTTACCGATTTTGACTCACTTATCGAACGTGACTGTGGTAGTTGTGTTATGTACCTAGGAGGCTTGGTTTGAGACCACCGGGGTAGGGTAATTGAACCGCTCTTTCTCGACCTCAAATCTCGCGATTATTTATTGTTAGTCCGAAGGATTTTTTTAATACTTATACTCTCGAGTAGAGTGGCGTTTAGCCTTGATTTTTATGAAGTTGCACGATGACCGTTTCCGGGTTCTCTGCCCACTGTCCCTTCAGGTCATGGTAGGTTACGGTTTCCGTTCGTTTTTTACCTTAGAATCAAATTTTTTTACCGGATACTCATTCTGCTAACCCCACCAGTTAAAGTTTTTTGACTTTATTTAAGGTTTCGGGTCCTTGATTCTCGACTAGTGGCGTGTGCGGGTGGTAGCGCGTCATTAGCTTTTTTGGTGTTGCGAGGGGTCTTTCCTGACCGACGTCACCACATTTTCCGTACTTCTTCGTACATTTTCTTGTTATTTTTTAAATATTGCTTATATTTTAATTAGCTTAACATTTTGTATTTTTTTAAATTTTAATATTTTTAATTCACTTAGTGTTTGGAATCTCCGCTTTGGTGATCTCCGAGTCCAAATTTTAGGAGGGGGTGTGTAACAACCTTTTTTTGTGGTTGTATAAAAAACTACATTAATCTAAGATCATTAATTTATTTTGCGTAAAAATTAGAAATTTTAATTATTTTTATATAAAATTGAAAACTGGTAATTTAATTGGCATTTCATAGAACATATATTTTGGGTGTAAATGATATAAATAGTTTTAGTTCCCTTTCTTAAAAAATTGGATTGATATCATGTAACAGCGCAACGCAAGAAAACTTTTATACTTGAGTTGATTGAGAAAGCTTTTGTAATTCAGTTATTGCTGAATGTTTACAACAACAAGAATGATTTTATTTAATTTTTATATTAGTGCCATCTTATAATGGTGGTAAGTTGTTTTTCCATAATATTAAAGGCTAAAGCCTTTGTTTTTAGGCACCACCACCACCACCACCTTTTAATTTTTAAACACGTTAATTACAGTTTTCAATATTTAATTTTTAAAGTATTTAATTTGTATACTTACTAATCTAAATGGCAAGTTTTACATGAGTTACCTTCACAACGCTAGAACTACACCCTGGTACAAATAAATTTGGCAATCTAACTTACAAGGAATTTTTAAAAGGATACCTAAGCTAGACATCACCTTACATCAACCATTCTGCTTCATAGTACCCATGCAGTTTATAAACAGAACAGTTATAAGGTAAAGTGTTTTTTATATAGTTTAGTTGTAAACTTCGGAATTTTTTCTCATTTTCAACAACCATTTATTAAATAAACTTATGTAAATTGTTATTTTCATTTCTGTTAAATGTTTTTAGTATTCATTATTTAAGGTTTTGTTATTTTCCTGGACAAAGATAACATGGCGCTCGAGAAATTAATATTTTATTTATAATATTTGATAACAATTTTTGCCAATAAGTGAAAATAATCCAGCAGAACGAAACAACTAGCATTTCAGGTAGGTTCAATTAATTGTTTATTAGAATCCTCCCTATTCTACCACTGAGTCAGAGGCACATTATTTAAAATTATATATGTTAATACTTTAACAACATTATTGTAAGGTTACAATTTGACGCTTTATTTTAATGTTGTAATTGTATTACAGTATTGTTTGTTTTAACACCATTATAGTTATAACCCGAATAGGGGGTACAATGAGACAAATGACATATTGCTTGTTTTTTGAATATATTTAAATTATCTGTTGATATTCATTTTAAAAGCTATTCTAACTTACTTCTACATACATATACTAATGTCAAAACCCCAAGAAATGACGTTTAAATGTTGTTATTTTCAAAATACTGAGCCAACAAAAAAAAAAAGCGTCTCACTGTACCCTACTTTCCCCTACATGTATTCGGTATTTATTTATTGTGAAATTGCCGTTTTAAATAAATCATTTATCACAAAATATGAAAACTAGAATATAGTAAATGTACCGATATCTGGACACAAGGCAGTTTAAGGCATTATTTTCCTTGCATATATTAGTATAAAAATTCTGCTAACTTAGTCTGGTACAATTATGTCTAAGGTTCCTGAAGAACAAATTTATCATATATTAGGAGTAACCAAGGGTTCAATAATTCGGCTCTATCCATTACACCTGTATGTTCCTAAATTGGACATTTGTGACTGATTGAGCTCCCTTAATTTGGGACGTCATAATACTTACTGTTCTCTTAAAATTATTTTGAAAATCAAGATTTGTTGTGGAAAAATAAAGCATTAAATGAGTAGGTATAAACTTAAAAATACAACACAGCACATCAATATACAAATTTATGATTTTTCATTAATGCATATTTTTTTAAAATTTATAAATGACTTGTCTTCCTTCTACTTCAAATCTGGTTGCTGTAATTGGCCAGCGAAATGGTTAAAGTCTATTATAGAAATATCATTATCAAGCAAATAAAAAGTTCTTTTTGTTTTGTTGATTGAAGACTGTTATTTCGTTATTTTTAATTTGCTAAACAACACATTTGTATAGTTGGTCCAGTTCCGTTTTACACCCAAAAAGTTTATTAAGATAAAGTCTCCTGTTAATATTTAAAAATTTTCTTTGCCATTGTTTCCAGGGAACAATTAATTCGGTAGGAATGTAGAACCCCCTAAGATGACCATATTTAAATTTTTCTCTTTTTTCTTTTGCCTTTTTTTTTTTTTATTAATTTTTTTTTTCCTCCCGTTCCTTCTTTCGTTTTTTTTTTATTTTTTATATTATTTAAGGCTTAACCTTTAACCCACTAGCCCCGGATGGGCCTAAGTGTTTTATTGGATTACGACTACCCTTCTGTTTGGAATTTGAACTTTTAATTATAATTATCAATTGCGGGAATAGGAAATAGTTCTTGGAGGAGTTTGTTTTTTCTGATATTTAGTTTCAACCCACTGGGTTCAAAGTAGTTCCTAAGAACAAATTTTACTTTTAAACCTCATTTCTAATAATTTTTCCTAAAATTGAAAGAATATACTTTATTGGCTTTTTAGGTTTCTTAAATTTTGATTCTTTGGGGTTGAAAAATTTTACTTAGATGGGTTAAACAAAACCACAGGCAAAATTAAAATGACAATAAATTTAATTTTAACCTCCCAACTCTCTTTTTATTCAAAATTTGTTTTAATATATTATTTAACAAATAAAAGTTTTGTTTTTAAACCTTTTTTTTCAAAAAACTTAATTGAGCTTACAAAAGTATAAATTGTCCCTGAAATCAAACAATTTTTAAGAACATTACAAAATATTATTTAAGGTGAACAATTAATTCGGAATAATAAAACCCCGGTACTTGATTAGTCTCTTATTTTTTTTTACATTATCACTCAAAAATTCCTTACCCATCTTTAAGTGACAGCTTTAGTACTTGTTTAAATATCATTAAGAAAAAATTGAGTCGACCCAAAAAGCTTTGCTAATTTAACATTGTTTTTAGTTGACATAGTCACAAACTATTGCACATTGGAAATTCAGACAATAAATTAAATATATACCATCCTACTTCTCTCTATTTTAATTTAACAGCATATAAAGTAATTTCGCTTCATTGTTTAAACAGCTCATTTTTAAACAGTAACTGTTTTAAGTGACTTTTTCAAATAGCATACATGCTAATTTTCATTTTTAGGTTTACACAAATTTCGTTGTTCTTATTAGGGAAAAACTTAGTTCGTTATTTGTTTCAGCCCAAAAATTTTAAAATCCGTTTGTGGAGTAACAGTGGTAGCGTTTAATTAATTAAAACCCAACTTTACATTCTATTCTAGTTTATTGTTTTTTAAATTGTTTTTAATGTATGTGTTAAAGTTTAAAAAAATTAATATTTTTGTATATATATAAATATAATATTATTAATATATATACAATTTATGTAATGGTATTAAATTTAGAAATTTATAGATAAAGCTGCTTACTTATATGGTTTCCGTGGATGGTTTCACATCCGCCTAACAAACCGGAAGGTCCAGTTCGATCGAAACAACTTTTGACTTTTTATTTCGTAATCAAATGGTTTTTTAAACTTATTTTATTTTGTTTTATATATCAATTATTAATAATTGATTTCAGAGGAAAATTCAAAAAACCATGCATATTCTTAGTAACACATAAATTAACAAGTAAAATCACCATTATTAAACGTAATGTTATGTTTATAAACAAATGGTAGTTATTAAAAAGTTGCATAAATTACTTGTTGGCGAAACGCTCCAGTTTTAGAACAAGGCGTAGCGAATTGAAGGCTCAATTTGATAATGGCATGTGTTTTTACGTTACTTTTAATTTCAATTAATCATTTAATTTAATAATAAAATGATAATAATTGTACTCAATTTAATGTTTCTTATTAAATTTAATAATTCAAGTTATTCAAGTTCGAAGGTCCATCAGATAAAATGTACCTAGTCGTATCCAAATTGAAAAATTTTAAAAATGAAAACATTATTATATATTTTGCAAAATATACAATTATGTATTCTTAAATATCGAAAAAAACTGATAAAATTTGTTTAAAAAATTAAAATTATAAAACCATATTACGTAATGCATTAGTAATTTTAATTCTTGAAAATGTTACTTTTCTAAGGTAATTAAGGAATTTATTAGATTTTAATAGAATTTTCTTAAAAGAAAACTCTCATAACATTAATTTTAACTTAATTCTATGTTTACGCATGTTAAATTTTGCTTAATATTAAAAATCTTAAAACCGAATGTAAAAATATTATTTTGCAAGAAAAGTCACCACAAAATGTTTCTAAGAACGAGATTTGTTTAAAAATCTTAAAAAAAAATATCTAGTTGCAATAATTTACCTTAAAAGTGGAAATCAAGAGAAATGAAATCATATATTATTTAGGATAATGATCTCTTTGTAATACGCTCATAATGAAACTAGTCAAATAATAGAAACACCAACAATGATCCATGATAGAGGTTAACAGGAATGTAGATACTGCCTTGACAAAAACAAATTGCGAAGCCGCCCTCTACCATAAAAATACTGATAACAGTTTTCAATCTTATTTAATTAAATTTGAAGGCTTATTGGATTCCTATTAAGAAACTGTATAGGAATGTTATGCAAAATTGAATTATCTTTAAAAAATATGTTTAAATATTTTCCTCTAAGTTAATTATTATTCAAATATTGAAAATATTGAAATTTAAATACATAGGAATGTTTTGCTGATTAACTTTAAATTGTAAAAACATACTAATTTATTATTTTAAATTTAAATAAACCATTTTAATTCTAAAATTGTGATGTCACAGAAATATTTAATAAAAGAACAAAAACAATACCTGAAAAATGAAATCAAGCCTAAATACAAACGTTCAAAATATATAACAGACAAAAAAAAAACAGAAAACACAGCAAAATTAAACAGACACACAACACAACCACAGCACACAGACACACAGACACACAGACACACAGACACAAACACAGACACACACACACAGACACACAGGACACACAGACACACAGACACGACACACAGACACACAGACACACAGAACAGACACACAGTGTCGTGTCTATGTGTGTGTTTTTCATGTGACGTGTGTCTGTGTGTGGTTTCGTTTTTTGTTTCAATGTGTGTGTGTGTTGTGTGTGTGTGTGTGTGTGTGTGTGTGTGTGTGTGTCTTGTGTTACGTGTTGTAGTATTGTGTGTCTGTGGTTGTGTTTTATGTGTGGTAGTGTGGTTGTGTGTGTGTGTGTGTGTGTGTGTGTGTGTGTGTGTGTGTGTGTGTTCTGTGTCTGTGTCTGTCTGTGTCTGTGTCTGTGTCTGTGTCTGTGTCTGTGTCTGTGTCTGTGTCTGTGTCTGTGTCTGTGTCTGTGTCTGTGTCTGTTTGTGTTTGTGTGTGTGTGTGTGTGTGTGTGTGTGTGTGTGTGTGTGTGTGTGTGTGTGTGTGTGTGTGTGTCTGTGTCTGTGTCTGTGTCTGTGTCTGTGTCTGTGTCTGTGTCTGTGTCTGTGTCTGTGTTGTGTCTGTGTCTGTGTCTGTTGTTCTGTGTCTGTGTCTGTGTCTTGTGTCTGTGTCTGTGTCTGTGTCTGTTCTGTGTCTGTGTCTGTGTCTGTGTCTGTGTCTGTGTCTGTGTCTGTGTCTGTGTCTGTGTCTGTGTCTGTGTCTGATCACAGACACAGAACATGACACAAGAACACAGACACACAGCAACAGCACACGAACAACACACAGAACACTGACACAGAAAACAAACACAGAACAGAAAAGCTGTTGTGTCTGTATGGTTGTGTGTCTTTGTGCATGTGTACGTGTGTCTGTGTGTGTTGTGATATCCGCGTCTTTCGTATTTATTGTTTCAATGTGTGTGTGTGTGTGTGTGTGTGTGTGTGTGTGTGTGTGTGTGTGTGTGTGTGTTGCATGTTGTCTGTTGTCTGTGTCTGTGTCTGTGTCTGTGTCTGTGTCTGTGTCTGTGTCTGTGTCTGTGTCTGTGTCTGTGTCGTGTCTGTGTCTGTGTCTGTGTCTGTGTCTGTGTCTGTGTGTCTGTGTCTGTGTCTGTGTCTGTGTCTGTGTCTGTGTCTGTGTCTGTGTCTGTGTCTGTGTCTGTGTCTGTGTCTGTGTCTGTGTCTGTGTCTGTGTCTGTGTCTGTGTCTGTGTCTGTGTCTGTGTCTGTGTCTGTGTTGTCTGTGTCTGTGTCTGTGTCTGTGTCTGTGTCTGTGTCTGTGTCTGTGTCTGTGTTCTGTGTCTGTGTCTGTGTCTGTGTCTGTGTCTGTGTCTGTGTCTGTGTCTGTGTCTGTGTCTGTGTTCTGTGTCTGTTGTTCTGTGTCTGTTGTCTGTGTCTGTGTCTGTGTCTGTTCTGTGTCTGTGTCTTGTGTGTGTGTGTTGTGTGTGTGTGTGTGTGTGTGTGTTGGTTTTGGGTGTGTGTGTGTGTGTGTGGGTGTGTGTGGTGTGTGTTTGTGTGTGGTGTGTGGGTGTGTGTGCGTGTGTGTGTGTGCGCGTGGTGCGTGTGTGCGGTGCGTGCTGTGTGGTGTGCGTGTGTGTGTGTGTTTCTGTGTGCTGCTGTGGTGTCACTGCGTGTATTGTGTGTTGACATCCGCTGGCTTTTGTATTTATTGTTTCACATGTTGTGTTGTGTGTGTGTGTGTCTGCATGTGTGTACGTGTTGTACGTATTGTGTGTTGTGTGTGTGTTTATGTGCGTGCGTGTGAGTGGTGTCTGTGTGTGTGTGTATATGTGGGTCTGTGCGTCCGTGTGTGTTGTCTGTGTGTGTGTGTGTGTGTGTGTGTGTGTGTGTGTGTGTGTGTGTGTGTGTGTGACAGTGTGTGTGCGTGTGTTTCTGTGTGCGAGCGTGGTGTGCGGTGTCTGTCTGTGTGTCACTGCGTGTCTGTGTACGTCTGTGCGTGTTGTGACATCCGCGCTTGCTTTTGTATTTATTATTTCACTTATGTGTCTGCATGTATTGCGTGTATTGTGTGCGTGTGTACGTGCGTGTGTGTGTGATTGTGTGTGCCTGTGTTTGCTGTGTGTGCGTGTGTGTGTTGTGACATCAGCGCTTGCTTCTGTATTTATTATTTTACTTCTCATGCTATTTATTATATATCACTCAAATTTGACGCTACTTTAGTAGTTTATGGTTATTGTTGATTTTATTGTCTCTTTCTCAGAAACTATTTATATTCGTTTACGATTACAAATAAAAAATATTGACTATAAATCCAAACTATATATAAATACAAGTAAGGAATCCGCCAAGGCAAGAGGTAAATCGTGTCCCTTTTCTTGAGAATATTTTCACGAAAATTCTAATAATAAATACAAGTCTTCGAGATGCTGATTTAGTAATCGTTTTGCCAGTTTTATCAAAAAATAATAAAAACCTTTTGATTAAATGTTTACTACATCCGCATCGAAAAAACTTAAAGTTACATATAAACAGAACGTATTTGACCTGGGAACCTTTTTCGTTCTTCGCTCATTTAGTCACCTTTATTTATGCTGTTGTTTAACAACAATAAAGCATGGTACGACCAAAGTGGAAGGATTGCTTTTTTGGTCGCAGTTCCAATTTACAGTTGACCCATTCACGTAGCACTAACTAACAGTATTGCACTTAAAATATGTAACACGAATACTTTCGCTAAGATTATTTTATTTGCGTATTACGAATTGTTATAAGATTAGGGTACAAAATGAAACGTCTAGAACTGATTGTAACGGTAATTCAATTTCATATAAGCTTTTTTCATAAAAGCGTTTTAATCAAAGTTGAAAGAGCTTTAACAATTAGTTTAATTGATTAATAAAATCAGAAGCCGGCGGAGTCTCAGCGGAACTGAAAACTACAGTAGGAATACTGATTTTCATAAATTATAATTAATGAATTTAATTACATTATAGAAAAAAGGTTCTGTATTATAAGTGTTTTGTAACTGTGGCTTTCTATTAGTGGAGTTGATCGGCCTATTTCCACAGTTTATGCTTTTAGAGCGCGACGTTTCGGAAGCGGACTTTGCTTCCGTCATCAGGCTTAGTCCTGAGAAGGACTGTTTTCGCACTTGAGTCGAATTCATATGTTATATATAATTTTTTCCCAAGCACTTGACTACTCTCAGATTCGAACTTGGTACCTTTCACTTACTATTCTGACACCTTTACTGCTGAGCCACTGAGTAATCCAATATATATTTTTTAGAACTTATATATATATATATATATATATATATATATATGTATATGTATAAAATATGTATAAATGTATATGTACCTTTTTCGTGGTTGCGCAGAAGTTTATTGCGCATATTGCACCGCATATTGCACCGTAACTTCTTGCGCAGGTGTATTGCGCTTAAGCTCTTCGCGCATTATTGGAATCCATATGGGTTTCATTTCTACACTAGCGTGGCTTATTGGGTTTTTTGCTAGTGCGATGTATGTGGCTTCTTTGACTTTCCGACGAGTTGTGTTCTCTTCCTTTGCCACTATCTGTATGTTATCCCATTGGATGCGGTGGTCTTCGTCCCAGATATGTTCGGCGATTCTTGATCTTTCTGTTTCGCCCTTGCGGATGTTGTTCTTGAAAAAAGGTATTTACCATAAATGATTTTACAGCGACGTGCTTGAGTGTAGTCCAGAATCTAGCAGGTCCAAATTTAACACTTCCGAACATTTGCATCTGTCACCCTCGAATCATTCTCGTCTGAATATATTGCAAGTTTAACCTTTGTACTCGATACAGAAAGTCACAGACATCCTCAAACAAGTTTTCCCGATAAACTCTTTATACGTTTTTGAAACGTAGTGGCGATATTCTTTTCAAGTTGGAATCTAAACGTTTACCAATATATAGTTGAAATATTAGACTGATCTACAATGATTATTGACTTTACTTAAGGGGACATTTCTTTATGAGCATGGGAATCCTTCTACTGACGTGCATTTTTGACTCGTGCTATTATTATGTATAGAATATGAACAAGCATAAAGTCTCGTTCTCTTTGCTAAAACTGTCAAACTAAAGTCGTAATTGCGAGAGGTGTCTTATGATTCATCGCTGAGATATGTACGGTTAAGATTTTTAAAACGTACGTTTAGCCTTGTTTCATACGTCTGTCAGTAAGCAGTTTGAACAGCTAATAATTTACTTAACTTCAAGTACATAATATACATGTTATCTTTTGGCAAGTAACCGATTCACTTTAAATAAAGAGGCAAATAAGCATATTTTTAGAGTTTCTTAAACTATTTGTATAAGTACTCAGTAATAGAAAATTACTTGTATTTTGTAGGTTATGCAATGAATCACATTGACTATCATTGGATAACTTTATTAAAAGCTATTTTTTCTCAATTTTTATGTTTGATCACATCTCAGTATAGATTCACATTAAATAATCATTCTTACATATGCAATTAATAAGTGTGTTTGTTATAAAGAAATGAAGTAGAGAAATTTAATCTTGCAAGGTATCTTTCTACGAAGTGTCTTCGCATAGTTAGTTGAAGATTGGTTAATGGTAATAATGATCGGTTCTTGGACAACATCAAACTGCTTTTGGACATTCCACCATTCCTGCATTTGCTTTTCAGCATGCAATGCATTTTTGCCAATAGTTAGCATCGATTCTTTTTAAGGAGTTTTCCCACAGTATTACTACACTTTCGTTAGAAAAACCACATTTAGAGTGCATGTATTACATTTTCCGTTTAATTACATCTGTAATGTAATCATCGACACCAGTCGATTGCTTTTTTGTCGTATTCTCGTTTTTTGAAGAGAATCTGGTACAGATTTACCTGCTTCTGGGCATTTGGTACGGGCTACAGTTTTTTCATTAACTCCACATACTACTGCCATTCTCTAAAATATAAATTATATTTCATATCGGAAAAGTACAGAAATAATAACAAACCTGTATAATAGAAGTCAATGTTACATTTGGCCTTTACCATAACGTTCACCTTCAAAATATGGTAATACGTTCATCAACATAAGCTGAGTTTGACCTTTAAGAGATTTACCCTTTAAAGACATTGCAAGTTATATGAGGATTATTTTCAAAGATTGATTAAATTAGACAATCTTATCTTGAATGCAACAAAAATGTTACGGATAGTTTTGAAAAACTGTTATAATATGAAAACACGTCGGTATGAAAAATAAAGAACGAAATAATCTGTTGAAGCGTCGTTAAATTTGACAAGGTAAATAAACTGTCAAAATATGATTTAGCGTATCATCGACCTACGTTATTGAGATTTGTATTGCAGACATACTGAAAGTCCTCCATCTTTCTTTAACATCAACAGATAAGTGAAATAAGTATACGATAGTAATTTAATCTGCTATTCGGTAAGGTATGAATCATAAGGCACCTCTCGCAATTACAACTTTATCACAAAATTATGAAGTACCTTGTTACATTGTTTTGATCTTATTTTTTAATCCAACGCTAAATGCAAAAATAAAAGCAAACTTTGAATGTAAAACAAAATAAATATAACGGCTAAAATTCTTAGACATTATTAGCAACCTTAGTTACTTACTTTGAAGAAGGCTTTGCAATGATTGCCTTGTAAACCTTTATCAGAGCTGTCCAAATCAGTTGAGATTTAAATCTTTTTTGATTTAAATACTTTTTGATTTAAATACTTTGATTTAAAATCTTTTTCAAAAAATGATCTTTGTTTTATGATTTAATAAACGCCATGAACGGGTGGACCGGCCTCTCTATATTAGTGTGTCGTGTATTCCTAAATTGACCTGCAACCGTGCGTTGTCATTGTATTATTAGCATTTGCCCATTTGCTGTGTCGTCGTATCAGAAGTATCAAGAAGTTTTTAGTTACAGTAAAATAACATTTTGTATTAGTTTTAAGCTTGTGTTTTGTGTTAAATAGTGAGTTGGACTTTGGACAGTTGTAAAAATTCAGTTGACGATTCTAAAAAGCGAACGTACGGCGGAGAACTAGGAGGTAAGGGTAATTTGATTTTTAAAGTCCAGCACAATTTAATTATTTTGAAACCCGTAGATTTTAGTTTTTTAATGTTCGTCCATTTTGTCAAAATAACAGCGTAATTTGAAAACTGGGAAACGCGTCAATTTTATTTTGCATCTCATATAATTTTTTCAATGTACAGTGTGTCTAAAAAAATTGTGAATTATAAATAAAATCGTGTATTTTATCAAAATAAGAGCATAATTTCAAAAACTCTGAAACACGTCAATTTTATTTCAATTTTTTGCATCTTAAACAATGTACTCTCAATGTTATACAGGAGCAGGATGTCCAAAAAATCGTGGACTTATATACCTAATTCTATATTTTACCAAAATAACAGCGTAACTTTGTAAAAACATCTAATACAGTTTCTTCAATACTATGCCGGTGCTCAAAACTCGTGATTTATGTGCATCTATTCTAACAAAATGGGCCCTGCGTTCATAAATACTGAGACAAGTTAATTTTATTTTAATATTTCACATCTTATTTTTACAGCTTTTTCGAAAATCATTATAGAGGGAAGTATTGGTTAAACGACTTTACCAATTTTTTATTTTTAAAATTAGAATCTAAAAGAATATATACTAAATATTCCATTTAAAACCAAAATTAGTATTTTCTTGACAGCGTTTCGATTTTCATTTTTTTAATCCGATGACAAATTCTGACTGTTCGGAAAAAATCCTACGACTTTTGTATTTCAAAGTTGTTTTAGGTCTTGAAATAAAGGCTCTAGTAATTCTCCAAAATATACCAAAACTCTGTACACATCATAATCTATGTAGGTACACCTAATTTTTATGATAAAATAATAAAAATATTTTATTGTTACTTGAACAAGAACTCTTAAAATACGAATTTGTTTAAAATGTAATGTTTATTTTTACAGGTTATCTACCCAGGTGCCTAATTGCTACCCTACCAGAATAGCAATAAAAAATGGAGGAAACTGATATACTCATGTCTGAATCTGAAGATATATTGGATCCCTACGCACTCACAGATGATTCAGATGATCCTGAATACAAGCCAAACTTAGAAAATACAAAACGAAATATAAGTTAACTGATTATTTTAAAGCTAATTCAAACAAGAGTAAAGTCAGTACATAATTTAGACTTATATCCGATACTGATACTGATGGAACTAACGCGTGTCCTAGTACTAGCCCTAGTCATCAAGAATCATCGAGCAGCATTTCTACTGAGTTTGGTCAATGTCCGCTACAACCATCAAGTGAATCAGTTTTGTTTGATGGAACATTTTTAACATTCTCAGTCGCGGTGAAAATGCAGGAATATCAGCCCAATGTCAGAAATGCCCAAACAAAAGATATTAAACGTCACCACTAACTTCCTTAGACATTTAAAAATAAACATTTAACAGCGTATAATGATTACATACTTTATAAAAGTCAGAAAAAATAAAGTCACGAGCACATGTCGTTCAGAAAAAATACAGAATTTAAAACTGTACCCATAAACAATTGGATATTAGAACCAGTTTTGACAAGCCAAAACTATATCTCAAGAGCAGTTTGACCACAGAATTATTCAATTTGTTGTTAATTCTATGAGCGCGGTTTCTATAATTAACAATCCCTATTTTGTACAATTATTCGATGGAATGAAGTTAAACGTAATGTCACGAACTACAATTATAAGAAAAATTGCAGTTTTAAAAAACAACATGGTGGAAGAACTTAAAGCCAATCTTTCGAATACCAATTTTGTATGCAGTACAGCAGATATACAGTCCTCTAAAAAGCAAAGTTTTATGGGCGTAACTTGTCACTGGATTGACCCTGATTCCCTTAAAAGGAAATCAGTCGCCTTAGCCTGCAGGCGCTTCTCTGGTACACATTCTTTTGATAAAATTGCTGAGATTCTTGAAGAAATATATATCGAATTTGGGCTTAATGTGACTAAAATATTAGCTACAATTACAGATAATGGAGCCAACTTTGTAAAAGCCTTTAAGGAATATGGGGTACTTACAAACGAGAGTTCTATTAAATTCAATTCTAAGTATTCAAGTGGATTATGATGATGAGGATGACAATAATGACAAAATTGAATTGCAAGATATTATTTTTGAGCCTGGTGAAGTAACGGAAAATGAACAGGAACAACCTGTTTGCTTGCCAAATCATTTTAGATGCGCTACTCATACGTTAAACCTAATTGCAACGACGGATATAATGAATTCCATAAATAAAAATCATAATATAAGATCCAAACATACAAATATCATTAACAAGTGTATACAACTATGGAATAAATCAGGACGTCCAAAATCAGCAGAAAAAATTTAAAAAATACTAGGACATCACCTTAGCTACCCTGGAGCAACAAGGTGGAATAGTTTTTATGACTCTTTGAGCCAAATTTTGAAAGAAAAACAAAAGCTAAATATCCTGTATGAAACTTTAAATATAAAGCAGTATTCGCTTAAAGAAAATGAGATAGATTATTTGGAAGAATATGTTGCCATCCTAAAACCTTTGGCCTTATCCATAGATATTCTTCAAGGAGAAAATTTTACATACTTTGGAACAGTTATGCCAACGATTGGAAGTTTACGTGTTAAGTATGAAAAAATGAAATCTCTTAACCATCGATATCTTGGATTTTTAATTGAAGTCTGCATTAAATCCATTGAAACTAGATTTTCTATATTTTAAGCATAACAGTCAATCAGAGATGGCCATAATAGCCTCAACACTTTTGCCACAGTTTAAGCTAAGGTGGCTGAATTCGTTTAAAAATACCAGTTTTGTTCTTCAAGAGAATCAAGTTAAAAACATGGTAATCACATCATCAGTATGCAGTACAAATCTCCATTGTCGTAAAAGGCGCAATCCACATTTTTCTACAGGTTCTAAACTCTGGAATGATCTTAGTTCTGTTTTTCTCACTTATGATATGAGAAAATTTAAGGTAGCTGTTATAATCTATTGGCAATTATCCTCTATCCATCTCCAAGTGTTTGAGTCTGCACGATAGGCCTTATTTAGCCTGTTCAGGTCTACAATCAAAAAAAAAATTAAACAATATGCTATTCTAAAGAAAATGTTTATTAAATATAATTGCATTTTACGTCTTCGGCTCCCGTGGAGCGAATGTTCTCCTTTGCTACTTTTATTGATTCTCCACGTCGGCATGCATTGACCGACAAAAACTTCGAAAATCTTGTTTTGTTAAAATCAAATAGTGTTAAGAGATAATAAAGTAACTACCTAAAAATTTATTCTGTTATTGTTTAATGCGTTCTTTACTAAAATATGTGTTTTGTATTTTCAATAAATTACTTAAAAGAGTATTTTTTCTTTATACACTATACACTACAAAACGATTAGTATCTGCTATCTAGTATCTACTTTTTGATTCAAATTTTTAAAATAACTTAAATCTGGATAAGAACTTGCCTTTAAACTTGATTAAAATAATAAAATGGAAAACGAAATTTAAAATCATTTTAACGTTTCGGTTTACTTATACCATTTTCAAAGAGTACATCATGCTATAAAGCTAATTACATTTTATAATGTACTTTATTAATAACATGACATTACAAATTTAAAGTTTACTTCAACGTCAAAGTTGTCAAAAACCTTAAATTTGGCATTATTTGTACATTTAAGGGTGGTTTGTATTTATATATATACAGAGACTCCTTTATGTCCAGATCTGATAAATTACTGGCTTTGTCCAAGATTGTAAAGTCATCATGTGTGATGTTGTGGTTTTCCTCAATCTTATGTTTAAAGATAGCGGAATCAGGTATTGTTAGAGAACGCTTACCAAGTCGGGAGTAATACCCAAGTGTTCACATCTACGAACAGCAAAGTGACGACGGGTTTTACCGACGGTAGCATTACAGCTACTACATTTAAATTTATAAATGATGTTCGAAGATATGTCACTTGGGGTGCGTCTTTGACTCGAAAAAGAGAACCGATGCGTTCAATGGTTGTAAAGGCAATACGTAATTCAACTTTCGGAAGATATTTTTAATGTGCTGTTTGAGGATACGACGTATTTGTAGGCTATGAAGACCTGTATAAGGGAGCCTTGTATATATAATATGTTTTTCTTTCGGGGTTTAGTTGATGGATTAAGTTGTTTATTAAGAAATCGTCCAATGTATCTATCCATGAACCCTAGAGGAAAACCATTCTTCATAAAATCGACTTGATCTTGTAAAATTCTTCATGGAGAAGATGGTAATTGGAAGATAACATGTATGCACGGTGTAGTAATATATTTAAGAGACTAATTTTGTATTTATTAGGGACGAAACTGTCTATGTTTTGATACAGTCCTGTTCTGTAGATGGACGTAGAAAAGCCAGAATTCGTGAATTATGTTTATTCCCAAAAATGGTAAGACGTGATCTTTTTCAATTTCATTTGTAAATTTGATGTTGGGGTGTTGTTGATTTAAATAATTTAGAAAATCCGTAATATGTTCTTGATGTTTAAATAATAAAAATGTGTCATCAATGTATCTTCTGTATAGAAGGGGCTTGAATCTAGGAGGACAATTGGATAACCATTGTTTTTCATGGAAATTTAGAAAAGCGTTCGCAAATGTTGGACCTAGAGGATTTCCCATTGCTACTCCGTCAATCTGTTGGTATAGGTTTTGTTTAAATAGGAAATAACTTTCTTTTGTGGCAAGAGTGAGTAGATCCTTAAATTTGTTCTTTCCAAGATTTAAAATTTTACTAGTTGGATCAAGAAAAAGGGAATCAACTATGATTTCGATTGTTTCATCTAATGGAACATTAGTAAATAGGCTTTCAATGTCGAAACTAACCATGATTGTGTCCTTGTGTAAATTGGATGAAACTATTTCTTTAGCAAAAGAGAAGTTGTCTTTAACTGAAAATTCATTTTCAGTAAGTGTCTTCAAATGAGGAACAAGATGTTGGGCTAAAAGGAAGTTTGGGGTACCAATTGCATTGAGGATGGGTCGAAGCGGGAAGTTGTTTTTATGAATTTTAGGTAAGCCATAAATTCTACCTGGATAGGAACCTGTAGGAGAAGTTTCATTATATATGGTTTTTGAAATTGTTTTCAGTTTCTTTTTATAAGAATCTTCAATTGATAAAGTTATTTTAAAGATATCATTGTATTTTATATGGCAAAATTTAGAGGTGTCCGAGATTATCCCAAGTAATTTTTGTTCATAATTTGTACGGTCTAGTAGTACTACACCATTACCTTTGTCTGGTCGGGTTATGACTAGGTCTTGTTTTCTTTGGAGATTTCGAAGGGTCTGAAGTTCTTCATTTGTCAGATTAGGTGTAGGTGGTCGAAAAATGGTAATACAATTCCATGTAAAATTATCATTTTCTGAATTTTTAAAGTATAAATTAAAAAGTTTTCGAGCGATGTTCTCCATTGGTAGAGCAAGTGCATAAAATTTATTTTACGTGGGATATTGCATAATTCAAACCTTTGCATAAGATTGATTTTCTATGTTTGATAACAGGTATGAAGAGTAGTTAAAATGACTTCATTTGTTATGGTGGATGAACAATGTTGAAACTTACATAGTTGATTTAATTTCTTTTTATGTGTATAAGATATTTTACTTAGGCGTTTGTTGTTGTATTTATGCCATTGCGATGTGATCCAAATAAAATCTAAAAAAAACACTTTCTTTAAAAGCTTGAATGTCTTCGGGCCTTTTGAAAAAATTTTGAACGACGTTGATGTCTGTTTATTTCTTGGGGATTAGGTCTCGTTGGGTGTTTCTTCTTATGGACGAATTCTGAAGAAATTGATTTGAAAGTTTGAAGTTTAAAAATTTTGGTATGATGTTAAGTTCCAAGCATGAATTCAAAAATGTTATATCTAAACAAGATCTTCGGTATTTAAAAAGATTTGTTTCAGTTTTTCTTGAATGTTTTAAAACTAATCGGTCATATTTTCACATAAATAACTGGATAAGAACTTGCCTTTAAACTTGATTAAAATAATAAAATGGAAAACGAAATTTAAAATCATTTTAACGTTTCGGTATTTACTTATACCATTTTCAAAGAGTACATCATGCTATAAAGCTAATTACATTTTATAATGTACTTATATTAATAACATGACATTACAAATTTAAAGTTTACTTCAACGTCAAAGTTGTCAAAGTAACCTTAAATTTGGCATGTCATTTGTACATTAAGGTGGTTTGTATTTATATATATACAGAGACTCCTTTATGTCCAGATCTGATAAATTACTGGTTTTGTCCAAGATTGTAAAGTCATCATGTGTGATGTTGTGGTTTTCCTCAATCTTATGTTTAAAGATAGCGGAATCAGGTATTGTTAGAGAACGCTTACCAAGTCGAGGAGTAATACCCAAGTGTTCACATCTACGAAACAAAGGACGACGGGTTTTACCGACGGGCATTAACAGCTACTACATTTAAATTTATAAATGATGTTCGAAGATATGTCACTTGGGAGTGCGTCTTTGACTCGAAAAAAGAGAACCGATGCGTTCAATGGTTGTAAAGGCAATACGTAATTCAACTTTCGGAAGATATTTTTAATGTGCTGTTTGAGGATACGACGTATTTGTAGGCTATGAAGACCTGTATAAGGGAGCTTGTATATATAATATGTTTTTCTTCTCGGGGTTTAGTTGATGGATTAAGTTGTTTATTAAGAAATCGTCCAATGTATCTATCCATGAACCCTAGAGGAAAACCATTCTTCATGAAAATCGACTTGATCTTGTAAAATTCTTCATGGAGAAGATGGTAATTGGAACATAACATGTATGCACGGTGTAGTAATATATTTAAGAGACTAATTTTGTATTTATTAGGGACGAAACTGTCTATGTTTTGATACAGTCCTGTAAATGTAGGTTTTCTGTAGATGGACGTAGAAAAGCCAGAATTCGTGGAATTATGTTTATTCCCAAAAATGGTAAGACGTGATCTTTTTCAATTTCATTTGTAAATTTGATGTTGGGGTGTTGTTGATTTAAATAATTCAGAAAATCCGTAATATGTTCTTGATGTTTAAATAATAAAAATGTGTCATCAATGTATCTTCTGTATAGAAGGGGCTTGAATCTAGGAGGACAATTGGATAACCATTGTTTTCATGGAAATTTAGAAAAGCGTTCGCAAATGTTGGACCTAGAGGATTTCCCAATTTACCCGTCAATCTGTTGGTATAGGTTTTGTTTAAATAGGAAATAACTTTCTTTTGTGGCAAGAGTGAGTAGATCCTTAAATTTGTTCTTTAAGATTTAAAATTTTACTAGTTGGATCAAGAAAAAGGGAATCAACTATGATTTCGATTGTTTCATCTAATGGAACATTAGTAAATAGGCTTTCAATGTCGAAACTAACCATGATTGTGTCCTTGTGTAAATTGGATGAAACTATTTCTTTAGCAAAAGAAGTTGTCTTTAACTGAAAATTCATTTTCAGTAAGTGTCTTCAAATGAGGAACAAGATGTTGGGCTAAAAGGAAGTTTTACCAATTGCATTGAGGATGGGTCGAAAAAGTTGTTTTATGAATTTTAGGTATAAACCCTTGGATAGGAACCTGTAGGAGAAGTTTCATTATATATGGTTTTGAAATTGTTTTCAGTTTCTTTTTATAAGAATCTTCAATTGATAAAGGTTTTAAAGATATCGTTGTATTTTATATGGCAAAATTTAGAGGTGTCCGAGATTATCCCAAGTAATTTTTGTTCATAATTTGTACGGTCTAGTAGTACTACACCATTACCTTTGTCTGGTCGGGTTAACTAGGTCTTGTTTTCTTTGGAGATTTCGAAGGGTCTAAAGTTCTTTATTTGTCAGATTAGGTGTAGGTGGTCGAAAAAAGCTTGTAGAATTTAAAGCAATATCTTTAAGTTTAGTGGTAATACAATTCCATGTAAAATTATCATTTTCTGAATTTTTAAAGTATAAATTAAAAAGTTTTCGAGCGATGTTCTCCATTGGTAGAGCGAAGTATAAAATTTATTTTACGGGGATATTGCATAATTCAAACCTTTGCATAAGATTGATTTTTCTATGTTTGATAACAGGTATGAAGAGTAGTTAAAAATGACTTCATTTGGTGTTATGGTGGATAACAATTTGCTTACATAGTTGATTTAATTTCTTTTTATGTGTATAAGATATTTTACTTAGGCGTTTGTTGTTGTATTTATGCCATTGCGATGTGATCCAAATAAAATTAAAAAAGAAACACTTTCTTTAAAAGCTTGAATGTCTTCTTTGGGCTTTCTTTGAAAAAATTTTGAACGACGTTGATGTCTGTTTATTTCTTGGGATTAGGTCTCGTTTGTTTTTCTTATGGACGAATTTAAGAAATTGATTTGAAAGTTTGAAGTTTAAAATTTTGGTATGATGTTAAGTTCCAAGCATGAATTAAAAATGTTATATCTAAACAAGATCTTCGGTATTTAAAAGATTTGTTTCAGTTTTTCTTGAATGTTTTAAAACTAATCGGTCATATTTTTCACATAAATAACTGGATAAGAACTTGCCTTTAAACTTGATTAAAATAATAAAATGGAAAACGAAATTTAAAAATCATTTTAACGTTTCGGTATTTACTTATACCATTTTCAAAGAGTACTCATGTATAAAGTTAATTACATTTTATAATGTATTTAAAATAAATGACATTACAAATTTAAAGTTTACCAACGTCAAAGTTGTCAAAGTAAAAATTTGGGTCATTTGTACATTAAAATGGTTTGTATTTATATATATACAGAGATTTTATGTCCAGATCTGATAAATTACCTTTGTCCAAGATTGTAAAGTCATTTTGATGTTGTGGTTTTCCCAATCTTATGTTTAAAGATAAATCAATTGTTAAGAACGCTTAAAGTCGGGAGAATCCCAAGTGTTCAAAATTTAGAACAGCAAAGTGACGATTTTAGACGGTAACATTACAAACTTTAAATTTATAAATGATGTTCGAAGATATTTCACTTGGGAGTGCGTCTTTGACTCGAAAAAGAAAATGCGTTCAATGGTTGTAAAGGCAATACGTAATTCAACCAAGATATTTTTTAATGTGCTGTTTGAAAGACGTATTTGTAGGCTATGAAGACCTGTATAAAAGCCTTGTATAAAATATGTTTTTTTCTCTTTAGTTGATGGATTAAGTTGTTTATTAAGAAATTCCAAATCTATCCATGAACCCTAGAGGAAAACCATTCTTCAAATCGACTTATTTTGTAAAATTCTTCATGGAGAAGATGGTAATTAACATAACATGTATGCACGGGTGTAATATATTTAAGAGACTAATTTTGTATTTATTAGGGACGAAACTGTTATGTTTTGATACAGTCCTGTAAATGTAGGTTTTCTGTAGATGGACGTAGAAAAGCCAGAATTCGTGCAATTATGTTTATTCCCAAAATGGTAAGACGTGATCTTTTTAATTTCATTTTGTAAATTTGATGTTTTTGTTGATTTAAATAATTCAGAAAATCCGTAATATGTTCTTTGAAAAATAAAAATGTGTCATCAACGTATCTTCTGTTAGAAGGGCTTGAATCTAGGAGGACAATTGGATAACCATTTTTCATGGAAATTTAGAAAAGGTTCGCAAATGTTGGACCAGAAATTTATTGCTACCCGTCAATCTGTTGGTATAGGTTTTGTTTAAATAGGAAATAACTTTCTTTTGTGGCAAGAGTGAGTAGATCCAAATTTGTTCTTTAAGAAAATTTTACTAGTTGGATCAAGAAAAAAATCAACTATGATTTCGATTGTTTCATCTAATGGAACATTAGTAAATAGGCTTTAAATGTCGAAACCAACCATGATTGTGTCCTTGTGTAAATTGGATGAAACTATTTCTTTAGCAAAAGAGAAGTTGTCTTTAATTGAAAATTCATTTTCAGTAAGTGTCTTCAAATGAGGAACAAGATGTTTAAAAAGGAAGTTTTACCAATTTACACAAGGACACAATCATGGTTAGTTTCGACATTGAAAGCCTATTTACTAATGTTCCATTAGATGAAACAATCGAAATCATAGTTGATTCCCTTTTCTTGATCCAACTAGTAAAATTTTAAATCTTGGAAAGAACAAATTTAAGGATCTACTCACTCTTGCCACAAAAGAAAGTTATTTCCTATTTAAACAAAACCTATACCAACAGATTGACGGAGTAGCAATGGGAAATCCTCTAGGTCCAACATTTGCGAACGCTTTTCTAAATTTCCATGAAAAACAATGGTTATCCAATTGTCCTCCTAGATTCAAGCCCCTTCTATACAGAAGATACATTGATGACACATTTTTATTATTTAAACATCAAGAACATATTACGGATTTTCTGAATTATTTAAATCAACAACACCCCAACATCAAATTTACAAATGAAATTGAAAAAGATCACGTCTTACCATTTTTGGGAATAAACATAATTCGCACGAATTCTGGCTTTTCTACGTCCATCTACAGAAAACCTACATTTACAGGACTGTATCAAAACATAGACAGTTTCGTCCTAATAAATACAAAATTAGTCTCTTAAATATATTACTACACCGTGCATACATGTTATGTTCCAATTACCATCTTCTCCATGAAGAATTTTACAAGATCAAGTCGATTTTCATGAAGAATGGTTTTCCTCTAGGGTTCATGGATAGATACATTGGACGATTTCTTAATAAACAACTTAATCCATCAACTAAGCCCCGAGAAGAAAAACATATTATATATACAAGGCTCCTTATACAGGTCTTCATAGCCTACAAATACGTCGTATCCTCAAACAGCACATTAAAAAATATCTTCCGAAAGTTGAATTACGTATTGCCTTTACAACCATTGAACGCATCGGTTCTCTTTTCGAGTCAAAGACGCACTCCCAAGTGACATATCTTCGAACATCATTTATAAATTTAAATGTAGTAGCTAATGCTACTTACGTCGGTAAAACCCGTCGTCACTTTGCTGTTCGTAGATGTGAACACTTGGGTATTACTCCTCGACTTGGTAAGCGTTCTCTAACAATACCTGATTCCGCTATCTTTAAACATAAGATTGAGGAAAACCACAACATCACACATGATGACTTTACAATCTTGGACAAAGCCAGTAATTTATCAGATCTGGACATAAAGGAGTCTCTGTATATATATAAATACAAACCACCCTTAAATGTACAACATGACATGCCAAATTTAAGGTTACTTTGACAACTTTGACGTTGAAGTAAACTTTAAATTTGTAATGTCATGTTATTAATATAAGTACATTATAAAATGTAATTAGCTTTATAGCATGATGTACTCTTTGAAAATGGTATAAGTAAATACCGAAACGTTAAAATGATTTTAAATTTCGTTTTCCATTTTATTATTTTAACTTAAATCTTTTAAAAAATTCGAATTTTCAAAAAATATTTAAATCGCTTAAAAGATTTAAATCTTTCCTAAAATGATTTAAATCGTAAAAAGATTTAAATAATTTTATATTCAAAATGATCTTTGATTTAAATCATTTGTCCAAATGAAAATGATCTATGATTTTTGATTTAAATCTTTTAAAATGATTTTGAACAGCTCTGAACCTTTTAATGTCCTAGTTGTATTAATTGCATGATATTTTATGTGCTTTGTATTTGGTTTGTATGATACTTTTTCAACAGAAATGAAAAGAAACTGTCGTTGTCAATCAAATTCGAATTTTGATAAAAAAAATATATGGCTTCGTCTCATTAAAGCAGTTAATACATACACATTACTTCTTAATACACTTTTTATAAAAATATACGTATAACTAGATATTAAATGTTTAAAATTGAGGCCACGATTTCAACATACTCGCCAGTAGCCTTACCGTGCTAACGCAGGTGAGAGATTCAGTCATTGAACACCGATGTATGCGGTTGAACCTTCTGTGTTGTGTTAGTTTCGTCAACGTGTGCCTTATTTTGTCTTAATAGACAAAAATTATAAAAGAATATTGTGAATATTCAATTATAATTGCTGACTAATTTTTGTTTTAATAGGTAAGTATTACTTAACATAATATTATATTGGTACATGTTTTAGCCTTCTAATATACTTACGTAGAAAATAATTTGTTTTGTAATAATGTGATTAGGAAAATATAAAAGTAAATAAATGCGTTGTGATATAATTAAGTCCATAATAATAATTATTAGTAATATTTATTAATATTTGAAATTCTTGTTATATAGCGAATTTGGATGTAATGATAAAAACCATTTTACATAATTATATATTATAATCAAAATCTAGAATAAATATATATTTACTAAGTTTTACAAATGGCGTTTTCGGCTTATCTACATTTTTCTCAATTTTTTAAGATCTTTATATAACATAATAGAAAAAGCATGGCCACATACTGTAAAGAAAGTGTTCATTTTCACCAGATTACATTAATATTTAACAGTTTGTTGTAAAACAGAAGCTTATTTGGAATTATTTATGTTTGTTTGAATCAATTATTAAAAAACCTAATCAAAATTACCGGCAAATTAAGTATTAATTAATTCCATTTTAAAGTATACAGTTATGCGGTTCCACGAATAAATAATTATTAAGCGTTGCTCTTTTATAGTCCAAAATGTGGTATTGTGTCACAAAGCATATAGCTTCACAGTTTTATTCCAATTAGCATTGTATCGTTTTTGTTTATCTGTGAATTATGACATGGTCTTAATTTATTTTGTAGGCCCTATTGTGGCAAATTAAAAAAAAGTAACAACATTTTTACAATTTTCAACTTTATCACTACATAATTCAAAAACAATTAGGAAAATTGAAAGCTCGTAAAAAATGCTATTCAAATCTGTAATAAAATACAGGGTGTGCCATTTCAAAAAAATAGAAATATAACATTGAGCAAAATGGACCACCCTGTATATGTAGAGAGAAGTATCTGCAATCTGAATGTAGAAGTTAAAACAAATCCCAAAATTTCACTCCGATATGTTTCAAGATGACGGAAGAGGAGCCTACTTAATTGACTAATTTTTTTACATAAAAATGTCAATAACTTAGGAACCGTTGGTCGTAGACCCATAGTACTTTATATCATTTTGCTCATCATTTAACAGAAAATTCAAATATGAAAAAATATATAGAGTGTTCCATTAAAAAAAAACACAAGTTTAGTGTGGTGCTCGAAAATGGGTCATCCTGTATATACAACAATATTGTTACAAGATGCTCCTCGTTGTTGACTGCAATAATCTGTTATAAGATTTTTTTTTAATCAACAGTATACGCGAAATCTTCAACCCCTAAATCGTTGGGACAACCCGGTTTATATATACATATATATATATATATATATATATATATATATATATATATATATATATATATATATATATATATATATATATACATATAATGCGACGCATTTTGTTTTGAACATTTCTCGTATAGGAGTGAAGTTGGCTTTGCAATTGTTTTACATTCCGAAATGTCAGTTTATGCCATTTAATTATGGAGTGATAGACGCTTCAATAACGTTTTCAAATTATTCAACTTTTTATCAAAGTTTACGTACTATCGCGACTACGTTGCGTGTGCTTACGCCAATTTTCGGTCGATGAAAGCGTCCAACAAGACGGCCTATTGAACGTTTGGCGCAAAATTTCGAAACAACTTATGCATTGCATAATGTCCCAGCGCCTGTGCGACGACTTAATACTCGAAGTGAAGAAAATATCGTGGCCGTTCGAGAGTGTGCGTGAGCAGTCAAGGATGTCGTTTCCACGCCCATCGCAGGCGTTGAAGATCATTGTGATCAGTTTGTGGCGAATTTTGCGGTAGGATTTGGCTCTCCGCCCGTATAAGATTACGTTGACTCAAGAACTGAAGCCAGAAGACCATTTTAAGCGTCGCACATTCGCTAATTGGGTTCTGGACCAGATGCAAGCTGACGACGATTTTCACAAGAAAATCATCTTTTCGGATGAAGCTCATTTCTGGCTCGATGGTTTTATTAACATGCATTTGGACGCGTGAGCAGTCTGAAGTGATGCACGAGATACAACTTTATCCGAAAAAATTAACTGTTTGGTGCGGTTTTCATGCCGGCGGCGTCATCGGCCCATTTTTCTTTTTTGATGAAAACGGCGGCGCCAACAACCGCCAACGGCGGTCGCTAAAGGGCCATGATATCGGGGTATTTTTGGGACCAGCTTGACGCTAGGAACTTGGACGATATGTAGTTGCAACAGGACGGCGCAACGTACCATACAGAGTACGACACAATCGAATTATTGAAGACCATGTTCGGAGAGCATGCTCGCGAATGGGCGCTTCCTTCGTGTGATTTAACCCCTTTAGACTTTTTTCTTTGGGGTTACATTAAATCGCTGGTCAATGCCAACAAGCCAGTAAACGTTAGAAGAGCTGCAGGCCAACATAGAACGCCAAATTTCTGATATATTCGGCCGATTTGTGTGCTCGAGTCATGGAAAATTGGGTCCAACGTATTCACTCGTGCCAGCGCTTCCACGGCGGACATTTGAACGACGTCGTATTCCATAAATAATGGCATCGATAGTAGTTTCTTTTGAAATAAACATCATTTCCATAACTAACCCACAAGTCTTTTAATTAAAAAAACATAATGCGCCGCTCTTAATGAAAAACACTATATATATATATATATATATATATATATATATATATATATATAGTTATAGCGTTAGCACGGTAAGGCTACTGGCGAGTATGTTGAAATCGTGGTCCCAATTTTAAACATTTAATATCTAGTTATATGTATATCTTTATAAAAAGTGTATTAAAAAGTAATGTGTATGTATTAACTGCTTTAATGAGACGGAGCCCTATATATTTTTTAACAAAATTTGAATTTGATTGACAACGACAGTTTCTTTTCATTTGTGTTGAAAAAGTATCATACAAACTAAATATAAAGCAGATAAAATTTTATGCAATTAATACAACTAGGACATTAAAATTATTATAAGTTTTTTGTTATGAACGAATTGACATCCGTTCTACATACATAAAGACAAAATTTACATCCCTTGGGGCTTGAACCTTGGTGGCGCAGTTGGTTAGCGCGGTACTCTAGCAAAGTACAGGTCGTAGGTTCAAATCCTACTCGAGGTAAACTTTTTATTTATGTACTTAATAAAATTAATAATAATTTTTAAGGACATTAAAAGGTTTACAAGGCAATCATTGCAAAGCCTTCTTCAAAGTAAGTAACTAAGGTTGTTGCTTTAATACTATGTCTAAGAATTAATCATGGCTTCTGAGCACCATGGTATGTTAATTTCTCTTTCTTTAGCCATTAGCAGTTATATGTATTTTGTTTTACAATCAAAGTTTGTTTTTGTTTTTGCATTTAGCGTTGGATTAAAAATAAGGTCAAAACAATGTAACAAGGTGCTTTGTGATAGTTTGACAGTTTTAGTAAAGTGAACAAGATATTATGCATGTTCATATTCTATATATAATAATAGCACGAGTCAAAAATACACTTACAGTTTTTTATCTCAACGTGAAGATTAAAAATATATAATGCACGTCAGTAGAAGGGTTCCCATGCTCATAAAGAAATTTCCCATTAAGTAAAGTAAATAATCGATGTAGATCAGTCCATACATGTGAAATAGATATTGGTAAACATTTAGATTCCAACTTGAAAAGAATATCCCCACTACGTTTCAAAAACGTCATAAAGAGTTTAATACCATCAGAAAACTTGCTTGAGGACGTTTGTGACTTTCTGTATCGAGTAAAAAGGTTAAACTTGCAATATCTTCAGGCGAGGACGATTCGGAGGTGACAAATGCAAACGTTCGGACGTGTTAAATTTGGACCTGTCAGATTCTGGAGTACACTCAAGCACGTCGCTGTAAAACGATTATGTACAAATACCTTTTTCTATAATTATGTGTAATTAAATTCATTAATTATAATTTATGAAAATCAGTATTCCTATTGTAGTTTTCACTTCCGTCGACACTTCGTCGGCTTCTGATTTATTAATTAATTAAACTAATTGCTAATGCTCTTTCAACTTTGCTTAAAACACTTTTATGGAAAAAGCTCATATGAAATTGAATTACCTTTAAAAAATTTCGTATACGGGGTTTTTTTGGGATGACAAATTCAAATTTGTGGTCCATTTGGTTGTCGTTTCTAGAGGGCGCCAGCGGCAACGATTTCGACCCCTTTAAATCGTAGCAATTTTTTGCTACACTGTATGCCACTTTGGACTAGAAAAATCGATTCTCCTATCTTTTCTTCTAAAAAAGGTATATCTTAGTGATGTCGCTAGACAACCCTTTCCGAGAAAAACGCTTTTAAAACTCATGATGCATACACATTTTCGGAGGGTATTTTTTGACAGGTTTATCAATAGGAATTTTTAATTGTTACTAAGTAACTTACTTTTACTTATGTACTTATCTGTCTCTTTGCGTTCATTGATAATAAAATTTTAATAAAAATCCATAACTAAATACGATAGAATGCCTAGACATACAACATGTATACTTTTAATATTAATTTTTTTATTTTTTAATGTCTTTTTTCGGAAAGGGTTGCTCCTAGCGACTTCACTAAGATATACCTTTTGTAGCAGAAAGACAGGAGAATCGATTTTTTAGTCCAAAATGGCATACAGTGTAGCACAAAAAGTTGCAAAGATTTAAAGTGGTTGAAATGGTTGTGGCGCCTCTAGAAACCACAACTAAATGGACCACAAATTTGAATTTGTCATCCCAAAAAGTATACGAAATTTTGAAACTATTCCGAAACAGTCGAAAGATATTGAAACAAGCATTTGGACCCATGTACATATGAACTTTTTGCTTAGAATGATGAGTTCTAGTACTTTTAATTTTGGGGATTAGATAAGATTCACCTTATATATATATATATATATATATATATATATATATATATATATATATATATATATATATATATATATATATAATACAGAAGCGTTAAGATTTAGGGTTTATCCTTAAGGCTACAAACCTAAAATATTTTCACTTGAATCGCAAAGTTTATACAGGGCGATTTATATCAAATTTGCATTTTTTTCAATTGAACCCCCTGTATATTATTGCATATTTGGATTCCTTGGTCATGACGTTATGTATCACCATAGTATCTAAAACGAATCGTTTAGTCGCCATTCGTCATTTTTACAAAAAGTAGATGTCTGAAAAAAATTAAATATCGCTGTGATCACAAAATTTAGAAGAAGGGGAATATGAGATGAGATGTTACTAGACATGAAATGTACTAGCGTAGACCGGGAGGTCAAATCCGAATTCTTCTTGTGTTTAGAGAAGTTACTTTGTCAATTTAGAAAATTTTAATCAATGGTAACTTGATTTTTTTCAGATGGAACGACCATTTTTTCATTTTTGCGTTACATTCGAAATTTTTTTACCGTTCTAACTATATAAATTAGTCTGTACCTATCTTCGCTAGATTTCTTTTAATTTCACAATTTCTGGAATTTGATCCAGATTTGATCATAGTTTTGATGTATCTTCCAGAGGGCGCAAAAGTTTGGCTACAAAATCTCCATAACATTTGTCCGCCTCGGTATATCAAATTTTAGTCAGAAATTCTTATTTGAGATGTATCAGATGTCGCTTCGGAGTCGTTTTTAATATGAATTTAAATGTTTCATTGCGTACTAAAATTCTGCATAGCAACGACAAAACATTATTAAGTTACATACCAAGTAAGTATAACAAAAGTATACCAAGTATACCAAGAAAGCTTTCCAAATAGACGTGTTCTAAACTATCAAATTTCTTCTTTGAGCTACCGGTAGTTTGTTACTACGGTTGGTTATGGACGGAATCATACTATTAGAACAGCAGAGGTTGAGGAAATAATTTTAGAACGAGTTGAAGAAGATCCGAGTCTGAGCATCAGACACATTGGTTTGGAACTTGGCGTTTCTAAGGATACTGTTAACAGAACTTTAAGAGAACAGTAAACATTTTACGGTTAACAAGATGGATTGGGTGTAGTTTAATTTTTTAGAATCAATTTTGTGCATAAAACTACTTTCAACATTTCTTTTTAATTGAATAATTTATAATTTAATACAAGTTTGCTGTTTTGGTCGTTTGTTATTGACTTTGTATACCAGAAACGGCTGCTCAAGGACAACTAGAAGGTATACCTTCTTTCATGAAAACTTATCAGGGAATAAGAACTCTTGACTAGAAATTTGATATACCGAGGCAGAAAAAAGTTATAGAGCTAAAATGTAGACAAACGGCTGCGGATGGTGCCCTCTGGAAGATACATCAAAACTAAGATCAAATCTGAATTTGTCATCATAGAAAACCTCTAGGTACCAAATTTCATGGAAATCTTATTATTATTAAGATAGATATTTAAAAAGAGTTTAAAAAAATAATAACTTTGACATCTTGTATTTTGGAAACTATTAACTTTTGGACTAAGGTAAATTGGGCTAGATCTTCATATTTTAGTCTCAGAAATTTGTCCTAGTATTTTGTACAGACGTTTTAGAGACACCCTATATATAGTGCGTCAATGTGCGATATATCAGTAAATATCAGTTTCAGAAGGAAATATTTCCCATCAAAGTTTTTAGTGTTTAAGAGCTGCGTATTTTAAAATTAGTTTCCAATATACGAGGTGCGTCATAAAAGTGTGACAGTAAGAAATTATGTTTAACAGAACCCCCCAATGTTTTTGCCATATTCGGATTTATATATGAGTTTTAGGCGGAAATGTTTCCTATCAATGTTGACGCGCATGCATGATGTTTAAAATTATTTTCCAAATATGGATAAAAGGTGGTAGTAAAAATTATGTTTTTAAATGAAACCATTTTTTTTTGCATATTTGAATTTATCGTCAAGTTTTAATATTAATTTATGTGAGACGTTTTATCTTAAAAATTTTCCGTTTTCAAATTATTTGGAAAAATATGAAAATTTTGAAGCTGGGGACAAAATCTATGCTCTATGGCCTCTGCGAATTTTGGAATCGGTATTCTTCTACGAAAACTCATATGTTCAATTCCGATTTTCATTTGTTTCAGAGATATTTAAAAAGCAAACAAAATTTATTACAAAATCAATTACAAAAATAAACAAAATAGCATTAATTTACGAAAAATGTTCGAAGCATTAATTTAGGAAAATTTTCAAAACACCACCGCCCACTTGGATACACTTATTTGCGCGTTTATAAACTGCACTAGTAGCGAGTTTCAATGTTCGCTCTAATGATAGCTGCTGCATTAAGAATGCGATCTAGTAACGCTTCCTCGTTTCCACTTTGGTAGCATAAACTAACGACTTTATCCATCCCCAAAGGCAAAAATCGAGTGAGATCCGGTGATCTCGGTGGCCAAGGAAGCGGACCGCCTCTGCCAATCCAAAGATCGCCGAAAGTGGTATTCAGAAAATTTCGTACATTATTTGAATAGTGAGGAGGCGCTCCATCATGTTGGAAGATAATTCGTTGTCGAATATTTAAAGGTGCTTCGTCCAATATTTCTTCTAAATGGTCTTCTAAAAAACGTAAATATCCTTGTCCTGTAAGGCGCGCATCTAATACGAAAGGACCGATTAATTGATAATTTAGAATACCGCACCAAACGTTAATGCTAAATAGATGTTGGAAATTGTGTTCTATCGTAGCATGGGGATTTTCGTCCGACCATCGATGATTATTGTGGCAATTGTTAATTCCATCTCGCGTAAATTGAGCTTCATCCGACCACAAAATGTCTTTACACAATCTTCTGTTTTCCCGAATCCAATGACAAAATTGTAGCCTTAAAGGATAATCGCCTTCGTGTTGTACTTTTTGCAAATGATAAGCGTTCAAACCTTGTTGCTTAAGTGTTTTCCAAGCCATTGTTTGTGGTATTTCAAATTGGATTGCGATGCGCCTTGTACTTATCTCTGGATTTTCGTCTACCACATCCAGAATATCTTCTTCAAGTCAACAGCGATTCCGTGTTCTCTTTCAGAAACAATACTTGCACTTGGAAATGTCCAAGTTTCGCCGGCATGTGTAAAAACAGTTTGAAATACTCGCTTGTTAGGAACTCTTCGATTCGGAAAACGACGTCGATACTCCTCCACTGCACGAACATTACTACCATTACAGAACCCATAAACAAATATCATATCGGCATATTCTTTATGACTAAATTTGTGGGGCATTTTTACAACTTCATAAAACTAATGTTGAACAACTGTCGCTTTAACAACTAACTGTCAGTTTTCATCTCAGTTGCCTACTTTCACCTAATTACACATAAGTTCTGGTTGCGTAATCCAGAAAGTCAACTCTTAAAAATAAATACCCTGTTAGGGAATTTTGCAAATATTGGCGATAGTGAGAACGTTCTTGGTGAGAATTTATTAGCCGCCAAATTTAAAGTTACTAAAAGGGCAATAATTATTTTAAAAGTTTCCTTTCTGGATTTCGCTCAGAATTACGTGCATAAGGTCAATACATCAACGTACTTCGTAATAGGCAAAAATTGATGAGATTTGACATTTTAAGAAAAAGTCAATTATCCCTGAAACAAATGAAAATCGGACTTAAACATATGAGTTTATTTTACTTATTTTGGCTTCCTCGACATATCTTTAAAATATTGCCACTTCTGCGAATCACCCTGTATATATATATATATATATATATATATATATATATATTATAATAATAACTATAAAATTTAGGGTTTATCCTTAGGCTACAAACCTAAAATATTTTCACTTGAATCGCAAAGTTTATACAGGGCATTTATATCAAATTTCATTTTTCAATTGAACCCCTGTATATTTGCATATTTGGATTCCTTGGTCATGACGTTATGTATCACATAGTATCTAAAAGAATCGTTTAGTCGCCATTCGTCATTTTACAAAAGTAGATGTCTGAAAAAATTAAATATCGCTGTGATCACAAAATTTAGAAGAAGAATATGAGATGAGATGTTACTAGACATGAAATGTACTAGCGTAGACCAGGTCAAATCCAATTTTCTTGTGTTTGAAAGTTACTTTGTCAATTTAGAAAATTTTAATCAATGGTAACTTGATTTTTTTCAGATGGAACGACCATTTTTTCATTTTTGCGTTACATTCGAAATTTTTTTACCGTTCTAACTATATAAATTAGTCTGTACCTATCTTCGCTAGATTTCTTTTAATTTCACAATTTCTGGTTAATTTGATCCAGATTTGATCATAGTTTTGATGTATCTTCCAGAGGGCGCAACCAGCAGCCCTTTGGCTACATTTAAATCTCCATAACATTTGTCCGCCTCGGTATATCAAATTTCTAGTCAGAAATTCTTATTCCCTGAGATGTATACCTTGTAGATGTCGCTTCGAGCAGTCGTTTCTGTAATACTCGAATTTAAATGTTTCATTGCGTACTAAAATTCTGCATAGCAACGACAAAACATTATTAAGTTACATACCAAGTAAGTATAACAAGAGTATACCAAGTATACCAAGAAAGCTTTCCAAATAGACGTGTTCTAAACTATCAAATTTCTTTAGCACCGGTAGTTTGACTACTACGGTTGGTTATGGACGAATCATACTATTAGAACAGCAGAGGTTGAGGAAATAATTTTAGAACGAGTTGAAGAAGATCCGATCGAGATACATTGGTTTGGAACTTGTTTCTAAGGATACTTTAACATACTTTAGAGAAGTAAACATTTTAGTTTAATCAAAGTTGTGGTTTGCGTTTGTTATTGAATTTTTCCTAGAATCAATTTGTGTACATAAAACAGTACTTTAACATTTACTTGAAGTTTAATTGAATAATAATTTATAAATTTGCTTTTGGTCGTTTGTTATTGACTTGTAACAAACGGCTGCTGGAAGGCCAACTGAAGGTATACTCTATAAAACTAATCAGAATAACTCTTGACTAGAAATTTGATATTTCAGGAAATATTATTAAGCTAAAATTAGACAAACGGTTGAAGTAATCTGGAGACACTTATTTTAAATCAAATCTAATTGGACTAGTAAAGGCTAGGTACCAATTTCATGGAAATCTTTCTATAATGATTTTAAAGAGTTTAAGAACTAATAACTTTGACATCTTGTATTTTGGAAACTATTATTTGCAAGGAAAATTGGCTAATTTCATTTTAGTCTAAGAAATTTGTCCTAGTATTTTGTACAGACTTTTAAGAGCCCTATATAGTGGTCAATAGAATTATTTAAAACTCAGTTTTAGAAATATTTCCCATCAAATTTTTAGTGTTTAAGAGCTGTATTTTAAAATTAGTTTCCAATATACGAGGTGCGTCATAAATTTGTGACAGTAAGAATTATGTTTAAGAACCCAATTTATGCTTTTGATTATATCATTTTTTGGAATGTTTCTTCAATTTGACAATCATATTTTTGTAGCTATTTTTATTTTTGTTTTAATTTATTTGGATTAATCTTAAAATTTTCGTTTTCAAATTATTTGGAAAATATGAACTTGGCTTGCAATTTTGAAAGTTATTACTGGCCTCTCGAATTTTGGAATCTTATTCTAAGATCCTAAAACCTACTTTTGACGTATTTCAATTAAAGAAAGTCCTTTACACACAAATATTCATCCGAAAAGACCTTTTTTCTTAACACCTCAATGCTTACGCTATTTCTAAACACATGAATTACGCGTTCTCTCATATCTTTTGCAGTAGTCGGAACAGTTTGATATACGTTTTTTATGTGGCCCCATACAAAAAATCTAATTTTGTGAATGTCATGCTGTAGCCACATATTTTGCCTTAAAACAACAGGAGTGTTTTGCAAAAGTTGGGGCAAATCATTTTGCAAAAATACAAATATTCAGCACCATTTAAATGTCCAACTATAAATCACCCATAATACCACCCCAAACATTTACAGTCCATGGTCGCTAAGAATTAACTAATCTTACTATTTTCGGGTTTTCCGTTGCATAATAGTGAGGATTATGACGGTTTGGGCTACCACTCTGAGTGAAAGCTGACTCGTCGGAGAATAATACATTTTGGAAAAAGTTAGGTGTTATTCTTTCCATTTCCAGCCCCCATTGTCAAAATGTTCTCCTAATCTCCAAATCAGAACCCAACAGTTTTTGATAGAAGGATATACTGTAGTCATGATACTTGTTCCCTTTTAAAATTTTACTAACGGTAGATCGGAGTATATCGATTTCCTTGGATATTGTTACCGAACTGGTAGAAGGCTCGGAAATTACAGACAACGAAACATCCAATTGGTCTTCGTTGCTTGTTCTCTTAGCCCTTTCACATTTTTCATAATTCACATTGCCCGCTCTAATAAATCTTTTTATAAATTTCTAACCGAGGGCTGTCTTCTATCGGGATAATTTTGCATATACATCCTTTGAGTTAGCAAACAATTTTGGTCAGCAGATCGCATAACGAAGATCATGTCAACCAGTTCCGTTCTTTCGAAATTCATCTGTGTTCAGGTAACTACAAAGATTAATATGAGATAAGAATGAAATATGCAAAACTTTAAAAACCTTAAAAATTGTGTCACTTACAAACAACTATGAAATATATGATATTTTCCAAAAACGCAGACATTAATAGGAATAAACAAACTTTTTTTTTGTTTCTATGACAACATGTAGCTGGTTGACTTGATCAAAATACAAAACTAAATAATTTTTTTAATTTTTACGAATCATTTGGAAATGGTAAATTTTAAAAATAGGGCACCTTACATAAAGTGACCTTAAAATTTATTGTTGTTTAAAAGTTATCGAGGGTTGAAACCATACAACTTCAGATGAATATTTCGGGGGTTGTAGAGAATTTTTTTAAATTAATACGTCAAAACATAGCTTATTAGGTTTTCTTAGAGCCCCAGAATACCGATTTCAAAATTCGTAGAGATTAGGGTACAGCACCGATTTTTGTGGAACCCTTCAGCTGCCAAAATTTTCAAATAATTCGAAAAAATTGGGGGGGAGGTTCTATTTAAACAAAACATAATTTGTTACTACCACACTTTTATGACGCACCCCGTATATTGGAAAATAATTTTAAACATCGTGTGCGAGCGCGCATCATCAAAAACTTTGATAGGAAACATTTCCATCTAAAACTCATATTTACTGAGATATCGCACTTTCACGCACTAATGAGCAACCCTATATATATATATATATATATATATATATATATACCCGGTGGTGAATGGTCGGACGTACCATAGGAAATCCAAAGTGTAAACTCTCTAATTTCTGCTTCCCTAAGTATTTTTCTACCTGTTGATGGAATTTTCACCCTAATTAGGACCCTTTTGGCTGTATTAAGACATTTTTTAAAGTGCAGCTCCTGGAGGGTAGGTAAATGCGTGCGCCTGCAGTGTTCTGAGAATAAAAATATTTAATCTGTTACTAATTAGGGTTGTTTTTATCAAAGGAGATTGCATAATTATTACTAAATTTTTTTAATCCCATCTACAGATTGTGACCTAATTTATTTATGCATTGGGGGTTGTATTCTAATAAGGGACCGTAGTATTGTAAGACGGGAATCTGTTCGCGGGCTTCTTAATCTGTGTTTATTATTACTAAACAGTTATACAACTTCATCTATATTAATTGGAAAGTAGCGATCAGCCGTCGACATCGTGTTAGTTAATGTTTTTACAAACATTTTAAAATTTTGCTATCTTGGATTTTTGTAGCCCTGGGAGACCCTGGCAGCCATTTTCTTATATACCCACGTGGGGATGGTATGTTGGTCTATTTTGTAAAGCTAATAAACAATTGGATTATTTTTTTGATATTAAAGAAGCTAATCAAGATAAAGATAACATATACAATTGATTTTAAATACGCTGTTAAATTCTATATAATGATAATAAAACAGTTAATGGGTATTGCGTAATCAGTTAATTAGCTTGTTGTTATACAAAAAGTAAAAGTACCATTTCGTAACTAGACTTAAACAATAATAAATTCCGTACATATTTTACATACAGGTATATATCTGGGCTTTGTTATACAAAGGTGAATGTACGATTTCGCAATTGGACGTAAACAATAATAATAAACACCGCGCATATTTTACGTGCATGTATATATGGGGGCCTTTGGCTATCACAGGCTAGATTAGTTCGAGATATGTAATGCAATTGCGAAGCTGTTATAATTAAATTAAATTACTAACTTAGAATCAAATCTCTATCAAACTCTTTGTGTAAACCATCAACAGCCAAAACTAAATATATATTTGCGCAAACAGGTTAATTAATATTGTGAAGTATGCAGCGAATTGCATATGTCTTCATTAAGCTAGATCTCGCCTCTATATTATTTTACATACATAAAAGTTCCGTCTCATCAGAAATACCTCTGTCAAAAAAAAAAAAACGGCTTTAGATTTTATAATGAGATTAAGCATGCATGCTGACCGCTTATTAGAGAACTATTTTTAAATTTTCGGGTTTTACCGATAATGGGATTGTCATACCATAACATAAGCCTATTCTACATAGAGGCTCTGCCTTAACAGGAATACCCCTGTCAAAAGGAACGTAGATTTATAAACAGGCCTATAGGGAAGATATTAGTGCGCGGTTACAGAAAAAAGTCGCGTACACTATACATAAATCTGTAGTGAGAAATTTACTCGAAACAGGTGCATTATGGGTAACATTTTTTGAGTTATGACAGGCGGGAGCTTTGAGATATGAGATATTTAAGTAAATATCATGACAGGTATAATTATATACTGACGGTTATCGATGTATTTAGCAAGATGGCGTGGACACGAGGTCTGAAGCTGAAAAACTACATGTTCTATAATCGACGTATTTTCGGTTATTTTTCAAAGATGCGAAAAGATACCTCAAAGTATACAGACGGATAAGGGCAAGGACTTTATTGCGAAAAGCGTTCAACAATTCTTTAACAAACCTCAAATCTAATCATATAGGCAAAATTTAACGATGCAATGCTTTCATAAAGGTAAGAATCGCACTAATGGGGTTACGGTTAATGCGAAAGTCAATAACCTTTACACATTATCTCTCTTAAGGCTTTATTTGCGGTAAAACCTACGATGCATCGTTTAGGTAACTGACCCAGGAAGACATTATCCAATGATTTTCGCTGTATGCCCACAGGAATTGTTAGCACTTTTACTTCGGTCCTTGTAATAGAGTATTTTGCTGCAGTTGTTTCTAAGGCTTTAGCGCGCGCACTTAGAATGGTTGGGATTGATTCGCACGCGTCTCACCAGTAAACTAGCGTCCATAATTCGCGTTTTGTAATTTGAACCGTATTAAAAATTTTGAAAAAGTAATTTCCATTCGTACAAATTTCAGTGTCATGAGGAGGGGGATTTTGAGAGAAGAGCAGAGTTTTGTTATGAGATGTTGGAGAAGGCTGATCTAGACCGACAATTTTTAAAGAACATTTGGTGAACAAAAAGGCGTGAAATTGTTGTTGAAAGCGATCTCACTAGTAGGATTTGCTATAATTTTTGTAATTTGCAATTGTTAATTATTATTGATATTTATATTAGGATTTACAACAACTGCAGTTAAAACATTTGTAGTATTTTCATTTTTAAACACATTTCTTTAAATGTTAACTTCACAATTACACAAAGGAAGCAACGTGCCACTATTTTCAAATTTGGTAGTAATTCTTCCAATGAACAGTTTGGTAAATTTTTTGGACAACTAAAAACTACGTTATTTATTAACCTGTTTTTTTCATTGATTAATTAGATGATTCAACATTTGAAAGATTGTGCCATTTTGACATTTCATTCCTGTCCTAATGCTGTGCAGGAGCGGTACGCAATTTTTGCAGTTTTTGAAATTAGCATAAGCTGTAAAAGATTTTTAATAGTTCTATCTGATAGAGAAATCAATTCTTTAAGGAAAAGTTTCTATAGAGTTTTTACCTAAAATAATTAGGGAAGCAGGAATTCGAGAGTTTATGATTTTCCAACGGATTTCCGTGGTGCGTCCGACCATTCACCACCCGGTATATAATTGTTTACATAAATCTCTTGAGGATGCAGTCAATCAATAGAAGACCTTAATTTAAAACCCTTTGATTTAGTCAAGCTTTCGAGAAAATTTATTCTCATCATCAAGGCAACTATAAAAAACAATGTTACAACTACGTAATAATTGATATCAAACTTACTACCGTGAGGATTATAATAAGTAGCCTACCAGTAAAAGAAGAATAATAATATTAACAATAAGTTCAAAACTTCAATATAACGAAAGAAAGTAATGTCATTTAGGATAAATAAAAAATGAATATATTAACATTAAGTGATATAAAAACGGTTTAACATTAAAGAGAAGATAAAGAAAAGTTAAACATTAATTTGGTTTAGTTTAAAACGAAGGAATATAGATATTACAATCTCTTCGATAAAACATTTTCTTGTTTTAGTATTTTAACATTATAGTTTATGTATTGATGTTCGTTTGTAACATGTTCAGCTAAGGGACATGACTGAATTTTTCTTTTAGCGTCACTTTTATGAGATATTATACTATCTGGTAAATTACTAGATGTTTGTCCTATATAACATTTATCACAATTAGCGCAAGAGATGGAGTAAAAAATATTAGACCGTACTAATGTCAATAAAGGCGATTTAACTTAACAAGAAGCAGTTTTAATGTTTCGAGTGGTAATTTTAATACCTTCCATGTTTTTAAAAACCTTTATAAGTTTAGGAGTTAAATTAGGGCTAAATGGCAATGACACGTAGGAAGTATTGGTAGTTAGACTAGTATACCTTATTCAAGTCACCAGCCGTTGCACGTCATTAATCGTACACCAATACTATAAGTATAATTTACTATAAAATTTTAATAAAATTTGCATTAAAGCCAAAATGTCATCGTAAGTACAGTTGGTATTAAAAGTCGCTATTCGCGTAGGGTTAGCAACCATATTTTATCCTTGTCGCATACTTTGCAGTACGTATTTACAACTTAAAACGTAGTGAGAATATAAATTCATAAAATATCTCGATGTTGTCACGTCAAATTTTGTTTACTTTGTTAAATTCACCGGTACGCACTTAACCTATGTGTTTTAAATTGCCTAATCTAAAAATATATATAAGCAATCAGTCTGACAACACGTACACTTGACAACGCTGATTACCACGTCATTGATTTAGTAAGTTTTAAGCTATGACGTACAACGGCTGGTGGCTTGAATAACGTATATTAAGTCAATCATTAGCAATAATTTGATTGGATGAATTGGAATTATTAAAAATTTGGGTGGAATTAAAAAGTATTCTATTAAAAAGTTTTAATGGGAAAGAATTTTTTAATAAAATCTCTTTTATTAAACATAAACTTTTGGGTCTAAAAAGAGGGCGAGACAAGTTGATTACTCTTCTTTTTAAAGCAATAGGTAATAAGTTTTGTTTTCATATGATTTGAATGATTAGAATAAAAACTAATAAATCTGTTACTGAAGACAAACTTACGGTAAGTGTTATTAGAATCCCTAGGAATAATTGTATCTAGCAATGGGATACAATTATGTGTCTCTTTTTCACAAGTAAATTGTAGATATTCATTGTATGAGTTAAAAATTCAACATAACATTCAACGAAAAGAAGATTAAAGGAAATTTTTTCGTTTCAAAACTTAATTAAAACGTCCATTACATAGTTACTAAAATCTGGGATCGTCAATTTCACCAATTTTACGTAACGATGTAATGGACGACTTACTTAAGTTTTGCAAAGAAAAATAAACCTATCTTTAGTAACGGATTTATTAGTTTTTATTCAAATCGTCCATATCATATTAAAAAAAATCTTATTATTACTTTAAAAAGAAGACTAACCAACTTGTTCCACCCTCTTTTTAGACACAAAAGTTTATGAAAAGAAATTTTATTAAAAAATTCTTTCCGATTAAAATTACTTAACAGAATTTTAATTACACCTAAATTTTTAATAATTCTAATTAATCCAATCAAATTATTCCTAATGATGAACTTAATAATAATTTATATCTATACCACTTGTCATTGCCATTTATCACTAATTTAACTCCTAAACTTATTAAAGTTTTTAAAAACATGGAAGGTATTAAAATTACCATTAGAAACATTAAAACTATTTCTTGTATATACATAAAAATTAAATCTCCCTTATTGACATTAGAACGGTCTAATATCGTGTACTCTATCCTTTACACTAATTATGATAAATGTTATAGAGGACAAACATCTAGTAATTTATTAGATAGAATAATATCTCATAAAAGTGATGCTAAAAGGAAAATTCAGTCTTGTGCCTTAGGTGAATATGTTATAAACGAATTATAAATAATGTTAAAATCAGAAAATAAGAAAATATTTTATCTAAGAGATTGTTTTTAGAAATGGTTTGTATTAATAACTGCAGAAATAGTTTAAACAAAAAATCAGATATTAATGAACTTAGTAATATCTACAGCTATATTCTTTTGTGTGAAACTATACCACGTTAATAATAAATACTTATCTTTATGGGATCTTTATAATGGTGTAAACGTTTTAATATCAGTAATGCTAATACGTTTCGATAATTAGTTATCTATCGTCAGTAGTAATCTTTCCTTAAATATTGTTAAAATTTTAATTTGAAGTTTTCAATATTTGTTAATATTTTACATGTTTACTAATTTTTCAAATCCTCACGATAATTATTATTATTAATTTCTATTATCATACTTATAAATAAACGTTTTAATATCGAGTAGGATGCTAATACGACCTGTACATTGTTTATTTACTCGCTAACCAACTCACAGGTTAAGCTCCAATGTAAATTTTGTCCTTATATTGTATAACTGATTAAATTACGATAGTAAGTTTAATTAATTTTACATAATTACAAATTTTTTTATGGTTGTATTGATGATGAGAATAAATCATCTAAATCAAATAATTTTAAATCCTCACGATAGGTCTATTGATTAAAATTATTATTAATTTTATTAAATACATAAATAAAAGTTTACCTCGAGTAGGATTTGAACCTACGACATGTACTTTGCTAGAGTAAATTTTGTCTTGATGTATGTAGAAATGATACAAATTCTGAAGGTATCATGAGCTATAACCAAATTAGTTATATTAATGGAATGTTAGCCTGCAATATCGTATGTATTACACTACCAAAGCAATTGACTAATATTTACGATTGTAAGTAATAACATTACATATTTACCTTTGAACTTACTCGTCATACGAACTTGTATAATCTTATATTGTATTGACTGCATCCTCAACAAATTTATCTAAAAATTATACTTTAACCAGTCAAAGTACCATTTCCTGGTATCCGATTTCGTTACGGACGATGTCCACGTTCGTTCTGAGGACGGTTCAAAATTATTATTAATTTTATTAAATACATAAATAAAAAGTTTACCTCGAGTAGGATTTGAACCTACGACATGTACTTTGCTAGAGTAAATTTTGTCTTGATGTATGTAGAAATGATACAAATTCTGAATATGATGAGACTATAACCAAATTACTTATATTAATGGAATGTTAGCCTGCAATATCGCAAGGATTCACACATACCAAAGCAACTTGACTAATATTTAATTGTAAGTAATACTTACATATTTACCTTTGAACTTACTCGTTCATGACGAAAACTTATAATAATCTTATATTGATTGACTGCATCCTCAACAAATTTATCTAAACAATTATACTTTAACCAGTCAAGAGTACCATTTCCTGGTATCCGGACTTTCGTTCACGGACGATTCGTCCACGACGGTTCGTTCTGAGGACGGTTCGTCCAATTAAAAAAATGTATGGGCATTCGTAACATAATGTTTGAATAAAAAATAAATTCATAAAAATATTTCAACTCTATTAGCTTTGCGATAAATGTGCAATTTTCCTTAGATAAAGTAATACTTCGGCATTGCTATAGCCGGCTACTACTCGCCGGTAGGTTAGGTTAGGTTAGGTATATTTCAAAATATGTATAAGTACTAGTTCAGTATTTTAATAAAGTACTTTCATTAAAGAAATACTTTTCGCTGGACTAATTCGCTGGACGAATAGTCCGGGAATGAACAGTCCTGGACGAACCGTCCTGGGATGAAACGTCCTAGAATCCCATTTCCTATATAAATATATACATATATATATATATATATATATATATATATATATATATATTAAACTAAATTAGTGGGGATGCAGCAAAAGGTTTAGCAGAAAAATAAGACTTTTTACTTAATTGAGAGCTTTCGGAATTCTTTATTCCTTCGTCAGTCAAAATTCTGCCATAGTATTATTGTAAGTTATATAAGGTACAAAAATCGATAACTTACAGTATGCGAGGTTTCTATTTTAAAAAACTTGCAAACATTGATAATAAAAGATTAATTTTGAAAATATTGAAACATTAAAATTTAATGTGATGTAATTTATGATTGACAGTTTGTGTATATACATGGTAACGAAATGGATGAAGAAATAGAAGTTGTTGGAAGTGAACTGTCTTAAAAATTAGTTATAATTTAACTGAACGTTGGTTAATCTAAATATAATATGTTTGAATAAATTACATTTAGATTTATGAATATCAGTTCTTTTATTCATAGAATTTATGTATCACAATGAATATGAGCCATTTCTAAGAAAGACCTTTTGAACAAATTAGAATTAGAAATTAGCGTGTTGTGAAAGGTTAGCGCATGAACATACCTTTCTGACTTATTAATGAATTCTTATTCTACGATGGAGGTATAGTCTATTACTTTAATTATATATAATATATATAATTAATATAGTATATATATATATATTATATATTGATATATACATACATTCATTTTAAATTTGAAACTTAATATTCTAATTTTATAATTTAGATTACGGTTGGCTAACTTTAACGCCTGTAAATTCAAGTTGTTGATAGGTACTCGTTCTACCACAAATTGTTTAATATTTAATACTTGATTATTAAAATAATAAGTTTAATTAAATAACAATTAATTTAAATAGTTTATATTTAAATTTTTTAACTATTAATAATACCATTTCTAGAATAGACCAAGTTCACTTAACAAATAAATAGAATTAGCTTTTAACATATAATAATATCTACGGGGTGCACTTAATATTATTTTTAATATTTAATTAAGTCTTAGCTTATGTTTACCATGTAAATTAATTATTAAATAACATTTCACACATATAATTAAAAATTAATACATTTGATTTAAGTTCTTAAAAAAGTTTACAAATAATAACGGTAAAAGTTAATTCCATTCATTTGTAAAAAGACTTACTTAATGCTAAAGCTGATTTACAACGTAATCGAAGATAATGCCAGTGGAAGTGATTGAGGATTTTCAGGTGGTATTATTTCTTGCATATTCCTGTTTTCCTTTTTACATCTGTTGAGTCTCATAGTTTTATTAGGACAAATCGAACAATCTTTACTATACGTTCTTTGTTCCTTCCACAGCATAGGAACTGCTGTACAGATAGGCACTACGATTACATGAGACACTTACTGCTTGTTGACGGTCGTACGGAAGAAAACCTCCTAAGCCCGACAAATTGCCAGAGTCAGCTTCTACCTCTTATCTAATATAGCAAATTTGTTACATGTGTCATTAAAAAACTTAATTAAATTATGATGCATATTTAGTTAAATTATCCAGTCAATTTGAATTAAAGTAATCGCTCTATAAGATAGAAAACATGAAAGAAAATAGTAGCTGGCACGCGGAAATGGAAAGTAAAAGCGTGTGGTGATAAGATGAAACAAAGAACATACATCTTCGCATGGTAGCTATTCGTGGTGTTTTAATCGTGCTTTATTATAATGCGTAAACTCGTCATAGCATGATGCACCGATATTCTGTAAATTAAAATAATGATTGTTGTTTAACTTTAGCATGAATGTAACCGTAGTGGTACAAACGTAGATGTAACTGTTTGTAAAGCTTTACGTCAATACAACCAATTTTTTGGAATAATCTTAAAATTACAAAAATATTACTTTCCTTTACGTAGCATTATTTAAAAATGGAAAAATCTTAATTAATATTTCGTTTCTTTATATTACACTAATACTAAAATAATTGAAGGTTTGCGTTTTTTTTTGCGATAACACTTATGTAAATTAATTTAACCTTGATAAAATTAGGTTTACTTTGATTTTGCAAAACAATTTTATCTAAATGTTCATTTAATAAACGTAATTGCCACAAAACAAGGATATGCAATTATGATTTGTACTTTCAACCTGTAACAATAATTATCTTACATAGAAACTAGATTGCTGCATAATGTACCAAATTGTGCATAAGCTGCAGACTACATTCGCTTCGTTACAGTAATGTAAATAAAACGGAAATATAAGCAGTGTTATTTCTTTATTTCATTCGAATGCAACCTAAAATGAGAAATCAAACTCGATGCCAGCGCATCTGGAAGATACGAATGTAGGTGCACACAAAGGATAAGTAGATGTGGTTAAAAACAGTAAACAAGAAAACATGTTTCACCAAACTATCGGAACCAAAACTAAAGTGATATAAGTACCAAATAATTTTACCAACTACTCAGCAAAATGTTCAATACAATATGTGCAGTACGATGTAAAATAAGTAAACGTAATCTGAAACTGCAAGTGTAGGTGTGCTAGTTCGGGATCAGCCAACTACGAAATTGAATTTTATCTTAGTAAAGACTAGCTAGATCTTTAATAGATTAAATACTATTAAACCACCTTGAAAATGATAAGTCAGAACACCCTCTAACGGACAATGGATAACACTAAAATGCCACCATCAAAACAAATTTTACAAAATCTAATCAAATTATAATGTAAGTCTGAAATTGTGAAAAAGTTTAATCTCAAAATGGTAAAAATATTCACAGCTAATACCTTAACATACCAATTAAATATCTAGTTAAATAGTAACAAATGCAACACAGAAATAATTTTTCGTTAAAATTTAAGGATTGTGATGGTTATTGTATAATGAACACATAATGTATGTGTTTAATCTTATCTTAAATTTAAGTATACATATACATTAAATCAATATAATGCTGTGGTAATTTAACAAGTTTAATTGGTAAAGCATTTATGTGGAGGTCTAGAAAAAACGAAGCAAAAAACCTAGACATACCAACATTGAAAATTAAAAGAGTTAAAGCATACTATTCTTCTTTTTTAATTATAAGACGCCAAAGCCTATTTAATCGGAGATTTTATTTTTGCCTGGATGCTTGGATGTTTATATATTTCAATGATAATAGTACTAAGTAATAGTAATTATACCTGCTGCAAGTACCGGTAAAGAACAATTACCAGTTAATGTTCTTCCTTTCATAATTACTTTACGGATAAAATTGAACAAATATCAATTAACTATGGAAGTAGAGCTATTATTAAACCTACTAGAGAGATTAAATTAAGTTAACCTAAAGATGCTTTAAAACCATTATTAGCTTGTGGAGTGTATAAATTATCTTGTTCTTGTGAAAAAGTGTACATTAGAACCACAAAAGGTAGCTTTAGTACTAGGTCTAAAGAACGTATGAGTTGTTGTAGATTGAATCAACCAGAGAAGTCTGCATTAGCAGATTATGTGCTAAATAAATTATATCATAGCATACAATTTGATTTGAACTCATTATTATGTTCATCTACAAGGAAAAGCAATTTGAGAGAAAATCCTCGATTAAATAGATTTTGTCATATTGCAATTAAAAATAAACAAAATGGGAACTTTAACTGTTGGTACGTCTAAGTTGTTTGCTGTTTTTCCTAGACCTCTAAGTAAATGTTTTACCAATTAAGTATGTTAAATTATCACACAATTGCATTGATTTAAAATATATATTTAAAATTAAAATAAGATTAAACGTACACATTATATTTTAATTGTATAATAACAAATAGTCTTAAAAGATTAACGGACAAGTATTTCTATGTTCGATTTGTTCTTATTTAACTAGATGTTTAATTGGAATGTTAAGTTTGAATTAAAGATTTTGTTAAATTTGTTTTTTGATTGTGACATTTTTTATTGTTAGACCTCATTCGTTCATATTTGTCATTTTTAAGGTGGTTCACTAATATTTAATTTACTACTAATCTTTACTAAAATAAAATTTGATTCCGCAGTTGGATTTTTCATGTACCCTTCCTTTCTAAAGTTTTGCGTACAGTTTTGAAATCAAGTAACAACAATTTTTCAAAATTTTAGCTGTGTGGATGGGTAATTTTGAGATGATACTGGCAGAATTAACAAAAATTATCATCGTCCCTCAGGACACAAATTATACTGTCTTACATAATAATTATAGATAAAAACCAATGACTTTTACATTTAATTAAAATGAACATAAACAAAAAGCATCAAAACTTTGTCTTGCTCTGTCAGTCGAGGCATTTTGAGTTTTCAAAATTTTAAGTGTCAGAGTTGATTAATTACAACCCTGATTTAATACAACAGAAAATAGGTGAACGCGAAACTTTTGAAAGCAAGGGTACGTTCCCTAACTATTATAGCAGACTTATAATTGCGTTTTCAGATTTCATATATTTATTTGATACAGTAATACATTTTTTTAAACTATTATCATTTAATGATGACGTTAATTATTATCGAAACATTTAAATTTCTAAAAAAAGTGAGATATTGGACTATCCCAAGATCAATGTTTGGCCTTTAGCAAAGTAATGCATCAATATATTTTAATGCCCTTACTTGAAACATCAAAAATCGCGAATATAGAAACACATTCGGAGTTGTATTCAGTGATAATATATACAAACAAAATTACACAAGACTACGCACTATGACATTAAGAAACTTCCGACTGATGGTACTTGAATTATGTTCAAATTCTACCGACTTAATTTGAATTTGTGTTCATACAATGATCAACTAATGCTAGACATGAAAGGCTGCGTTTCTGGTAAAGCAGAAGGTAAAATGCTAATCTAATCCCGATATTTTGCAGGTTATACCTAGGTTAACAGGAAATAGAAATATAGTTTTAGATCAAAAGTTAAACTTGCCTTCCCTTACGGCAATTCCCTTTTTTTAAACAGGTACTTTTTGTTAAAGCAGTCAATGGCTTTACAAGACGTATTTAGAAGATGATTAGGCCATGTTTTTCTTTTTATACAGAGTAAATGAGAATGAGGTTAGATTAAATATTCTAGGGAGTGGTAGACAAGTAGAAATAATTAGAACTTTTTTATTGCATAAAAATGTTCAGTTATACTCGTAAATAAGAAACCCAGAACACGCGAAAATATTAGGTTAGTGATGTGTCTTCATCAATTCTCTTTCAAACAAAACCAAAATCAATGAAATAGGTTAAGAAATAAAAAAAAATATTAAAAAAGGGAATTCCGGTTTCTTTTGGATAACCCTATATATATATATATATATATATATATATATATATATATGTACTGCTGGTTCCTCGGGTGTTGATCCGCGTAGCTCTTCCTAATTGTTGTTTTTTTTTCGGTCGTCCCAATTTCGGTAGATTCTGTAAATGTCCCCTTTCATTATAACATGCAATAATTTTGGATACGCTGTATCTGTGTAAAACACATAGTCCTGAAATTTCGGATTGTTTTATACCTTCCAAATATGCATTCACTACTCTCTGCTTTAAGTCTATCGAAATTGGAATAGATCTTGGCATCATTAATCCAACACAAAATTATTCTACTCTTTACTTTCACCAACACCTTAAATTTTTAAGTAAATATTAAAATGTCGCTCTACTTTTAACGCTTTGCCATACTGTACTTAAAAGTTTATGTCAGTATCATATCATTTGTTTTGATTGTTGTAAAAACTTGTTGCCGCCTATGCCAGCAGCACACTATGACATTTAATGACATAATGTATTTAAATAAGATGCCATGCATTTAATATTTCAAAATCCAGATTCTTTCATTTTTTAAAGTGTTGCTCTATTTTTGTCCAATAGTATACATACACGACCTCCATTTTGCTAGAGTGGGACTCTTCCATCTGAGCTATCGAGGAGGCAAGTCACAATCGATTTAAACTTAAACTGTATGTACTTCCCTAGTTACGATGTATTATAATTTTTGTACACACAATGAAGGATCACAGTTAACTTTTTGTGAATGTCATGTGAGCCCGCAATTCGCAAGTCCCACTCGAGTTAATCTTTTACTGTATGTATGTACTTTAAAAGTTAATTTTAAAAATAAAATACAATTAATGATTATTAAACTGAACTTCTGTGCGTTCATTAAAAAAACAATTTTTATAGTTCAGGCTCAGACTACATTAATATTAGTAATTTGACTGTAATCTCATTTTATTTAGAATTTACATCAGTTCTACATACATAAAGACAAAATTTACATCGATTGGGGCTGGTATCTCGATAGCACAGTTGATTAGTGCGGTACTCTAGCAAAGTACAGGTTGTAGGTTCAAATCCTACTTGAGGTAAACTTTTTATTTATGTATTTAATAAAATTAATAATAATTTTTAATTAATACATCTGTGTTTACTTATTATTTTGTAATTTAATCGTGCAATAATATTCTATGTTCTGATGCACATAGCCTTTATAACTCTTTCAAGTTTATGCGCGAGATCCAGCACTTTCTTAGATGTATAAGTTTAAATTAATTTGAATCGAAAATCACGTCTTGCCGATTGCAGTTGTCACTGGCCAGGTTAAGTATAGTATTAATGTTATTCTAACTCATACAAACTGCTAATTAAATACTATTCAAGTGTCAATAATGCTTGAGTAACAAATTTGGTTATACTTAGCGTGCTAAAATCTAATTTAACACGTTCATTTGCCATGGTCTAGTGAAAATATAACAAATTTAACAAAGAATTGCAAAAATTTTGTTTATTGTATAGGCAAACACAAGAAAAAAAACCTCAAGATACTAAACATGGCAACTAGGATATAATATTCTGCCCGTTTTTAATTCCAGTATGCCAACACCTCTTTAATAGGGAAAGTTATTTGGATGTTTATGTCTCTCAATAGTGGAAATAAACATAATATTGAGTTTGGCGCGATAAAATTTCCATATTACCAAATTGAATGTTTTGATTTAAATTGTTTAAGACGTATTCAGCCACGGTTTGACGCAATGTGGACAATGTCACATATTCTTAGGTTTAGTGTCAAACCTTGTGAATATGTATTTATAATTGTATGTTTAAATCGGGAAAGATTAAAGTTTTACATAGACATTAAATATATAATGCTTTTTAAAATACTTATCTTTTTGGGTTCAACTCTTAAATGTTTTAAATTTACTGACATTCACATTTCTTGTAAACCCGTTTCTTTGTACTGAAGGCGATAGCTACAATTGTGGTTAAAGTGATTAAAAATTATAAAATACAAATACACCTTTCATGAAAAATATTACAATTAAATCAATTGTCAACCTCTAGTGTAACTAATAATTTTGCTTGATTTGTTTACTGCTCACAACACCCATAAAATGAGGTGCTTTCATTTATAATTAAAAATTGCACTACTTGGCAGTAGAGATCTTAAATAGGCACTTGCATTTAGCTTTATAACAATACAACAAGGAACGTTTGTAAGCTATAAAAGAGACTAATTTAAATTTTAACAAAATATGCAGGTAATTGCTTAAGGCGCAATAATTATAATATTAAAATTGTTGGCGTGTGTAACAACACTCACCACCATAAAAAAAATTTCACCTAAGTTTAACATCATGAATCATAAAGCAACATGTTACCTACATTCGATATATAATTACTTTTTGTGTTGGAGTATTTCCCTCATTAATTTCGGAAATTCATTTATTATCTATGAAATGTTATTATCCTAAAGGTTTTTTATCAGAGCTTTTTTAATAATTGTCTTGATTTTGTGCTTTTCACTTCAGTGCAATACTTGTACAAGGCTCCTGACATTTGGACTCATTGTTATCAATAACTCTAAAATGTAATTAAATGTAAGCATTGCTTAAGCAACATTTGTGTAGAATGTACATAATCACTTAAACAAAAAATTTACTACTACACTGTAAGTTACTTCCTTATAACAGCATTATGTAATATGTGGAGGTACCTAACTAGTTTGCACGAAACTTCTTATATAAATCAAAATAATACAACTACGATTTATTAAATTTTATGATTGCGTAAGGAAGACATTTCACTTTCTTTCTGCCACGGTTCGTAACAATTTTTAGTTAAGAAATAGGTAAAGAGTAATTTAAATACATTGAAACTACAATCATACGTTGCTGTTTGTTAAGTACAAATTTATTTAGACTTTAAAAATTCAATTAAAGAAGTTTTGTTGTAATAGCAGAAATAAGAAGCTTACTTTTAATTAAAATTATGCAGGGTGAATCCTAAATGGCGGATAATAGACATACCACCTGATTCTGCATAGAAAATGGAACGATAAAGTATGATACCAATTTGCCGTTAACATCATAAATGATTTATCTAGAATTTCCATCAGAAGTTTAAAGTTTCTGCAATGCTTCAGTTTTAAAAAATGTTGCAATAATGCGCAATACAATTTTCACATTTTAAAAGAAACATAGGCTTTTACGCACTATTTTGAAGTAATTTGACTTTTACTGACATTTCTGTCACAATTTGCTAATTAAAGTCCCGTGTTGAATTGTCTTCGTCTTCTTTATCTTCAACTTCGTTCAATTTTGGTTTATTGGTTTTTGAGTGTTTGAGTTTCGATTATAATTTTTCTGTTATAGATTCCTCAAATTAGCATTATGGAGTACAGTTTTTCTGAGTATGCGGACATATATTTCATTTTAGGGGAATGTCGTGGCAATTTTAATGCTGCTGCTAAAAGTGTAAGTAACTGTAAAGTATTAAAAACACTTAAAACCTAATTGATATTTTCTTACGAGTTATGTATTGTTAATTTAAAATTGAAACATTGCCATGAAAGAGGTCTAATGTGCCGGTATGCGTTCTTTTTAAGGAACTAATAAAATCGAGTGCGTTACTATGTAAATCACTGGCGGCTTACATACAGGTTAGACTAAACGCCAAATACGAAGACACCAAGCTGCGCGAAAAAAATCACGTGATCGTGTACTATTCAACCGGAAAATATTAGTTTTTTTAAGAAAAGTAAAAGTTACGTTTTGTACATTTTTTAGTTAATAACCTCTTAATTATGATGTTTATATTTTATAATTAGGACAATTTAAACAAAAAAAATTTATTTAATTGTGACAAGTGAAATATAAGGTTGTTACTTGTTCATAGATTTACTCGGAAATGTTGTAATTCGCATTTTAATTATTAACCACAGTTCTAAGGGTAAATAATTCGTGTCTAAACAGTTTTATACTGCGATGGTTATAAATAGGTGTAATAGAGGGGGTAGAGTTTATCGAATTCAAATATTAGATAGCATGCAAGTTCAAATAAAGTTGAAGAAGTTATATAATTTATGAGGAAAATATAGTATACGAATATAAACAGATGATTTTTATACAACAAAATAGGTTTTATGGGGTTTGCACAATGATGTTATATTCATAAAAGCATTGAGCTATGGCAGTAGCATGTTAAAAAGGTCAACACGATACATATTAGTGTGTTAAAGATAAATAAGAAATTTCACATATGAATAAATATAATTAAGCAATTAAACACATAACAGATATTGATTACATGAAGTACAATAATCCTAATGTGTAGAACATGTATAATAATAAGTACAATGCATAAAAACTGCGAACTATAAAAAGGGTTATGGTACGAAGACGTTATGTTGGTAGATCATAGACTAAGTGTTTAAAAAATGCTTAAGAAGTTAAAATACCTTAGAAACATATCTAAGAACATGAACAACACATGTGCAATGTGAAATTAACAATATAAATACAATAAAATATTACACAATTACTCTACACTTATTTCTTCGTTATCATAATCTGATATAAAATCAGATTCATCCGACGAGTCTCCACTCCCACGTATAATCAATTTCTCACAAACGACATCCATAATATGCTCTTTATTAATGTATTCCTATTCAGTTTCTTTAACATGACGGCACACTTCTTGCCAGTGGCTCTCCAAATCCATCGAACACTTTTCATCGGCTAATTTAAAAGTTGTGTTTCCCGATGCCACCCAAGTTTTTACAATGGCCCATATTTTTTCTATTGGATTTAGCTCCGGGTGGTATGGAGGTAGTCCACATACAGAGTGACCAAGTTTCGCAAATATAGTATCAATTGAATATTCCGTGTAGCTCGGTTTATTACATTTTATTAAATCATACTGCTCCACTTTTGTTTGGGATTCATCATGTACGATCCCTCGTTCTTGTAACCAAGTTAACATTTCCATTTTTTTACTGCTAAAAGTTGGATGGTTAACTGCTAACGTGTTGTGATAACTTGCATTATCCATAACAATAACTGACTTTTAGAGCAAATTCGGTAATAACTGGTGCCCAATTCATCGTTTATAATTAATAAAGTTCATATATGTATATATATATATATATATATATATATATATATATATAAATATTGGTTTCGAGCCTCTACCGGATGGTCAGCACCAAGAAACGACGTACCATTATTGAAAGACCTTTTAAAGAATAAACCAAAAAATAGCAACTGAAAAAATACTGGGCCATTTGTGGTATTTGGTCGGAATAGCTGGTGTCTTGCATTTTTCGACAACGAGATTTCGGGTCAAGATAAGAAGAAAATGATAGATGCACGAAAAATCGAAGGCACAGAAGATTGCCCAAAAAGAAAAAACATTGACGTGAAACACATTAACGAAAAAAACATTGAAGACTCTTTACGATTCTTCCAGATCCTGGGTATCTCATCAAAGTTTTTAAATAAAGACATAGAAACTTGGAACGATGACGCTTGTGGCTGCAAAAATCGTTCATTCTGTGCGAGTAGTAAATGGTATACCTAGCTGAGCGTGATGTTGCTTTAATGGACAACAAAAGCAATATTTGGTTTTGTTGGTAAAGGGTATAGGAAAAATATCCTAATAGTAACAAATCAACCCTTGTATCTTAAAAATAAATGATTTTCATATTTTAATAATATATCTTACTTTGTAATAATAATTTTACATTCTTAACGTCCTGTCTTATGAATAAAAAATTGCAACTAATGCAGTGATTTTGAGTTATTATTTAAAACTTAAACCTTGCTAGTAACCCTTAAATGGTACCTAAAAATTTAGAAAAAAATACTGAAATAGTTTCTTAAGGTATATAATCAGATTATGTGGTGCCCCGTGAAATAAAGAATAAAAATTTTTCTTAGAAATAAGGACCACCCTGATGATATTGGAACTAATTATAATAAATTATTTTTAAATTTCCATCAATCAAGTTGCCTGATGTGTTGAAATTAGTAATACATACAACTTCATTGTAGGGAGTGGAACGAAATATTAATTTCAAGACAAGTGGACACTAGTTTTAATATAAACTAATACAAATATCATTTTTGTTTCAGAATCATGATATCGGTAAATCGCCAAATAGAAAGAGTTATTAAACCTTAACTTTAAAATAATCGTTTCGTATGTGAATGTGGTGTGAACTTTTCGGAGATAACTCACAGTTTTCATTAATAAAAAGTGTTTGTGTAGTTAGTAACTTTAACTATGTTTATGATAATTAATTTACATTTTGTCTTAGTCAAAAACCAAGCTGTATTCTGACAATGATGAAAAATGTTACGTACATCACAAAATAAAGCATGTGTATTATGATAATCAAAGATTCAAGAGAATACATTTTCATAATATTAGTTATTTGCTTTAATAACCAATTATTAACATTGGTGACTAGTTTTGGGCAATTCAAATTTAAAAACTTCTAGATTTATATGTACATTTAAGTATGTTTCCTTATCAATAAACTTTCTGATTGTTTTATTTAATCATTTATGTAATCATACAACGTAATATCATTGCTTTTAAATATAATTAAAATCAAATGATAATTTCCAGCATAAACACATAAGTGGTGATTTTGTTGTCGGATTAATACACGCCGATATATATATATATATATATATATATATATATATATATATATATATATATATTATTTAATTATATATATATATATATATATAATATTTTTATAATAAAATTGGGTATATGAACGACAAAGTTCAATTTAATAATCTTAATTGTATTGTCAAATAAATTTGACAAAAATAATTAATTTTAATAGATATACAATTTAAAAAAAATATATATATATATATATATATATATATATATATATATATATATATATATATATATATATATATATATTTAAATATTGTTAGTGAGAAGATAGTTCAGTTTATAATCATTAATTTAAATTTCTATTTAAAATTAATTAATTTTAAATAGAATACAATATATATATATATATATATATATATATATATATATATATATATATATATATATATATATAGTGATGAAATGATGCCAAAACGAAACAGCTGATTCTTGCAAAAGGAACAAAACATTGTTAATATATGTGTCTAGTTGATGGTTTCCAAGATGTTTTTAATTTTTCTATTTCGGACTTATTTTTAAATCACGCTGTATCTTCCAAACTAAGAGTTACAAGAAAACACATTAGGAGAAATTTGTAGAAATGAAATTGCCTTAAAGAATATTGAATTCATTCGAGACAAACTCATCATTCAACATTTTAATGACATAATGAATTCAGAAATGATTTTTTTCAAATCCCAAGACAAATTTCCAAGAGGAATATTTTCCAATAGAGATGGATTTGAAACATGGCCGATAAAGGAAAAACTTCCTTTTTTCATAAGCTTCACAACGATATGAAAAAAACTTATGATCGACGTACTAATTACTGAATTGTTACAGGAATACACCTCAGGAAAAACTTTTAGAGCATAAAATTACCTTCAAAAATAAGGTAGTGTAGATGAGAATTGACGATTTGTCCCTCACTTTTCAATCAATCTGTACATTTACGGCAAGAAATACGTCTCCTTTACTGATATCTTTTCATCACCATAGCAACGACTTGACATTAGTAAGTTAGTTGTCAAAATTTGTTTGCTATTACAGTTTTGCTGATTTCAATACTAGTTCTTTCTGTTGTAGTGATATTGTAATTTAGTTTTTGAGTCGTTCTTGTTCTTGATTATTATTGTTCTTGCTTGTGTTCGTGTTTTCCTTCCTGAGTCATGTTTTCAAATGAAGAATATGCCGATATTCATTATTATTATGGTGTTGCCCAAGGGAATGCGAGTGAGGCTGCTAGACTGTATGCAGCTGCTTTCCCAAGAATAATTCATCCAGAAAGGAGAGTTTTCTCTAGAGTACACACTGCTCTAAGAGATAGAGGATCTTATAGGATCCTAAGAGATCAAGAGGAATTTCATAATGTTGATGACGTAATCCAGCATTTCGAAGCAAATCCTGAGACTACCTTGCGGCGGTCATCCAATGTATTGCAGATGCCACGAGAAACAATACGGAGAACTCTTAAGGCTGACGGAAGACGTGCGTATCACGTGACGGGAGTTCAAGAACTTTTAGATGGAGATCTAGGTCGGCGGATTGAGTTTTGCCAATGGTATCTCAATTCAGTTAGGAATGATCGAGATTTCCAAAAAGCAATCTTGTGGACGGATGAGGCCACCTTTACAAGGTCAGGCATCTTCAATATCCATAACACGCACGTCTGGGCACATGAGAACCCACATACTATGAGACAAAATAGCTTTCAACACCAGTTCAAAGTTAATGTTTGGGTTGCTTTACTCAACAATCAACTTATTGGTCCATATATTCTGCCAGATAGTCAATTCAGTGAATTTTTTGAATTGCCTTCAAGAAAACCTCCCTGAATTGATGGAGGAGGTTTCATTGGCAACAAGAGCAGATATGTGGGTTCAACTTGATGGCTGTCCTACCCACTACGGAAGAGGTGTGAGAGATTGGCTAAACAAACATTATCCCCAACGTTGGATTGGAAGAGGTGGTACAGTGGCGTGGCCTCCAAGATCTCCAGATCTCACCCCTCTTTCTGGATGAATTCTTCTTGGGAAAACAGCTGCATACAGTCTAGCAGCCTCACTCGCATTCCCTTGGGCAACACCATAATAATAATGAATATCGGCATATTCTTCATTTGAAAACATGACTCAGGAAGGAAAACACGAACACAAGCAAGAACAATAATAATAACAAGAACAAGAACGACTCAAAAACTAAATTACAATATCACTACAACAGAAAGAACTAGTATTGAAATCAGCAAAACTGTAATAGCAAACAAATTTTGACAACTAACTTACTAATGTCAAGTCGTTGCTACGGTGATGAAAAGATATCAGTAAAGGAGACGTATTTTGCCGTAAATGTACAGATTGATTGAAAAGTGAGGGACAAATCGTCAATTCTCATCTACTCTACCATATTTTGAAGGTAATTTTATGCTCTAAAAGTTTTCCTGAGGTGTATTCCTGTAACAATTCAGTAATTAGTACGTCAATCATAAGTTTTTCATATCGTTGTGAAGCTTATGAAAAAGGAAGTTTTTCCTTTATCGGCCATGTATCAAATCCATCTCTATTGGAAAAATATTCTTGGAAATTTGTCTTGGGATTTGAAAAAATCATTTCTGAATTCATTATGTCATTAAAAATGTTGAATGATGAGTTTGTCTCGAATAATTCAATATTCTTTAAGGCAATTTCATCTTCTACAAATTTCTCCTAATGTGTTTTCTTGTAACTCTTCTAGTTTGGAAGATACAGCGTGATTTAAAAATAAGTCCACGAAATAGAAAAATTAAAAAATTAACATCTTGGAAACCATCAACAATAGATACACCCTGTATTAACAATTTTTGTTCCTTTTGGCCAGAGGAATCAGCTGTTTTCGTTTTCATATTTTCAATATATATATATATATATATATATATATATATATAGAGTATAAAAATGGAAAATAGATAAATATCTACGCTAACGTAGGTTACTGTAGATTTATTTCAATTAGTTTCCATTTTTTTACCTTGATCATTCCCAATGCATAAGGTTCATTTGTAGAGCACAGAAAATAGATGCTAGTTGTGTATTATACTTCTTCGCCAGGAATCTAGCTCTCCAATTTGTTTAAACTGTCTGTCTTCTCATATAAAACAGTTAATTAAATAAGGATGGTGAACATTCGTAGCGCGTTTGACGAAATCGTCATACGGTATTGAATAAGCAAATTTAGTAGAAAGAGTAAACCTATAAACGCGAAGTTAGTGAGTTTCATATGTATATGAATTTAATTCTTATTTGACAAATGTAGTACCTACTATACAGGGTGGGTTTCTACTGCGTGGACAGAGGATTGCTCCTTAACTACTAGAGATATCAAAACCAATTTTGGTGTGGTAATACACGATCATTGGACCTACATTCTAAAAATATTTGGGTATATACAGGGTGATTAACAAAATATTCCAACCCAAACCTGTGTTTTTTTAATGGAACACCCTGTATATTTTTACATTTTTGGATTCACTGTTACATTTAGAATAAAAGTATAGAAATTTGTATCGGTATCACTAACCGTTCTGTAGATATCGTCACTTTAGTGACAAAATAGAGTTAACTTTGGAACCACGATGCGAGCGTTGTCACCATGATTTTGTAAATCTGTTTATACCACCGGCTATTAATAATAGTCTACTAATAAACACACTGGGTAATTTTTCGAAAACATGTAAAACTGTACAGAGTAATTAACTTACGCGAAATATAATTTTTCTCAATTTTTTCAAATGCAACACCTTATATATTTTTTCACATTTCGATTCCCCGTGAAAAGTAGATACTAATTGATAATAGGTTTCATAGCCACAAGACGGACCCTTCTTGATATATTGACGCTTTTACGTAAAAATATTCTAAAATACAAATTTACAACAGAATTCAACAAAACAAACCAGGTAGGCTAGCCGCTCGTAATAAAGAGGAACAATTGCATCTATTGTTTTGACGTTTGTATAATCATTAAAATATTGTTCCATTAGTTTGTGTCTTTTTGGATTGTGGTTTTGTTAATTTTTGTATAAAATGAATTTTTCCAAAGAAGAAATGGTCGATACGATCTTTATTTACGGCGAAGCTCAAAGAAATGCTTTGCTGACTACCCGTTTATACTCTGAACGATACCCAGGGAGAAAACAGCCACAGAAAGAATCGTTTATAAACGTAGCTGAGAGATTTATAAATTCTGGAAGTGTGTTATCCCAAGCGAGCAAAAACAATCCCAAATGAAGAAATTGAGTTTCAAGTTGTGGCATCTCTTGTAGAAAATCCGCAAATTAGTACCAGAGAGCTAAGTACACACCTAGACCTAAATAGAAATACAGTTTGCAGCTTTATTAAAAAAAAACAAATTGCATCCTTATCATATCGAGCAACATCAAGCTTTAAGTGAAATAGATTTTCAAAATCGTAAATCTTTCTGCCAATGGGTAACTATTAAAGTTAACGAAGAACCCAATTTTGTTAATAACATTCTATTCACGGATGAGGCAACTTTTCACAATAATGGCAATATTAATACACATAACTATCATCACTATTCAGATACTAATCCACACATCTTAAGAGTTGTTGATTACCAGCATCGATGGTCAGTTAATGTGTGGAATGGTATAATCAATTTTAATGTGATTGGTCCTTTTTTCTTTGATGGGCCTCTTACTGGAGAAGGATATTTAGTTTTTGGAAAATGGTTTACCCGAGTTTTTGGAAAATATCGAGGTAGATAATATTTGTACGATGTGGTTTCAACTGGATGGCGCCCCTCCACACTGTAAAATCAACGTTAGGCAATATCTCGATATATCCGATGATTTGGATAGGACGAGGTGGTGTGCAAAACTGGCCAGCCAGATCACCGGATCTTACGTTTGATTTCTTCCTTTAGGGCTACGTTAAAGAAAAAGTTTACCAACATCCTCCTACCACAAGCGAGGATATGAAAAATAGAATTAGGGCTGCGTTGCAATCTATTTCTCCTATAATGTTGTTGCGAGTGAATCTTTCATTTACCGAGCGAATTACAAAGTGTTTAGCTAGATTTGGTTAGCGTGTTGAACATTTAATTTGGATTTATGGTTTTATTCGTTTATGTTTACTTGTTCAACTTATTTTTAGGTGTAGAGAATTATTTTATTGTTTAGTTATTAATTAAGTTTTCCTATCAGGTAAATAATTTATTTGCCATTCGTATTTTCTTATTTGCTCTGGATTTTGTTTTATTTGTTCTTCTGTATGTTAAATATTTTCAAATAAAGCGTCAATATCTCAAGAAGGGCCCGTCTTATGGCTATGAAACCTATTATCAATTAGTATCTACCTTTCACGGGGAATCGAAATGTGAAAAAATATACAGGGTGTTACATTTGAAAAAATTGACAAAAATTACATTTCGCGTAAGTTAATCATTCTGTATAGTTTTACATGTTTTCGAAAAATTTCCCAGTTTGTTTGTTAGTAAACTATTATTAATAGTCGGTGGTATAAACAGATTTACAAAATCATGGTGAAACACTCGCATCGTGGTTCCAAAGTTAACTCTATTTTGGTAGTAAAGTGACGATATCTGCAGAACGGTTAGTGATAGATATACAAATTTCTATACTTTTATTCTAAATGTAACAGCGAATCCAAAAATGAAAAAATATATAGGGTATTCTATTAAAAAAACACAGATTTGGGTTTTTGTTGATCACCCTGTATATACCTAAATATGCTTAGAATGTAGGTCCAATGATCGTGTATTACCACACCAACATTGGTTTTGATATCTCTAATAGTTAAGGAGAATTCCTCTGTCCACGCAGTACACACCCGCCCTGTATAAGTGTCTAACCTCCATTTGTTTGTTTATCCTTTGACTGTTTGCTCATTTCCTACATTTACTTCTATTAATCATCATTTATTATACACTTTAAATCAGCTGTGAAATATCAAGTCTTGAGCTGCATCTAACCCTGTTTTAACAAGTCCGGGTAAAAACGACCACTCAATTAAACAAAATCTGACGATCTATCTGAAACATCCAAAATGGGCATAAGGAATAAATTATAAAACATGTCACAGTTGCAAGTTTAAATGCAGAAATTCGTATATCACATATTAATAAGTGACAGAAGTCTTCATCGTGTAATCCAGTCGCTAGGATTCAAATTCAAAAAAGACTCCAACTTTATTGGAAAAAGGTTACATCCCAGAAGTGCGAATTAAATTTCTTAAATAATACATTAAAGAGATCAATTCACCTAAACGTCGGCAAGTAAACTCATTTAATTAAAATCATTATGGGCTAATTGTGTGCGACGTACTGAAGAAACAATGCAGCAATGGTATAAACCGGATGAAATGTTGGACATCACAGGTGACGAACTGATTATTAACATTGGAAACTATTTTGAAAGCTCTGATGTAGATAGTGGCTTCCATTAGAAGTTTTACACCTACAATTAGCAATAAAAGTGTGTTATTTCATATTTAATACAATTTCTATTAGTAATGTATTTAAATTATGTAAGTACAATATATTTTGTGGTAAAATGCTTCTCAAGATGTTAATTCATACATTTCCCATATAATTTATGTACCACATTAAATGCCATTTTCGTACGAATAATAATTCCATTTTATTTATGGACGTAACTTAACACCCATTATGTGTAATAACGTTACCATCTTATTGTGGACCATCATTGCTACTGAATTGGTAGCAACAACAAGAAATTATGATTATGAAACGTAGTAGCCTTGAGAGCTGTAAATAGTGCAGCTCGACAGTTGTCTCATGCAAATTGTTTAACCTATAAATTGAATTCTCTAGTTATCAATTGTAAACTTACAACACAACCATTCTCCGGTTTCATAATTCAGTTGCAAGTGTTTACATTTTATTGAAAATTTCATTGTTTGTAATAGGGCAACAATGGGTTATAACCTAGATAACCTGTAGGCTACAAACACCCATAGATTTGAGGGATATTGAAAAGATTTTAAGGGAAAAAATATTTCATGCCAACGTTTGAATATTTTTCTGTTGTTATTTTCAAGTAGATTTTGTGGGATTCATTTAACAATATCTTCAATGGTAATCAATATAAACGATTGAGGATATGCCCATAAGCACCGGAAAATATACTATTTCTAACTTATTATATATTTTTGCTGACATGTAATGTTATGTAAATAATACTAAAATATTATGCACCGGTCCAAAAAGATAAACAGAGAGCCGAAGAGAGATAAAGGAGAATGCATGAGAATCGGTACGATACGCTCCGAAACTGCGCTTAAAAACAACCTGAAATAGTCAGTCAGTCTTCTACGTTGTCATATAGTTGAAACAGTAGAGATTTAAACGTATTACACTGTGTATATGTAAATGTATTTATATTCTGATATCTAAAATTCATAATTAAAATTAATAATGAGTATCAATAGTGATGAAAGTGACAATCTTTTTATGAAAAACGTGTTCATATTATCGAAAGCAGGCAAAATTAATTATCAACAGTGCTTGAAATACTAGGCGGTTCATAATCATTCATCAACGAGTTAGTATAAGGTAAGAACATAGTAGCAGCACATAAGTTATCGCTTTTACAGGTCTGCATTTGAATATTGAATTAATTCATGTATTTAAATTAAAACATAAAACTTTTCAAATTTTACAAAATTGTTTTGTATTACTACTGACGAAGATAACTGTAAGGGTTATCGAAAAGTTTAGATTGTATAACTTTAATATACAAATACACCATTAAAAAATCCAAAAAAGATGAGTATTTTAAATATTATTTCTGTACATCTGAACTTAAATATTTGGATTATGTTATAAATAAAGACGGTATTTCGGTTGGCCGGGACAAAATAGCTGCTATTTCTTCAATAGAATAGTAGGAATACCTACTAACACCTCTTCTGAGCGTCGTCTGGTCTGTGTAGCATCTTGATTCCGCACGTTCGTTTCAATTTTTTATTCACTTCGATTTTCCCACTATACTTTACCCAGAACAGTACTCGTTTTGTTTGTGTAGCTTTTACGTCTTTGAAAGAAAGTCTTACCTTTTCATTTATGTTGTCTTGTCCCGATCAGCTTTATCCTTTATTTTGGCTTTGTGCGGTCTTATGCCAACAATTTTACTCTGAGCGAAAAGTTGTTAGCTATACCAATCTTTATCTAAGACTGAACGGAATTAGTTTACCCCAGAGAAAGAATATCTGGCTGTCTTATGGGCGTTTGAAATGCTTCGGCTACAGATTAAAGCTTCTAAATTCACTGTGATTACTGATCACTATTCACTTATCTGGTTGAATAAATTACAAAATCCTTCTATTCGTTTAGCTAAATGAGCTTTAGGCTTACAACAATATAACTTCAGTATAATTCACAGTAAAGGACATGCTGTGTCTAATGATTTATCTCGTTCTGCCTCTCAAGTCGATAGCGTCGAACCTACTATTCCTTTGTTTACGTTACCGATTAAACATTTTTGGTATTTAACTCTTCTGCTCTATTTGTTCTGCACATGAGGTTGAACATTGTGCTCCTTCTTGTTTCCTAGCCCCAAGAGGCAAACTCACTCGCCTTTGGCAAGTGTTATGTATAGACGTTATTGTTCCCTTACTAAGTCCTATAAAGGAAATTCCTTCATTTTGGTGGTTGCTGATTGTTTTTCTAAATTTGCACGTACTTCCCTCTCCGTACCGCTAATGCTACCTTTCTTTGATAGATAATGTCTTTCTTATAGTTGGTACTCTTCAGTATATCATTTGTAATCATGGCGTACAAACCCTGCCAAACAAATTAATCGAGTTCTTAAAACTATAATATCTTCTTACACCAATTAAAATCATCGCATGTAGTATATGAACATGGCAAACATTGATTGCGCTATTAAATTTGCTAAATATGAAATACTTGGTTGTTTTTCTTACTTTAGACATAAACATGATTGTATTATTTATTATCCAGATTGTGGGATGCCTCCTGATGCTAAACTTGTTCGTGAATTTGAATCCATTCGTCTGAACATCAATAACCGATTGTTTAAAGCTTGTCAATGTCGAGCAACTCATTACAATCTTCACTAAATTCTCTTTAAGTGAGTGTGTGGAAACGCAATTTTATACTCTCTGGCGCTTCTCGTCACTTTAATGTTATACTCGCTACCAAGTATATTGGACCCTGTCTTATTAAGAAAGTTATTTCTCCCCGAACTTAAAAAATTTGTTTGGAAAATGTTCAGTTTACCTTGTCAAACATTTGAAACCTAATCGATTTGAATCGACTTGCCTCTTCGCCATCCTCGGCGTTGTAAACGTGGCAAACGCTAATTTTTTCTCTCATTTATTCTGCTTTCCTTAGTGATGGGAGGGGGGAAATTTGTGACGAGCCTAGTTTGATTTACGGTATTTTACTCCATATTCACAGTTTTATAGCAAAGTATACATAATAATTTTACCCTAGGTAAATCCTGTTACGCCATTGACTAGTATATCATTCATTTAGCCATTCGTCGATTAATAATTATCCAACTGATTGTGGTATACCTTTATTTACTTATTTCTACATTTCAAAATAACCTATAATTATATAATTATATATATATATATATATATATATATATATATATACAGGGTGTCCCAATAGTGCGTATTCGGTCGACAGCTCCTTAGCCATTAAACTTAGAAGATAAGTTTAAATACGAAAGTTGTCTATTTTTATAAGCTTGCATAACCTAAAAATGGTTTGGTTTCTACAGGGTGTAATATAAAAGCGGTACAATATAGAACTTTTGATTTTTCAATAGAACACCCTATATATTATTTTATTTTTCGATTCTCCTTATAATTTTACATCTTTTTTGTAAGAATTACAAGCTAAATCTTAGTTTTTGAGATATTTGCAAGGTTAACTAAAAACTGACATTTTTATGTAGTAATTCAAGTAGGCGTATCTCAGTTATTTTTGAAGATAAAAAAATAATCTTTGGTATAGAATTTATTCATACATGAGCTTACTTTAATCTTTGCCAAATTGGATTTCAATATACAGAGTGATCACAAAAATTAATTCAATAGCATAAACTTGAAAATGGTATATCTTCATTTTTTAAATGGCACACCCTATATTTTATTAATGCCTTGTCTTCGTCTATTAATCGGCTTTCATTTCTATTAATTCTATTAAATATGTTCTATACCTATCTCTAATAGTTTCGGAGATACTTAAGTTTGTTCAATTTTTTTCCTTGATAACACTGATGAAGAGTAACATTAGTCTGTCAAAGCAAGCTGTGGATACATAAGAAACTAAAAAATATTAACTGAAATACATAAATTGTAATTATAATAAATATTGTATGAAACCACCATTTTTAAGAGATATTTGAGTTGTTTTTAAACGATTCATCATAAAATTAAACAATTTAATCAAAAGAGCGTAAAACAAAAGATGAACGAAAACAAATGAAGAAATCAAATTTGTCAAACAGTGCTAATATTTGTGTAGTATTGTATACTTACTTCCTAAATTACAAAATGAATTTTTCGAAAGAAGAACTTGTTAATATCATTTACGTCCTTGGTGAAAGCGATAAAAACTGTCTTTAGCTCATCGAATTTATAAGCAAAAATTTCCAAGTGCACGACACCCGCAAGTTTCAGCATTTGCAAGATTGAAAGAGCGTTTCGAGCAAACAGGCAGTATTCATTACGAAGACAATTTAGAACGAGAAAGAACCGCAATTAACGAAGGTTATGAACATTTAGTTCTTCGTCCGTGATTGAAAATAATCGCGTTTCTTGCCGACAATTGGAATTAGAAGTTGGAGTTTCAAAAACATCAGTTAATAGAATTATTAAAAAATATAAATATCTTCCATACCATGTCCAACTTGCACAAGAATTAGACGAGGATGACTTCGTTAAAAGATTAAACTCTTGCAATTGGGCCATAAATAAAAATTTAAAAAAACGCAACTATTTTAGAACGACCTTATTTACTGATGAAGCTACTTTCCACAAAAATGGATACGTTAATAGACATATTTTCCATTATTACGATACTCAGAATCCCAGATTTATAATTCCTGTTGATCGTCAACACCTCTGGTCACTTAATGTTTGGGCCGGAATTATTGGGTAAAGAATTATAGGACCATATTTTTTTGAAAACACGGTCAATGGAGATTCATTTTTAAATTTCTTGCGCAACGAACTTTTATTGAAGATTTACCTTTACAAACCCTTAGAGAAATGTGGCTGCAATTAGATGGCGCTCCTCCGCATTTTAGCAGAAACGTTAGAAATTATTTAAATATCCAGTTTCAAAACAAATGGATTGGAAGAGGAGGGCCGATCTCCTGGCCTGCAAGATCGCCTGACTTGACAAAGCTGGACTTTTTCCTTTGGAGTTGGATTAAAGAAAAAGTATATCAAACTCCTCCAACGACTGTAGATGATATGAAGTCAAGAATTAGAGACGTCATTCAAAATATAAATGTTTCTACGTTACGAAAAGTAAATTTGTCGTTTATTCAAAGACTTCATGTTTGCCAGCAACAAAATGGTGGTCACATTGAACATTTATTATAATTTTAAGTGTTTGTATTTTAGTTAATATGTTTTTTAGTTTCTTATGTATTCAGCTTGCTTTGACCGACTAATGTTACTTCTTTGTATCACAAATTGAAAAACTTAAATATCTCCGAAACTATTAGAGATAGGTATAGAACATATTTAATAGAAATGAAAGCTGATTAATAGAACGAAGACAAGGCATTAAAAAAATATAGGGTGTGCCATTTAAAAAAATGAAGATATTGCATTTTCAAATTTATGTCATTGAATTAATTTTTGTGATCACTCTCTATATTGAAATCCAATTTTGACAATAGGTTAAAGTAAGCTCATGTATGAATAAATTTTATACGAAAGATTATTTTTTTATCTTTAAAAATAACTGAGATACGCCTACTTGAATTACTACATTAAAATGTCAGTTTTTAGTTAACTTTGCAAATATCTCAAAAACTGTAAGCTTTAGCTTGTAAGTAATTCTTATAAAAAAGATGTAAAATTATAAGGAGAATCGAAAAATAAAATAATATATAGCGTGTTCTATTAAAAAATCAAAAGTTCTATATTGTACCGCTTTTATATTACACCCTGTAGAAACCACACTATTTTTAGATTATGCAGCTTATAAAAATAGACAACTTTCGTATTAAACTTATACACTAAGTTTAATGACTAAGGAGCTATCGACCGAATACGCACTATTGGGACACCCTGTATATATATATATATATATATATATATATATATATATTATATATTATATATATATATATATATATATATATATATATATATATATATATATATATATATATATCTACCTAAAAATATCCGCTTAATTGAAGAGCCGTTGATGGACTTCTCTACGTTCAATATTATTTAAACAATCCAAATTAAATTGGGATATAATCCTAATAATTACTAGTTTATTGAATAAAGGACTACTATATATTCTTCTTTCAACGAGTTTGCCTTGGAAGCAAAGCTTTTCTTTGTAACGTTTGATTTCAATGTGGTGCGTAAATAATTTATTTGATTTCTTTAAAAACACATCGATCGTATATCTTTTATTGTTTCAGGGCTTTTCTTTCTTGTGTACATTTTTCTGTCTTATATTCTGTATCACTGATGATATTAACACTATGGTCCTATCGTTTTGTGATCGAAATTCTACAAATGGTGTGACTGAGGTTCGGATACGGGGAGAAATTTTGCGTTAGACTGCGTAGTCTTTATCTCTACCTACTCTACACACGTTGAACTACCTTCAGCCAAATGTTTATGTATATCTGGGATTTTGCGAGGTTCAGGGAATGCTCTGCGTTATCTTACAGGCTACATATGCATATTATACTTTAATATTATGGTCATTATATAATAATGTGTAATTTTTAATACATTTGATTTGCATATTGAAAGAAACACTGGTTTAGTTCCTATTTTATGCACAATAAATTTTACTCAATACTTTCACTTTAAAAAACGGAACCTAACAAATGTATAATTTGCTTTATTTATTTCTATTCCTTATATGGAGTGTAATCCATTTTAATAGAAATTCAAGTGTAATTATTCATTCAAAGCCTTAATTAGTTTTCATACACGCAAAAATGAAAACAGGACTTAATTTTCGTTTAGTACTCAAGGACGCTATTAAATTGTAGACTATTCCAATTCCATTACAGTTATTTAGAAACTCTGGTAGGTAATAGCATTAAACTTTAATGTAGTTTGTTAAAATATAGTATAGGAATATTCATTGGTATATTAATATGCAGTTTGATTAAGTTTATGTTCAATTTTAATACTAAACACGATTGCAAAATCTTGCAAGTCTGTGGGTTATTTATTTAAAAAGAATTTTTAGTACAAAACACAAATGTGTATAAAAGGCAAGTAGAACACTATGGACTACATAATTTACAGTTAAATTAAATACTTAGGTATATAGGGAGTTTCAGAACGACAGCAATACCTATCGAGTACAAATCTTTTAGATTTCGCGATCTAAGCAGTCAAAATATTTCAAAGAAGTTTGATGTACACTTTGATAAGGACTTCATTCACAATAGCCATGTTATGAAACAGAATGTGGGCTAAACGTATCTTTATTACGTGGAAATTGTAGAAATATAGTATTATTAGAAACAAAACGAAAAAAAATGACCGATTATGACGACTTTTATCTCGAAGATTAGAAATTTTTACGTAACTTTTTTTGTACAGATCGTGATTGTTTTACTTCTACAATATGTGGTTAAGCGCGTTGATGCTTTCTACATTAATAATTAGTTATTTCTCAAGGCTGAGTGTGTATTTTTGATGACAAATGAAGGGACTATTTGCCGAGATTAAACATTTAATATATTTTTGTACTCATTCTATGGAAAAATAGTGTATACCAATAAATTTATTTATTAATTTCTTGTCAAAATACCATTTATTTTTCTAATTTTATGTGAACTTACAAGGGTATTTGCGTTACACGGTTGGTATTTTTTTACGTTAAAATAGAACATGACCAAAATGTAACATGTTAATAATTGTACTCATTCTATGGAAATAGTGTTCCTTATTTCATTAATTGTGTTTATTGCAAATATTTTTACACGGTTGGTATTACGTTATGATTAATACAAATTCCACAAATGTCATCGTCAAATGTCACTTCTCATTTGATGCAAAATCAGTTACAAAAATGTGTATTATTGAAAAGAATTTACACGGGTTATACAGAAACGTAAGTTTACATTACTTTTAAGTATGTAAATGGAACTTATTAATCGAATTATTTTTCAGGAGTGGAAGAAAAAGTGCAATTGTTAAAAATTCGCACACTTACAGTCCTTATTCAAATGCTTTCTACGCTGTTGCTCATTTTAACAGAGGTTAATGAAATTCAAGAACAATGAAAGTTGACTTCGGTTTAGAAATCTAGTAGGTAGTCTCAGATTTATCAATTTATAACGTTACCAACTCATCATTAAAAAAAAACTAAATAACGTTATTTATATATTTTTTTACTTTTTTAACGTTATACGTTACAGAAAATATTGTACCTAACTTTTTCAGAAACAAATTTCCCGCATTCGCACTAAATGCAGCACTCTTTGCAGCCAAAGTGCTCATGTCGGAAAATTAACTTTCCGAACTGGTTAGGTAAATAACTATTTCAGTTTTTTTAAAGGAATTAATGGACTATTGTTCACGTGAAATATTGCCTATTGTTATTCATTTCCCAATCTAGACAATAAGAATAAAAGATACGCCCATAGAGATAGAGAAATATCAATAGATAATATAATTGTCCTTAATGTACAAGGGGGAGTTTGAGACCAAAGATAATATTATAATCCTTGGGTTGAGACTACTTGTAAAAATACTGAAAAATAAAAATACCATTAAATTTAATAAAAGTATGTCTATGATATTTAAAATTTAAAAGGATTATCAGAATCCATTTTACTGTTTATTGTCATCAAAGAAATTGAACCTAATAAAAAAAGTTATTACAAAAAGTAAACAAATTGGGCGTAGCATAATAAGAATTAATCGAATTTTCAGGTCTAAACGTTATTACAATTAATTATTGTCACAACATAACAATTAAATGAATTAAATTATGTTTCGCCAAAATAATAATACATTAAACTCCACAATGACTTAATTTACACCGGTAATTAAACATGCGTAGCAAACATCGTACCAGAACCAAATTAGAACTTAATGTTTATTTAAATCGATGTAAACACTGAAGCACTAAAAGACCAAAAGTAGTTGGGTATACTCTTGTATGGAGTACCGTACATGTTAAATCCAAACCAACATGAAATAAAGCGGTGCAAACTTTAACATTTCGAACTTACTAACCTAATTTGGAGCGATGAATATAATTATAAGCTTAGGTTGTTGTGGGTTATGCACCCAAATTGGTTTAAAGTGGAAATAAGGTGTTTCTTACAATTGTGCGTCGAAAAATAAATTGTTAAACTCCCGTATTTTGGTGGTTTTTATAAGCATTGATTGATTAGTAAACATCATAAACAGAATTTGTAAAGCCATTTTCAACAATAGCACTAAGTTTAAAGATTTAGAACGCAGAAGCCAAAATTATGTACCCAACAATAATTTTTAAATAAAAATTATGTACATAATAAGATAGAGTGTCTGACCGTTTAAGGAAAATTAGACAGTTAAATTGCCTTAAAGTTAGAACTTTCTGCGTTTTGGGGGAAACTGTGTTTTATTCATTCTTTGAACGTATAGAGTTGCTAAACAAATACAAAGATGCGATTAGTAATGGTTTATTTTAAAGAAAGATTACAAAAATTAGTCAGTAGTTGTACCTGTAGGTGACCCCTACAATTAGTGATGGATTTAAGTCTGGTCATTTTTGTTCTAGGTGAGTTGTGAGTTTGTAGGTTTTCTCATCCTTTACTTTGGGCCACTTCCATACTGACGATCTCGGTGGTGTCGTGACGGGCACGAAATATTCGTATTCTTCATCTCCTTTCTTTTTAAAACATTTTCGAATTTGATCTGGAAAATACATATGTTCATATTGAACTATTACGGAACCTTGTAATTTAGGTTTGTCTCCTCTTTTTTTTCTCAAACATTTGCTCTGACCAAAAAGTGCCCTTTGGAAGGGGCAGGAACATTTGGATCATAATCATTTTTTAATGCTACGTTTTGTGGAGGTGGAAATATTTGAACATCCAAGATTTGAATGTTGCTGGTGGTGCGTGAATCTTTGTTGTCTGAATTCTCAGGAAGGATGTTTTAATTCTTGTATCCTTAGTACAGGTGCTACTATCTTGATTTTGTATGAGGGAATTATTATGTCTTCATTTTGATGGTGCAGTCTTCATAGATGTCAAAGTTTGGATTATTATTGTCAAATACGATTTCTGTTTCATCGATCAAAATTTGTTGAATTTTTAATCTTTACCGAAACTTCAAAGAGAATATTTATCACATTTTGGACCTGTCCAGGAGCCAACTTTTGTCTCAATATGTTCTTGAAGTAGGGCAAGGGCCTCCTTTTCAATAAACGACTCAAAACATGTCCAGTGATTTGCACTGTCTTGGATCGAATTCAATGCCACATACAATTGTTGGTTAACGCGAGATACCATGGTACTATTTTTTGTTATCTGCAGTCATCCATCCGCTTCCTGATATTCCAAAGCATCAATGTATGCTTGAGGAAAGCTCAACTGGTATCCTTTTGTACCGAAAAATAACCACACTCCTTCTCATTGCAGCTAACTTTGGCATACAGAATTGTACCTTGTCTCCTTCCGAATTAAGGAAAAAAGCAGTTTCATCCGTGTCGAATATTGTAGGATCCTATAAAATGTCACACAATTTTGTTGCTCTAGGTACTGATAAACTTCTTTGAACCATCTTTGTTGCCGAATTTGATTCACTGCAGATCTACTTCGTTCTATCTGTGGTGTTCGTAAACTTTTTCCGGGTGAGGTTTTAGAAAGCTTTCGTACCATTTTCGACCTGGCGCTGAATTTTCAAATTCTTTCTTTACTTCTTTGGATAACTTTGTTACGCTGGCCCGGAAATCTTCTTTCGATACTGGAATGCAGTCTAGGACTTACTTACCTATTAGTTGTAGCTTCCGGATTTTTTCCTCGAAACTTGTTAGAAGGGTGGTTTTAGGTACATCAAACTGTTTTGCTACAGTTCTTGCTGGCATTTCATTGCGAACACCCGCCAGAACGTCTACCATTTCGACCTCTGGATACTGCATAATTTCCTGTATCCAAACCTTCAAATTAGCATGGGGCTTATGGAAAAACAGTGCAGGATTGCCAAACTTATTATACCAATAGATTACTGTACCTATAATATCGTATTATCTTTATAATAATACTATATCTACGGCACGAGAGCCATAAATTTAGATAAATCTGCAATGTACTTATGAATATACCGAAAAAGACTACCCTTAATCTATACAAACCGAATCTTTGTGCTGTATCTTTTAGAAAAGCGAAGTAGGCGTATGTAATGTATAGGTACATTACATGGCAATATGATGGGTTAGATTACCCTGTACATGGGATTGTAAAAGCAGCTCTATAAGCAACAGCATGAGCAAATGGTAACTTTATAGTTTGCCTACAGAAGGAGTTTGCAGTATATAAACAGAATAACAATTTTATTAAAGTTTGATTATAGCTGCATCATTTATTTCCGTTGTAATACAATATACGAAGTATGGCTATTAAATAACGAGACTGACCTTGTAAAACTTTTTTGATTTAATAGCCACACCTCGTATTTAAGTAAACTTTTTTGTTTTTCAGTACAGTTTAATCTCTTGAATCGATTTCTAGATCTTCAGATGATGATTCTGTAACATTGATTATACACTCTGCAATATCATCTTGAAGGTTATCAGCTACCCACATCTTACCTTCAACGATCTTTACATGACTTATATAATGTTGCTAATTTTCAATCGTCACTTTTTCCTAACCAAATTTTATTAATTACTCCATGTCTTTAACTTTAAAAGTCTTGTTATTGATTTTAATATGATGTTTGACTTGTGCACACACCATTTCTATTGGCTTAATTCGCAGTGGTAGAGATGCAAACGAAGAACCTCATGACCTCTTTGTTGTGCCATAACATCAAGTTTATTCTTGTCACATAGATGCCTTACTTGTGCTACAGTAGCCAATAGGTCTCGCGTCAACATGTTATCTTCAGTGGGGATTTCTTTCTTACTAAGCCAATCTACAATTTGTTCTTTTCGCCACGCCATTGTTGGAATGTTCTCTACCTTCCTGCTGTGATAAGAAGCATTGTCAATAACGATAATTGAATTTGGTGGTATATTTGGAATGTGTTGATTGATAAACTACTTCTCGTAAGTGTCTGCATCCATTTAATTGTCCACATCGGCTGTGTTCTTTTTACAGAGGAAAGTAAGTTCCGCACCAGGAATAAAACCATTATCGTCACCAGCATGAACTAAGGCAAATCGGGGTCCAAGACCACTTGGTGATTTTAAACCTGTACTGAGCCCTTGAACGAATGACGGCCTACAACTTTCAATGGTGGTGTCACACCATGCCTTACTAACTGTGTGCCCCACGTTAACCCACGATTCATCGGTGTATATAATATATTTATCCGAAAAGTGAACATTGTTAATTACGCGAAATACTAAATAATTTTATAAACATGTAATTAGAGATCGGAACTTTCTGATGCATCTTAAGTATTTCTGCCTCCATGTTACAATGTCATCACATTCAACAAGGATACTCTTGCGTCGCATCTTTTGAAACTCAAAACCCATATCTTTCAAGAGGTTGAATAGTGTACTGCGTTTAAAATTCGGTAGATCATCATGACCATTAATGAAAGAAAGGTTCATCGTTGGTGGAATGTTTTCAATGAAAAAATTGTGCACTTTACGTCGAATAATTGACTGTATATTCTGGTCATTGGGTTGTGCACCTTTTCGTTTCATGCGTTTTTTCGGACTAGCTATAGCTCCGGTTTGGTCTTCCTTTTTGATAACATAAATACTACGCTCTGGGCAACATAATGCTTTGCTGGCTTCTGTAACAGCTGCACTAACGTTCATTGTGGCAAAGGAATAATTAAGTACATTCATAATGAGGAATTTCTCCTTACGGCTGCAGTGTTTTCCGCTATGTCGTTTTATGTTTGCTATTCTACCAATCCATTTAGAATAAAAAAACCAAACAATGTTAAATTATTTGTTTTTAATTTTATTAATTTATTTGTTACAAAAAACTTTCTACCTAACTTGTTTGGAATATATTTTCCCGAATTTGCACTAAATGCAAACAAAGTGCTCATGCCGGAAAATTAACTTTCCGAACTAGTTAGGTAAATAACTATTATATTTTAGCATTAACCTGTCCATGTTTTGTTAGTCTGCCAACACATTTTTATTGTGTTTAATATTTTGGGTAGTTTTACGTATATTATGCGAAAACGTATGCACACATGTATAAATTTTATTTGTAATTGCTCCACCACGTTTTGAGGTTAGCAAACAACGTGCTTTCGAAATTTCAAATAAAATTACGGTGTCCTTGTAATATTATTATTGATATCTGTTTACTCGACTGATTATATATTTAGTCAGATTTTACTAATGAGATCAAATCTGCATCAATTTACTAAAATAAAAAAATTATGGAAGTTCATTATCGTATTCATACACTCATAGAAAATATGCTGTTTAATAGAAAATTGTGTTAATTATAATCAAACATGCGATAATGTTTAAATAGAAGACATTTTCATCTATTTATTTCCATGTAACCTTAATTACCTACTTGTTTCAATTCAGTAATAACCGATATAAGGATGGAATATTTTTTTACAAATCATAGCTTATTAAAAAACAAAATAATGTATTGTAAACAATAGTAAAACTTTCCTTTTGTAAATTATATATCATTGTTCTACATAATTCCATAATTTATTAATTTATTCATGTGACGCATGGTATGTATGTGAAGTTATCTATTATCTAATTAGTATTTTAATTGAATAAATATTAAAAAATTCAAATGAATGAAATATTTTTTTGGTACATAAATGAACATCAAGTACTGCAAGCAGTTCGACTCGTGGGTTAGTAAGTACGAAGTTCATTTTAATATCGAATCAAGGTGTCCGAAATTTTACATTTAAGTTCCATATTATTGCATACTTCTAGAATCATTATAATATTGGAAAAATACGAAAAAAGGTATTAATTTGAAATGTGTAATTAATTAAAATCAAAACCAAAAATAAAAATACAAAACTTAGTTTTTAATGCAGATGTCAGGCCAGCAAAATTTGTTTTCTACAATGGTGACAAGCAAAGTACATAAAATTTTCTATACCTTAACACCTTTAGCGAACGTATAACATAAATGATTATTTATGAACGTTTGTAACATTGCAATAAGACCGACCTTTGTCATAACATCTTCACTTTGTACAATACTTCAAGTGCGGTTTTCAGATGTGAATAGTTTATAAATGGATTACCGACCTTCACCAACTTTGCTGAAGGAAAGTTGAATTTATGATGAACACGAAACCGATTGCAGTTTGACGTTTTGGTCTTTATTTATTAGAAATGTTCGTGAATAACGAGCTGTGAAGAGTTCTTTAATATTTTGGCTCTGATCTTTTTAATTAATTCTTAAACTTGACAACATAAATTTTAACTTTTAACACATCGACATTACCTTCTTGGAGTCAATTAAATAATATGTCACAATGAGGCGCATTCATGTAGAAAAATTCTAACCAGTAATTAACTAAAATTTAGTGGGGTGGAATAACAAATAAAGAAGCCGGATTTTTAGGTACCTGAAAACTTACATCACACGCGACATATTATAGTTTTTTACCAAACCTTAGTTTTGGTGTATGTATGAGCGTGTGCGTGTGAGTGAGAATGGGAGTACGACTGCGAGTGTGAGTGCATGTGTGTGCATGTGCGTGTGTGTGCGTGTACCGCGTGAGTCATTAAGGAAGGACGCCGGCTATATCCCAGAAACCGCTTATGTTACGACTTCCAAAAAAAAAAAATTCTTTAGTAAATGTGGCCAAGAGAAAATGCTGAAAATATTTTTAAAGTTTGTAAATAGACCGCTAGGTGGTGCAACTGCTGTAGTAAATTAAAAAATGTCTAATAAGTAACAGAAACTTAAGGAAACAATATATTGGAAATATCGTAGTTGTATTTTTGGGACAATTTTACCAATTTTTTGTATAAGAAGTTTTTCTCTAACTTCACAGGTTTTCCGTAGAGGGATCTGCGAAAGTTGTCAGACAAATACGTAATTATCTTAGGAACCAGTCATCTAATCTTAAAAAGTAATATTTCGTTGGAAAGGTCTTTTCTTGTGCTATTCGTTGATGTATTAAGAAGTTAAGTTTGATTAACGAACAAACCGCTAGAGGACGCTTTCCAAATATTGCCGAAACTTTAGCGATTTTCTTCAAAATATTAAATAGAATGGTATGTTTTTTATATTTTAGTCAGAAAGAGTATAAAATTTCGCCTATACCCTGAAAATTTCAAGTCGATATCTCTGTTGGTTTCAATTTTATACCTACTTTAAATTTAGATCCAAAAACAATAAAACGCAAAGTTTTTTGACATAATAGTTTATTATTTAGATCAGCTTTTATAATCACGGATTAACCCTGCCCCGAGAGTTAACCCCAGAAATTCGATAATACTGACAGTTATTACCATCGAGTTTCTGGGGTTAGTTTATTACCGTTGGTTAATAATTACACCGGGTGGACCATCGAAAATTAACTAGAGATTAGTAGTACGCCATTACTCAGTGGCGACCTAAATGCTCAAATTGTCTGCCATCATTATCAATGCACAGCTGCAACCGCTGTTGCGTTGACAAAACAGCGGTTTCTAACTCCGCTGTGGAGAGGGTGCGAATGGAATTTCTTATCCTAATCATCATATTTTCAGGCGTAGTTGGCCTGGTTGTAAAAACAAGGTACTTTATTCTTCCCCAAAAATAAAAATCTAAACAAGTTAGATCGGGGGACCTAGAAGGTAACAATGGTAATGGTTATTAAGCTGTTAAAGTTAAGAATGAATAAGGAAATGTAGGTACCTAGCTGGCCATGGAAAAAAGCTTCCTGTCCATGTATCAGAAAAAGTGTTACTCAAAAATTGACGCACGCGTACTGAAAAATGTGCCGGACAGCCGTCATGTTGGAAAAACATCCGCTGCCTAGTAAGCAACGGCACATCTTCTAAAAGTAACGGCAAATCTTTCCGCAAGAAATTAAGACACGTTTCACTATTAAGTGGTGCGTCAAAAATGTAAGGACCAATAATTCGACCTCCTAAAATACCGCACCAAACGTTGACGCTCCACCAGCCCTGATGTTGAATTTCTTGCATCCAACGATGATTGGTTCTGGACCAATAATGCATGCTATGACGATTTACTCCACCATCACTGCGGAATGTAGCCTCGTCAGTCCACAATATTTGCGATAACAGATGTTGATTATCTATGAGCATATCCGTGATTGATGAAGGACTACATGGTATGGATGTAATCTAGATTAAAATTGAAGTTATGGTTTTTTAATAGCTATAACTTTACTACTTTTAATAGCTAACTTTTATTTAAAACTTACTTATGTTCTTTCACAATACGCTGAACAGTAGTATGTGTTAGTCCCAAGTCATGAACTATTGCTCTTGTGCTACTATGTGGATTAATTTCGATATATGCTAGAACGTTTATAACATTTTCTTCCGTTCGGGATCTGCGTGCTCTGTGAGTAACTGGGGGATGAATTGTTCCTTCTCAATCGTGATAATCGAGTAAAAAGTCTCTTTTCGTAATGCCGTCTTTCTGGAAAATGAGCCGCATACAATCGTGCAGCAACAATATAATTCTGCATGCACTCGAAATATACTGCAAGCATATCATATGCTTCCTGGTTAGAGGGCATTGTTGGTAAAAATAATGTGGCAATAAGTCAAAGAAACTCGTATCACCGCAAAACCGGAGGTAATTTTGTGAGGAAATTTCAGGATAATATTTCCTTAACACTGACATTGATAAAATTAATGTTATTATGTATAAATCGTCATTATGCATTGTTGGTCTGGTAGTGTTATTGGATGATCGTGGCACTACTAAATCATTCCCATGGATCTGAACTTAAAGTAGGTATAAAATTGAAACCAACAAAGGTATCGGCTTGAAATTTTCAGGGTATAGGCGAAATTTTATGCTTTTTCTGATTTAAATATAAAAAACATACATTTCTATTTAATATTTTGAAGAAAATCGCTAAAATTTCAGTAATATTTGGAAAGCGTCCTCTAGCTTTTTGTTCGTTAATCAAACTTAACTTTTCAATACATCAACGAATAGCGCAAGAAAAGACCGTTCAAACGAAATATTACTTTTTAAGATTCGATGACTGGTTCCTAAGATAATTACGCATTTATCTGACAACTTTCGCAGCTCCCCCTACGGAAAACCTGTGAAGTTAGAGAAAAACTTCTTATACAAAAAATGGGTAAAATTGTCCCAAAAATACAACTACGATATTTCCAATATATTTTTCCTTAAGTTTATTATACTTATTAGACATTTTTTAATTTACTAGAACAGTTACGCCACCTAGCGGTCTATTTACAAACTTTAAAATTATTTCCAGAATTTTCTCTTGGCTACATTTACTAAAAATTTTGTTTTTGAAAGTCGTAACATAAGCGGTTTCTGGGGTGTAGCCGGCGTCCTTCCTTAATGACTCACCCGGTACTTACCGCAAACCGGCTACTCACTATGCGATATTTGCTGAGTAATAGCAAAGTACTTGGCAAGTAGCGCGACTCGGCGATTTACTTGCACTTCCCGTCGGCTGTCGGTCTCAACTCAAAGGCACCGAGTCAAGTCGTGTTCGTACTTGTTTGTCCGCGCTACATTATGCGTGTTTTCGATTTACAACTATATAGTATCGACAATTAAAAAAAATAGTGTTAATAGTGTTTCCCATGAGCTATAGGTGAGTTAACATTTTTGTCAAAAAGTGCAGCTTTTATAATGTATAAATTTGTTTCAAATGCATGGAGTGAATCAATGTTATTATATTAAAGTTCTTGGATATTTATGAAAAAACCCGTCATTTGGGGTCCGTCTCATAAATTACACAATTATAACCCACCACCTTCTTTATTTGCGTGTATTTTTTCTATTTTTGAGTAAAAGATAACCACATCTTAATATTACAAAGCAGCTAGGTCTCTCGTATCAGTATTTTCGTCTATCGTGTGCTTTTCCTACTTGAAAGTCACGACTTGCACTTCCCGTTTAAAAATGAAACTCTTGGGGTCGCACGTACTATATATACACTTTTACTTGAACTTTGGCATGTACTTGCCAATACTGTTCCCCCTTGGCAAGTATCGCGTAGTGAGTATACGGTTTCAGGATAAGGTGTGCGTGTGCGCATGCGAATACAAGTCCAAGTGCGAATGATACGTCTGGTAATTTGGCGGCAAACAATTTCTAACGTGGAATTTAACTGTGTTCATTTTTTCCATATCTGAATAACCAACTTTATAGGAAAATGTTTAAACATATTCTTTAAAGATAATTTAGTTTTGCATAGCTTTTCTTTATAATTCTTAATACAAAACCAAATAAGTCTATAAGCTAATTAAGTAAGATCGAAAATGTTTAAATTGTATTATTAATATTTTTATAGAAGTGGGCGGGGTTTTGGAATTTTTTTATCAAGTTATCATCTAGATGTGTATTAATCTCTACCTAATATGAAGTTTTAAACTTCAATCTGACATAGATTATTGTTGTTATTTTTATAATATTGCTTTGGTTTTTCTACGTCTTACAAAACCGGCTAACTCAAAAGATATATATTTTGTAATAGCTTAATAATAAATTAAAAATAGCTTTTCTTCAACTGACTAACGTTATTTCGCAGCTTGTGATCGTAAGAGGCTTTTTATTTATCGAATGTACTTTTTAACGGAAAAGTTATTGTAATCGGTCAAAGAATTGGAAAGTTTCAGAAATGTCAGCATGTGTTCGGAGGCAATATTTCAATAACTTGAAAAGCGATTGTGTTCAGGTTTCATGTACGGGGTGGCCAACTAAGAATGCCAGGTACTGTATCTGGGAAACTATACATCGTGGAGGCTTGCGGAAAAAAAGCTATACTAAAACGGCCAATACAAAAACCTGGAAAATATTTTCATGTTTCTGAAATGGCCGCTAGGGGGCGTAACTGCAATCTTGAATCTAAAAAAATGATGTTTCTGTGAATGCTGCTATATTAACCCCCCGTATCTTCGAAACGGCTAATCCGATTTGAACAAACTTAGGCGCGTTGAAATAAGCTATTCTTGGGCTACAATATTTGAAGTTTAGTTAGTTTCACATATCGTCGCTAGAGGGCTTTGTTTGACATTCCGACAGAAACGGTTAATTTTCGCAAAACAATTAAATGCATTGGTATGACTTTTTTTCATGAGCAAGTAGCTAAATGATGCCTAAACAAGCTCGCGAAAACCGCATCTCGATATCTTGTTCCTAACCTAAAATATCGGCCAAAGAAAACTTTATACGAAAATCCCTTAAATTTTTATTTTTTTTAACTAAGTTTTTTTGGAATTGTTTCTATTATGTATGTTGTGCCCTAAAAAGGACCGATTTAAAGGAGGAAGGTTTTTAATGCCCCCGTAAATGCTCGAAATGCTGACCATCACTCTGTGCATTGCTGAGGCCTCTTATGGGTAGACAAAACTGCAGCTTCAATTTCGGCTCTGAATAGGTTACCTAGAAATTGCGATTTTAAATGGTTGTAAATTTATTCACCAGAATAAAATCACCCTTTTTGAAATTACTACGGGCAAGTAAGCAATGCCAAAGGTTATACGAAAGGCCTATTTTTTGTTTGTTTAAATGCATATTCACTATGGATATATACGAAAAATACAATTAATAGAAGCAGGCAATGGAATCAGATACCTAAACAAAACATGCATAATCCTCAAATTGTCAATAGTTGTCAATACTTTCGCGTTACTTTGAGCAATTTTTGTGCTTTCAAAATGCGTTTTACGAATAATGAAGCTGTTGATATGCTTGCGGTTTATTTTGAATGTCTTCAGAATGCCGCAGTAGCTAAAAGAGTTTACGCGGCTCGATATCCAAATCGGCGTCCTTGCGATGTAAGAGTTTTTCACCGATTAGTGGTGAGCTCACGAGCCAATGGTAGTTTTCGGCCTACATTTCAACGGCAAAGAATTGGAAGAACACAAGAAAATACTAACCGTGTATTGGGCTGTATTGAATGAAATCCTCATGTTAGCACAAGAACATTATCCACTGAGTTGGGCATATCACGGACAACGGTTCAAAATATTTTCAAGGACCATAGGTAAGTTGTAATGGCCATCAAAATATATAGGCATTCGTTTAAACTTTTTTTAATTACTTTAAGAATGCACCCATATCATGTCGTTTTGCATTAGGCCTTGAAAGAGGAAGATTTTGATCGAAGGTTACACTAATGGCATTGGATGTTAGGCATGATACGCGAAAATAGAGAATTTTTATTTCAAATTCTTCGCACTGATGAAGCCACCTTCAGTAGTGACGGGAGAGTCAATCTGTACAATATGCATTATTGGTGTGCAGAAAATCCCCATTGATTGCGAGAAGTTCAGCGCCAAGGGCGTTGGAGTTTAAATGTATGGTGTGGCATACTGGGAGGTAGAATTATTGGGCCATATTTTTTCGAGCAACCCTAAATGGCAATGTATTTCTTGACTTTTTGGCCAATCAATTACCGTTGTTGTTGGAAGATGTGCCTCTGGAAACAAGGCAAAAATTGTTTTTGCAGTTGGATGGTTGCCCAGCACATTTTGCTATTAATGTGCGAGATCATATTAATGCAGTATTTCAACAGCGGTGGATTGGAAGAGGAAATCTGTTTCCATGGCCTCTGCGATCGCCAGACTTAACTTCCCTCGATTTTTATTTATGGGGGCGCTTAAAGGACATCGTGTTTCGGACTCAACCTACTACTAGAGAAGTTATGAAAAAGCGGATTTGTACCGCAATACGTAACATACCGAGAGCCGAAATTGAAGCTGCAGTTTTGTCTAGTCATGAGAGGCTTCAGCAATGCATAGAGCGTGATGGTCAGCATTTCGAGCATTTACGGGGGCATTAAAAACCTTCCTCCTTTAAATCGGTCCTTTTTAGGGCCACAACTTACATAATAGAAATAATTCCAGAAAAATATAGTTAAAAAAAGTAAAAATTGAAGGGATTTTCGTATAAAGTTTTCTTTGGCCGATATTTTAGGTTAGGAACAAGATATCGAGATGCGGTTTCCGCGAGCTTGTTTAGGCATCATTTAGCTACTTGTTCATGAAAAAAAGTCATACCAATGCATTTAATTTTTTTGCGAAAATTAACCGTTTCTGTCGGAATGTCGATCAAAGCCCTCTAGCGACGACATGTGAAACTAACAAAACTTCAAATATTGTAGACCAGGAATAGCTTATTTCAACGCGCCCAAGTTTGTTCAAATCGGATTAGCCGTTTCAAAGATACAGGGGGTTATTTAAGGAAACCTTTGAATACCCCCCACCACTTCATTTTTAGACATACGTCAAAAAGTGCCAAACAAAAAAGTTTAGATTATCCTCGACTTTAAAGATCAGTTATTTTTTATTAGGTTAATATAACAGAATTCACAGAAACATCACTTTTTTAGATTCAAGATTGCAGTTACGCCCCCTAACGGCCATTTCAGAAACTTGAAAATATTTTCCAGATTTTTGTATTGGCCGTTTTAGTCTAACTTTTTTTTCCGCAAGCCTCTACGATGGATAGTTTCCCAGAAACAGTACCTCGCATTCTTAGTTGGCCACCCTGTACAGGGTGTCCCAACGATAGAGTAAAGTAAGTTTATGCTTAACTAGAATTATTTGTGTAAATATTGTATGGACCATGGGGTAGAGGTAAGAAGTGTGCATTTTTTTAAAATATTGGAAGTTATACAGGGTGTGCCAGAAAAGCAGGACGTGAAAAAGTATGATTTTTTTAAATAGAACACCCCGTATTTGATTTTAGTTTTTAATTCTACGTGTCCATACAAACATATTTTGTCATACAAAAGATTGGCTGAAAGTTTTTAGTTCTTGAGATATTCGCGTTTAAAGATTATTATGGTCATTTTCGTGGGTTGATGAATGGGCAATTGTTCCGTTATTTCACAATAAAAAATTGATATTTCGTGTGAAAATGAGTGATATTATACTAACGTTTAGACCGAGTAGTATTTCTAATTTTCTCAACAGGGTGTTCGTTATAACCATTCAAATTTGAAAATTCTCAAATTAAAAAAAATCAGTTTTTTTTAATTGCACACCCTATATATTTTTATTTCATTTTATTCGGGATTAAAAAATCTATCATTTTTGTCAAATATATCCTATACCTATCTTTGATAGTTTTCGAGTAATTTCGATTTTTCTCATTAGCTACGTTACATACGATACTATAACATAATTGTGGATCGTGGTAGCCATGGAAAACAATTGCGACGAAATAAAACAAACCACCTAAGCGAGAATATTAACAGTTTTTATTAATGAGAAACAGTAATTCAATAATTATTCAACATTGCGTCTTAGTAAATGCTCAAATAGACGGCCTTCTTGCTGAATACACATATTCACACAGGGTTCGATTAACGTTTGATTTGGAGTTATCACATATCGTCGCTAATGTTCTAGAACTCACTTGGGGATTTTCTTGAATATTTAATAATATTTCAAGTTCTTTTTCTTCATTAGCTGCCGTTTTATTAACAACTTTACGTTTGAAGTATTTAACACTACCGCTAGAATCAAATCTATCCATCAAATTTTCCAAGCCAACAGTAGTAGGTAGTCGACGTTCAGGATATTTCATTTTGTAGATTCGTTGTGCCAATAAAGGGTTTTTTTCAGCCTCGCTCAACACGTATATCATATCAATTAATTCATTTGTCGAATAATCCATAATTGATACAAGAATTGATAACAAGTTAAATGCGAAAACGACAAATTTAATATGTGTTTATTTTGACAAGTAGGAAACCTTTGTATCTTAGTAACGCAATTATTATTTTCCATGGCTACCAAGATCCATGCAATGCAATGTTATCGAAAATAAAGTAGCTAGTGTGAAAAAATCTAAATTACTCGAAAACTATCAAAGATAGATATAGGATATATTTGACAAAAATGATAGATTTTTTAATCCCGAATAAAATGAAATAAAAATATATAGGATGTGCAATTAAAAAAAACTGATTTTTTTTAATTTGAGAATTTTCAAATTTGAATGGTTATAACAAACACCCTGTTGAGAAAATTAGAAATACTACTCGGTCTAAACGTTAGTATAATATCACTTATTGTTCACACGAAATATCAATTTTTTTATTGTAAAATAACGGAACAATTGCCCATTCATCAACCCCACGAAAATGACCATAATAATCTTTAAACGCGAATATCTCAAGAACTAAAAACTTTCAGCCAATCTTTTGTATGACAAAATATGTTTGTATGAACACGTAGAATTAAAAACTAAAATCAAATACGGGGTGTTCTATTTAAAAAAATCATACTTTTCACGCTTTTTCACACCCTGTATAACTTCCAATATTTTAAAAAAATGCACACTTCTTACCTCTACCCCATGGTCCATACAATATTTACACAAATAATTCTAGTTAAGCATAAACTTACTTTACTCTATCGTTGGGACACCCTGTACATATGTATGACCTAAATGTCTATAACTCAGTGATTTTTGATGGTAGTGGGTCTGCGGGGTAAGGGATGAGAGGGATAAACGTAATTTTCTTTTCCGCGATACTAAAAAACTAAAGCACTGTATTCAAATTTAGCAAACGTATTCAGTGCATAAATCTCTAGATCCCTATAATTTTTGGTGCCGGTGAATGTACGGAATAAGGAGCATAGACCTCAGTGATTTTGGGTGACAGCAGGTCTACAGGGTAAAGGGTGAGAGGGCAAATGTAATTTTCTATTGTCCCCTACAAATCAAAAGCTTTAAAAGTGCTTTATACAAATTTGACATATGTATTTAATACATAAATCTCTAGATCCCGATGATTTTTGGTGATTGTGGATTTACGAGACAAGGAGTAAAGAGGGTTAATATGATTTTTTTTGTCCGCAATAACGAAAACTTATACAACGATTGCATTCAGATTTTACATAAGTGTCCAAACTCTAGAGATTTTTTTATTGGTAGGGGAGCTGCGGAGTAAGGAGGCTAAATTTAATTTTTTGTCTTTCTAAATAACTCAACAGCTTGAAAAGCGACTGTATTGAAATTTGACATAGGTACTTGAATGGATCGACTCAAATAACAGACGGTGGGAAATTGTTCGAGTCGACTGATTCAATTTTTTTTCTTTTACAGAGCCAAGAAATTTATGCTCAATTAACATTCATCAAATTTCATGGAATTAGTATTTTCATGGTTGTCGATAGATAATTCATATTTATGATATTTACGAGTATATTGTATCTAGAAAACATCTTTTTAGTTCCGGAAATTTAATTTAATTTTATAAAATAAATTTTCTTTTTTAATTTAACCTTCATAATATCTGCATTGCCTTAATGTGATTCTAAATAGCTTTATTGCCACTATTTTTTATGCTTTGCTGAGCAGATTAATCAATATGTAGGCTAGAGAACTGTAGAAGGTAAATATAATATTCCTCAATTTATTTTATTTTGTTGCTTGTATTCCTACTATTTTATCTTTACTTGATAAATATATTATACAGATTGTCTGAAAAAAAAACGAATAGGAGAAACGCACCAGTCAATGAACGAGCACCAATGAATGAAAATTGCTGTATTTCTAAGAATTACATGCGTTCAGCAACAATGACCCTTATAAAAACTGAATTCAGAGGTCCTTTTCTCTCTTGAACATTCATTGGTTTACATTTGCCACGTGATAGTCCATTTAAAACATGGTATCTCTGTAGCACATGGTGTAACGTAAATGGTTCAGTTGTGTCCTAATACAAGTAAGTGTGAGTGATACTTAGTTGATCAATGCATGTCATTATCTCTAATTTAACACAATACAATTACTATTTAGTGTCGTTGGGCAGTATACATACTAAATATTGATTTTAAATCATGAAACTAACCTAAATGTGCTTTTTGGTAATAATTTATTAGGTGTTCATTCACTAGAACATTGATTTAACCAAAACACTAGTAAATAAATGTTTGTTCATTCATTGGGGTTGTATGTTCTATATACTCATATTATATACCACAATGATGGAAATTTCATCGTGAATGCATGTGTGAACTCAAATCTTGTATTTAACGGTTGTGTCCAGTAAATAAATAAAGGTTTACTTCGTGTTCATTCACTTTTTAGAACATGGTAAGTATGAAAAAATATGTTCGGTTTCGCTACACAGCAGAAGATGTGGAATTAGCTGTCACTGAAATCAGAGCTGTAACAATATTTCAAAACGCCACAGCAATTAAATACGCCATTCCAAAATCAACTACGTAAAATGGGACCCAACACTATTTTGTCTGAAGATGAAGAGAAAAGGCTAGAAAACTGGATTATTGCCAAGGTATAACTTGGATTTCCTATGCATCATAACGAGGTGCAAATGGCCATGCAATCAATCCTTAAAGTAACTAAACGGGACAATTTTGTCCCAAAACAGGGAAACCCTTAGGACCTGAATTACTATTTATAAGAATTTTTATACCATCAGCAGTGGTCCCAAAAAGGAAAGCATGATGATATTATGCAATTTTCGGCTGTTGTTGTAGCTGTACCTTCAATGTTGATAGTACCACTCCAAGAGATGTTGCACTTTTTGTACCTGATTTTTATTTTTTGGGTAGATCAGATGTCTCCGAAACCTTTTACGAATACATTGCCAACTGCTTCTATCCGTGGTTACAAGATCCAATTACCACTTGTCCTGTTTCTAGATGGGCACAAATCACTCATTAACGTTGAATTATTTGAATTTTGTACGAATAAATCTTGCCTATCTCCAAATGCTACACACATAATTTAACCATGTGATGTATCTATAATTAAGCCCCTTAAATCTGCATGGAAGAAAGTTACACAAGAATACAAACAATCTACCTTCAAAAGGCATTCCACATTTTAATCAACCAGAGTATAATCAGAAACGGTTTTCGCGCTTGTGGAATATACCCGTTAAATTCGTATGCAGTAAATTATGAAGAAACCATATCTGATAGAAGAAATCAAATAGTCCATGGCCGTCAAAGCGAGAGTAATGAACTAAGAACCACAGCCTTCCAAGCCACGCTCAACGTCCTACAACATTTTTTAAAAAATCATTGCAGTGATGAAAATAGTGATATACACAGCGCTTATCAGTTATGTATGGATAAGATAAAGACTACTGAATCTAGTCACCATATAACACTGACGGAATCTATGATCAATTCTATTGCACTCCAATTTGATGATATGACTTACATATTAAAGGTAAATGAATCTGATGATATAAATATTCCTGACGACGGTTAAAATCAAACGGATATGATATTGACTGAAACTAAATCAAATATTATTATTAGTAATGAAGTAAACGACAATACATTTGTTAAGATGAAAATATTAATGAGGATATGTTAGCTGAAGCTCATTATTGTGATATTACTGAAACTATATGTAATAGAACAAGAAAATAGACCTCGAAGCACCGATATTATCGAACATGAACTAGACATCTTATACGACTATAATGCTTTAGATCATAACTTATAAGAGGTAAGAACGGAACCTAACCCCATAAACAGAAAGAGAATGCCAATTAATGTCTTATCTGTTATAACGTTGAAGTCTAGTTTCAATACAAACGAAACTATTTCTACAGAGACCTTTAACATTGCAAATGGTGATAAAGTATATGAACCAAAAATTATTTTACCTGCTACCAATACGTCTTCAGTGGAATTCGGGGATTCTTCAGAAAAAAAAGTGAAATTAACAACATAGAACAAGCATCTGGCGAGACGAAGACTGAAGATGTTTGGAAGACTCATTTACGTTGGCCAAATATTGCAGTAAATAGACAAGACAAGAAAGTGAGAAGTTCAATGCCTTTTGCTTTTGTGTCTAAAGAGTGGAAAGAGTTTTATGATGCAAAGGAAAGAGAAAAGGCTGTGCAACTAACATTAGCCAAGCAGAAAAAAACAAGACAGCAATACGAAACAAGAACAAGAACAAAGAACTAATAGTAAACCGAGAATGCTGAAAATAAAAATGAAGGCGATACTAGATTGCGGACAGAATATGAAGAAGGACCAGAAGCAAAATTGAGAACAACGACAGTGGAAGATTTTGAAGAGAGAACAGAAGCAAAAGAAACAGAACAAGGAAGATTTGATGCAGAAGAATTTGAGTATGGAACAGAAGCAAAAGTTACAGGAAAAACAAAGTTTGACGAATCAGAAGAACAAACGCAAGCAAAAGAAACAGAAGAAAAAAAGTTTAATGTATGTGATTTTTTGATTTAGATTTAGATTTAGATACGATGGGCAATATTTTCCTGGCAAAATAAAAACTCACGAAGATAACTATTTTGAAGTTACCATCATGCATCAGTCCAGTTGCGAAAAATTATGGAAACGGCCTAATCAACCAGATATAATATGGTACAACAAAGAAGATGTCCTGGAAAAAATTCCTCCACCAAAGAAGATTAATACAAGAGGTTTTTATTTAGTTATGGCCATGAATAAAAATAATTTAAAATACATGTCCATTCTCTGGATGATTTATGTTTATTGACTAGAAAAAAGTGTTCATTTATTGGTGTTTTTCGAATATATGACTTTGTTATTAAATTAATAAAAGTATAAGGTAAATTCATAACTTTGAATTCGTTTCTCTAATAATATTAACTATTTAGGTTAACACATAATCGATAAAATCGATTATTATTTCATAACGTAATCAAGAAGGCAAAAAATGTTACAACATTCTCTTAAATGCTCATTCACTGGTGCCTTTACCTATATGGATTTTATTAAATTATAATGGGAATTTTGTTTCCGATGTGGACCGCCATAAAATTGAAAAAGGTTATTGTTGAAATCCACTATTCTTATTTTAACTAATTATATTATTCATCAATACCAATTAATTTATTTATGTTGTCATACCATTGTATATAAAAAAATATACAATGGCCATACTAAGAATAATTAACAATAATGAATGAATGAATTTTGAGCAATTTTTGACACTTCAAGCATTTACGCAATTAATTTTCGAGCGTCATTGCGTCCATTCGGTTTTTTAAGACAATATTTATATATTAAATATAGTTAATACAAAGCGCTAGAGCCATGCACATCATTAATTGCGTATATTTTCCCATACCACAACAGCATAATATCAATTTGTGTAATTATGTGTATGTGTATACGACGTTTCGACGGGAGACAACTCGGCGTGAAGAAGTTTCGACGCGAGCCGTTTCGGCGCGGGACGTGTGCGATATATATATATATATATATATATATATATATATATATATAATGTTTGGTATATCGATGCAAAGATTTAAATGATAGAATACGTGATTTTGAGCCGATTTAAAACATACCTATACCAATGTTGCCGTTTTGAGATAATGCCACTTTTAATATTTCTTGATTTTACCGTGTTTTCTGCAAATATCAAGTGTACAAATAACAAAGTCTTATCGCAAATTTATACTAAGATTTTTATTCCTATGAAGTGATTCTTCATATTCTGTTATCAGAAAAGCCTAATATGTCTTTGGTTCTTGCTAGAACTTTTAAACATGAAAGTTTTAATTTGTAAAAGCAATCACTAAAATTCAAACGTGGATTTAGTATAAAATCTTTCGTTAATTTTTTTCCAATTTCAGTAAAACTTCCTTGCAATGGTCTTTAAGATAGCATGAATAGATTTACAAAAAATTTTCAAACTGGAAAATTGAATTTAATTACAAAGTATAGGCGCATTCAAAACGTAAAATACCCTTCATTATTTAGTTTAAATAGTTTAAAAAGCAGATTTTAGAAAATGTCCGATTTATTAAAACATTAATAGTATTATTATTGGTGTTCAAAATTAGTACTGCACGAGGCAATATTATATTGAGTATCAAGAACAGTAAGGGACGTTTACCGGTCGCCATGTTTGGAGGCTGAGCGATAGAATTTGGCCAGAACCGTCAATTAATGTTCGTGATGCTCATACTTTTTGCACGATTGTATTAAATTTACCAATTGAAATTATTTCCACTAAATAAACGAAAAGTCAAAAGTGACGTTTTAAATAGCAATGTAGATTGCTTGAAAATAAACTCGATTTTGCTAAGAAAATTTTACATTCCAGTGTTAGTGAGGTGAAAGAAATCTTGAATTCAGAAACAGTTTCTGTAAACTCAAGTACTGGAGCGATAACCGCAAAACATTTTCTAAAATCTGCTTTTAAACTATTTAAACTAAATAATGAACGGCTATTTTACGTTTTGAATGCGCCTAGTATTTTAATTAAATTCAATTTTTCCAATTTTGAAAATTTTTCTAAATCTATTCATGCTATCAAAGACCATTGCCCAAAGTTTTACTGAAATTGGAAAAAAAAAGATTTTAGACTAAATCAACGTTTGAATTTAGTGATTGCTTTTTACAAATTAAAACTTTCATGTTTAAAGTTCTAAACCAAAGACATTTAGCTTTTCTGATAAAATAATATGAACAATCACTTATGAGGAAAAACTGTATAAGTTTGATAAGACTTTATTTACATTCGATATTTGCAGAAAAGCACGGTAAAATAAAAATATTAAAATGCATTATCTAAAAACGTAAACTGGTATATATATTTTTTAAATATCAAATCACATATATATTTAATATATTGATCGTTTGTATAAACATGTAAATTAATTTAAATATAAATATATATATATATATATATAATATATATATATATAATATATAATATTTGTATTAAAAAGACATCTTGTAAAATTAGTTATTTATGAATCGTTTTAATTTTACATTAAGATGGAAATGTATATAGATTAATACATTTAAATTCATGAAACAAGAAATGCAATTTTGGTCAAAATTAGAAAAATGCAGGATTTTTTTGAAAAATTTCTTGCCACTGTCTTAGCATCTTTCAAAACAGTGGATACCAATTTTCGTTGAAAATGTAATAGAAAAATAAACAAAGAAATACTAAATTGTTGAACTTCACAAGATCTTTTGAAGTTCAATGCATTTTCATGTCCTAAAAGATTTCTTTGTACCATCTAAGTTGGCCTTGAGTTATTTCGGCGCAAGCGTTTCTTATTCGAAGTCGAAGATCTTGGATTGTTTGAGGCCGCGATTTATACACTTTATTCTCGATCGTACCCCATAGAAAAAAATCTAATGGGGTTAGGTCTGGAGATCTTCTGCAGTTAATTACCCATTCCGGATTTTCGTTATACCAAAGACGTTGGTTTTGAGATGAAAGCACTCCATTGGTAGTGAAAGTGGCTTCATCACTGAACAGTATATGATTTAGAAAATTGCCATTGTAGGCCAACGTAGAATGGTACAAAGAAATCTTTTAAGACGATATGAAAAATGCTTTCAACTTCAAGGAGATCTTGTGGAAGCTTCTACAATTTAATATTTCTTTGCTTCATTATAACATAAAATAATGTTTAGTTTTGTTTCATTTTTCGGATTGTTTGTTACAATAGAAGTTGTTCTAGTAGATGTTCTTAATTCATAATTTTTTTTCTATTCGACATTTTCCAACGAAAATTGGTATCCATCTGTTTTGAAAGATGCTGAAGACAGTGGCGTAGAAATATTTTCAATACAAAAATGCCTAGCACTTTTTCTTAATTTTTGACCCTAAAGGACTGCCATTGTAGGTCTTGGTTTCATGAATTTAAATGTATTGCCTTGTCCTAATATACAGTTTTTTGTCCTCTTAATTTTGGTAAACAAAAAATTAAAATCGATTCATAAATAACAATTTTACAGGAGTGTTCTGGTTTAATGCAATATATATATATATATATATATATATATATATATATATATATATATATATATATATACACACGTCATTTATTTCTTTTGTTGATATTTAATGAAATTTGTAATTAGACCTTAGGCCGGTTAGTTTCACAGAAATAAACAAATAGATACCTATCATATTTTTCAAATATTTTTGGCATAACCTCAGTTATCATTAAAACTAACAACAAATATGTAGAATTACTATACAGGGTTATGGAGCGGTTAAAAATAGTAATAAGTTTTAAACGAAGACATATGTTTTAACTGCCTTTAGACTACCTATGAAAACATAACGATGTGGGAAATAATTTTTAGCGCACCTCTGGCACTAATGCGCCGCCTACACTTATGTATGTAGCATTAAAAATACTGTAAAATATATCTTTGAGTATAAGTAGCATGGCGCCGAAACGTCCTTGCGCCGAATGGGCTTGCGCCAAAGCGTCTTCGCGCCGAATCGTCTTCGCGCCGAATTGTCTTGCGTCGAAACGTCTCCGCGCCGAATCGGATTTCGCCGAATCGTCCTCGCGCCGAAACGTCCTCGCGCTGAGTTGGCTGCGCCGAATCGGTCGGTCGCCCTGAATCGGCTGCGCCGAAACGCCCCATTCCGTTTCTGCCAAGATGATCATAGAGGTGTACGAACTTTAGCTGCTCATAGTAAAAAGCTTGCTAATTAATCGTGTGTATGAAATTTTAAATCAGTTAAATAGCCGGAGAAACGTCGCTAACGATGGACATGCTTATATTTAAATCAGAAGAAGCGTGTTACAGGTTAACACAATAAAATGTGTAAATATTGAGTGACAGCATGTACTTACTTCTAATGCATTTGGTAGTAGCATTGTATAACATGTACACAATGGTGGGAATAATGGATTCGCATTTGTCACGTTCTTTTTCAAAGCAACTGATTAAAGAAGGAATTACCTGATGTTTAATTGTTGGTTAATTGCTTTGATATCTTGAAATCAAATACAATACAATTGTAAACTTGAAGAACGTTTTATTGTAATAAACGATGAGTTATAAAGGACAACGAACAAAAAATACAATCATTTCGTAATGTACTACACAAAAGTTATACACGATAAAGAGTTGACACACTTTCGTTAAAATGCCATTTACAGTAAAAAATTACTAGTAAGTATATTGTTGAACGGTTATATCAATGTAGCATATGGATATTGCAAATTCTTCTAGTAATTACGCGCAACGCAAGCTTCATTACTATGTTAGTTATTAAACTTAAAATATTAAAAAGTGAAAAATATTGTATAAAGTGAATTTGATTATGTAGCAATCTTCTTCAACATACTTTCTTATAAATTATAGTCGAGGTATGTATTTATAAGTAATATATATGATTATAATTACGACTTTAGAATGTTGTAAGAAAGAGTAATTTAGAAGAAATGTTAATTTTCTTTTTATGTAATTTCAAATGACGCTCGTATCAAGTCCAATCAATCTCAAAAAATGATAGATTAATTACAGTTTAATAATTAAACGTTATTAATTGGGAATTGCTTTCATTTTGAGAGCGAAGAATCCTTCCTTTGCTTAAAATTAGGCTGGACTTTAGTTTAAGGACGATTTATACAAAAAAATTAGATCCGCCCTGTATTAGGACAGTAAAAATGTTCAAAAGAAAATGTCGGAATAAGAATAATTTGCAAATTCTTCGTGCCTTGATACTCACACTACCTATTACTCTTCAGTTGATGTGTTGTTACGGTACAAACTGGCAGTAAAACGAGATAACAGATGAACTGAGCTTTTGCTCGCACCAGAGTATTTGAAATGCCACGATAAAGGTTGAAATGCCTAATTACGTCAGTTCACAGCTTGCTCAAAATACTCAAATAACTCGCTTACCTAAACGTACTCTTCGCAGGTGGCACTGGGACCAGCAGATCTCGCCAATCTGAAAGGCTTAAAAATCTTTGCACGCTTAACTAAAATAATTGCGTGCCGCAAAAATCAATCACTAATTTGATAAACAAACAATAAGCTATTGTTACGTTACGTTACTCAAAAATTCGACTCTTAAAGTAATCTCACTTCAACGACAAAAAAAACACTTTTATTCTGTACGCAACCACTTAAAATTAAATTCTTCAAATTAATTATGCTGAAGTCATAAAAGAAAATAGTGCAATGATTCATCGGCCTCTAAATGTTACATGGCAATTAAATAATCACTTGAAAAGCTTCCGCCGGTAATTGTTTTATTTAAACAAAACACAATGTAATGACGTTAATTCGATGAGCAAATAAAAAAAATACTAAATATGCGTGTCGTCAGATGCTGTGTAGTAATAAGTTCACATTAAACAAAAAAAACCAAGTCCAATAACCTAGAGATATGTAATGTAATCAAATAATAAAACATCGGATACAATATTGCTTATGCAAGTTGCATCATCTAGTTATCTAAATGGGCTGTGACCCTACCTAGGTTCATTAACGGCCTTTTACTAAAATTACTGTAGTTTCGATATACCAAAATAACAATTATAAATTTAGTTTATTGTATGAATGAATGCACCGGTCTTAAAAATTGAAACGATAAAATAATCAGAAGTTAATCTCCAAAAGAACAGTGCGTTCATACGTTTATACATACAGATGACATAATAATAAAATGTACACCAGAATTTATTTAACTTTATCAACAATAAAGAAACAAAGAAATGTTACCTTATTTGGGGAGGCCCTTTTGTTACACAGACACCTACGATGGACTGAGAGGGCGACCTCGATGTTATGATTGATGCTGGGGTGACGCTCACAACTTCCCGTATCATACAGTTAGTGACTGCTTCCTTTTTCAGCTCGCATTTTGATTCAAATTTCAATTGATCGTGTGTAAACTAATATTTATGTAAACACGAAATTCGTTCACTTTACTTTACTTTATTCTAGTTCCACTTGTTACCTTATATTCTCCATCGACTATACAAAAAAGCAGGTTTATTTACTCTAATAATGTACAAGCTCTGAAAAATTCTTAATATTTTTAAATTACCAATAGTTTTTTTTATTTACAGCAGATTATTTGGTTATCGGCGAACTGTGAACTTTACGTTTGAAACTTTGGAACGAGCGTTGTATTTTTTCGCAAAAACCGAAGACCTCCCCAGAGAACGACGAAAGCACTTAGTAACTTTATACACTAACGCCTTTCCGGATTCCTATAAGTCCCTATGGACTTGCAACATTCTAGTACTAGTAAATGAACGAACACTTGAAAGCGAAAGTAGTTTTTAAACTATTATTTACGCTGACATTTTTATAAACACTGTCTTATTCAGCGTAATGTGAATCAAAAAGGATATGCTGTCGCTGCAGGTGTAGGTGCAGAATCCAAATTGGACATATAATATATTGCAAGGATGTGTGCTGAGTACAACCCTTTATGTAATTGTAATCAATAGAATAGCAGGTCAACCTAGCTATGAAGCAATAACTCTACTTTACATTGATGATCTGTAATAATAATGAAATGCAACGCAATCTATATATCATAGTATTATATATGAAGGCGAATAAAGAGTAATACAGGAAAGTCAATGTATACACTGTTATAGGTTAAGAAAACGTAATGATGAATCGGCACTATGTATAAAGAGTAAAGCTAGTGCGTATAATTAAAAAACTTAAGTGGAGAGTTCACCCCTTATTAGAATCTCATAAGACAGCTATAAGAACTTGTGTTAGGGTCTGCGCCCTCTTGCCGTGGCCGCTTGGCTAGAAATGGTAGTTGGATAATTTTAAACATACTCCAAGTAGAAATAGAGAAAGAGTTGTATTTTGTGTCTAATAAAGAAAGAAAGAAACGTTCTTCCTTCGTTGAAAGCATCGCATCGCAAAAATCTTACCTATATGAAACGTAGAACAGCCTATAATGCGTACGTGTATTAACTAACGTATTAATATAATTTTATTTTCCACTTATACCATGAGCATATAATTTAGTAGTCGACCTTCAATATTTTACTTTTAATTGATAATTGGCGCCACTATTAAAGGGCACAATGAAGCGCAAAACAGCCTATAATGCATATGTGTAACCATTTATCGTATTAATACATTTTATTTCTGCTTAAACCTTGTACATATAATTTAAAGTTTTCAAGGTGGAAAATTGTATAAATACTCATTTTTAATTATGTATAATCTTGAAGGTGACTTGCTCATGGCAAAATAATTATATTGTAAAATAAAATAGGTCTTAAAGAAATATAATAATAATTTTAATAACAATTATGCAATCTCCTTTATAATAAACCCTATTACGAAAACACATCGTAAAACAGTTATCTAGATCAGAATGATATTTAAACCTCAGATAGAAATTAACTAATAGTCATAAATACAATATGCTAACCTCAGATATTAAAAAACTTTGAGCTAGCGCTTAAATGCAGTCTTAAAGATTGCATAGAACATAATCGTTTAAGGATTAGGTTTTTATATCCTTGATAAAAATAAAAAAACTCTAATAAATATTAATAATAATATACACAGATTAAATAACATCTTTTTATTATAAAATACTTATCTTTATTATTTATTAATTCTTCCCCATTATTAGAATACAATTTTTATGCTAGGGGTGAAGCCCCTCTCTAGTCTTACAAGGCTAGAACCCCTCATTAGAATACAACCCCCAATGTATAAATAAATTTTTCGTATAATAATCCCATCTGTAGATGGGATTAAAATAAATGTAATAATAATTTTAATAACAATTATGCAATCTCCTTTGATAAAAACAGACCCTAAAAAATATTAATTAACACAAATTAAATAAAATCTTTTTATTCTCAGGTGAAAAAAATACGGTCCCCACGTGGGCATATATAAAAGTGAAAGTTGTCCCAAGGGCGACGTCACAGAAAAACAAAATAGTCGGATGGTGCCGGGGTACTACTGATAGTAAAGCAAACCTCCCAAACCTGCCCCGAACTACCAGAATCAAAAAATATATTTAGTTTTGGTTAACTAGGGAAGATGTCACTTCCTGCTGACATCATGGAGAGCTCAGAAAAAAGAGACAGAAAGTTGTTTATACTAGAAAAAAGTTGTACGTTTGAGAGGTGAAATTGGGTGTGATTTTTTAAAAGAAGCTCATAGATTGCTAGATACTAATTAAAAACAAAAATGGCCGAAATGGGACATTTTCTTAAAACTTAAATAGATGTTTCTTGTATTATGAAATGGAACAAAAAATGTTTCTGTAACACTTGTACATCACTTTAAGAAGAATATGAATACTTATGTATTATTCTTTTATCCATTTTGATTTCATAGAAATAGTGAAAGTTTAAATTATTTAATGGCAATCATAGTAGCGATATCATTAAATCACTTTTTTTTGTCTTTTCAATAATGTACATTGTCATATTTTTAATTTAAAATAGACTCAAAATTGTTACTTAACAATTACAGATGGTCATGATAAAATTAAAACAAGTGTGAATAATTGATGAAATAATTTCTTGGTTCAACTAATTTACAATTTTAATTTTATTTAACTAGACCGTCAATCATTGGATAACGCTATAGGTTCCAATCTAGTTTTCTTCAAAACAGTTGTTTAAATGTTTACAAAATAAATTAGAATTACGAGAAAATGCACCATCATTCTGAGCGAATAATAAATCTAAATAATTTCGTAGTAGCACGTTTTCAGAATATTCTTCTCCTGTTTTTTAGAGCAAGTTAGGATTTCCATTTAAGTTTGTAAACGTAAGGTCCTAATAAAGTGTTCCCATAATTGCGAATCAAAAACTTATGCTGCGCCTTGACCTCTGCGATGTCAGGCTAAACGGAGATTTCTGTTTGATTGATTAGTTCATAAAATTTCTATAAAATTGAAGTCCACGGTTTAGACCTTCTAGGTGCAATACTTGACCAACGTGGGCTTTGGTCATTTTAAAGATTTTACAAGTTCTTTTATGAATCACTAGTTATGTTATTTCCCTTGTGGAAGTATGTGGATCACAATTAAAATAATATGTGCATGTATTATGCGATTACATTTTCTTCGCTTTGCCTATCCCATACATTGTGTTGCGGACGTTAACTTTATAATCAAAAAAGTTTCTCTTAATTTTCATTCAATTTTTGGGACTAACCGTGAGTGCTCTTTTTAAGAATTGATATTTATACTGTCAAACTGAATCTTTGTACATAACCAACTTATCCACCAATTCGTCATTTGTACTATCTATGTCAACTGTTATTAAACCAGTTTAAAACTATACATGAGCTAAACATTGAATCAAAATAATCATTATTGTCCGTTCACAATTGTAAAACTAATTGATTAAAATTTTCATCGGCGAGCTCAAATTTTTCATAACCTTTGATTTTTAACAAAGTCTGTTTTATAACATTTTAGAGTACATCGCAACATATGAAAATGTGCATTGTTGAAAAAAAGAGAAAATAAGCGATTTAATAATACCAGGGCCAACTATGGTTGTCCTAAAAAAATTAAAATTGTATCCAGTTTTTTCTCTTAATGGAGTTTTCCATTCCATACCCTTTCCGAGATCTCCATAGTGGCAATATGAAAGTGCCGTCAACTTATACGTTATACAGATACCTTTAAACAAATTAAGATAATTAAAAAATTGTTCAATATTTAAAGTACACCAAACTATATCTAGGTTTTGGGATTTTAATAGTGTATTTTTATATTTATGTTTTATATACCATATACGTTTCGATAAAAATTACAGTTATCGTCCCCAGTAAGTATATTCAACATCTTATGCAATTTTTACAGATATTACCACTTACTGACGACGATAACTGAAATTGTTATTGAAATGTATAGGTTTGTGTAAAATATAAATATAAAAATATACCATTAAAAACCCAAAAGCTAAGTATTTTAATTAGATATAACTATATATTATATATTACCTATGTAGTGGTTTTATGGGATAGGTAGTTCAGTTGAATCTAACTGAGTATTTAGATTATGGAAGAGAGCAATTAGATTATTGGCAGGTCTGAGTTCTAGAGAACACTGCTTTAACGCCTTTATCAACTTAGGTGCCATGTTATCTACTTTACGTACTTATTATCAAGTACCTGAGGCGAATCAGGCCTAAAGGTTAATAAAGCCCACTTTCCGTATGTTAGAAACAGTAAACATTGTTTTAAATCTGACCATGCGGAATTATTCCTCTCCATAGGCGTACTACAGTTTAGCATAACCAACTCTCGCAATTAAACACCCGCAAACGGTACGTAACATTTGCGATGTTGATATCACGCCATTCACTCATTTGCAATATTCGTTTATCAAAAAGGTCAGTATGATTACGAAACTGTTTATTTCATGTATTGGACAAAAGAGTAAGTAACCAGCAGAAATTTTAATCGTGGATGGTACGACCCACATCCCAATCGTTGGACAACGCGATTTATTTCTCGTTGGAGTATCACTGGTACCAGGAGCTTCTCAGGTACAGGAGTATCATCTAGACCGACGCCTTAGCAAACGTCATTTTAATCATATCTTCACTAACGTCTGAACCCGAAAATATTATGTTATGTTTCCATAGTCCTGCAGAAGACATTGAGGAACCTTAGCTAGGAGATGTTTTCATAGGGAAATCTGCAAATGACACACGTGAATATCAATAATAAGCTAAATATGACCCAAAACTTACAAACCATAGTTGAAATGACGTTGAACAATAATTTAATACCTACCCCTCTATTTTTGTAACATAATATCAAAACACTACAAGACCAAATCTCTGATCTACAGGACACAAGTTACAAGAAAACGTCTATTTTCAACAATCAAATTCAAACACATCCAACATGTGGATACCTTCTGGGTCCAACAGTCATGGAACAGAAATTGTATAAGTAAATTCTTCTAATGCTGATTCATGGTTTTGTTTTGTTTGACAGGTGAAAGATAAGTTAGACCTGAGACAGGGCATGGCGTGCGGACAAACCGTTTAATTAGAATTTTTTACAATTGTAGTTTCCGTTTCTATTTTAATACTTTTGATGGGCATACTTAATCCACTTCATTATTTTAAAGGGGTCTTATTATCCGAATGTTTGGATCCGAATATTCGGATAATAAGACCCAAATAAACTTTTTTTAAACCATCTCAAACTCTTAAGCAAATATTAACCTTGTATAAAACAGTTGAAGAAAAAGCTTCATTCTTTCAATATTTCAAGTGTTTTTTTTTTAAATTGCTTGAAAATAAAGAATTTTTTTCCTCATGGGGAGCCTTATTTCCCTCAGGTAGGTACCATGTTGGCACCCTGATATACATAACTATTAACGCAAACAGTCAAAGTTTAAATTTTATTTATTTCTTAAAAAAGTATTTAATTCAGTCAAATAACTCTCATAAAGTTCTTAAAAGCCACATTAGGACGAATTCTGTTTGTACGTATACAGTGGAAATGTATTTACAGGATCAATTTCTTCTTAAAGTATGTGTTGCCTTGAAAATCTGCCTTCGTTACATACTTAGTTACATGTTGTTTGTTAATAGAAAATTGTGATGTGATATATTTCGTTGCTTATATGCTTATAATGGGCGTTTCATATATAGTGCGGGATTTTAAGTTGGATACAGTTTTTCCACCGATGGTTGGTAGCCGTGGTTTTATAATCTATTGTCATTCCGATTACTCGACTGATAACATTTGTTTGTATAGTATTGTTGGTATTTGTGTATTTCCGTCATGAAGCATAATATGTCAACAGAGCAATACGTTTTGATAATTAAACTATTTTACAAGGACAATCAAAATCCTACGGCAACGGTTCGCATTAAACCATAAGTTCTGTGATAAACGTCAAACAAGCTGGGAAATGCGGTTCTGTTCAGATCAACCATGTGATTGCAAATTCCTGTAAATCAATTCGCTATCATTCTCCACAAGTGAATTTGTCATCTGGTTCATTTGTAACGAATTCTGTCAATAGATCTCAAAATGCACGTGTATAAAATTCAAACAACAAGAGCTGACGCCTGTTGACCAACGAAAGAAACGGAGATTTGCAAAATGGATTTTGCTTCGACAAGTAGACGAGGACAACTTTGTGAAAAGAATGATTTTCTTAGATGAAGCGCGCTTCCATTTGAAATCACTGTAAGTTTCGGGATATAGAAATCACGTATATATATATATATATATATATATATATATATATAAAGTAAACATAAAATTCAAACACTACACGTGCGATTTTATTCGATTAAAAAACAGATTAGAGAGCGACATTGTATCCAAGCACATGAATATCTTACGAATGACTGACCATCATCATCTTTTATTTCTAAATATATGCCAAAATTATGCGTAATCAATTGCATACATCTACAAAGTAAGCATTTCCTACTTAATAACATCGAAGTGAGGAGTGTTTCAATAACTTTGTAACATATTGAATTGAGCATTCATAAATGTTGTAATTCCATGTTGTATTTACTATAAGTCATGCGGTGTGGCCTCTTCAAGGTCATTAATAAGGGGTGTTACATTACGATTCATAGAGATCTAAAAATAGAACCAGTTCTTGGAAACGCAAGTGGGTTTTTGCCCAAATTCATTGACTTAACCAAGAAACAAACCTCAGTTTATTGACCTCTTCAAGATCACTGACCTCAGCTGAGAAACAAGCCAGAAGATGCCATACTACAATTCCTAGAAATTTGGATCGGATTATTATTATAAATCTAAAAATAGAATCAGTTCCCGGAAACAGGAAGAGATCTTAAGCTCAAAGTTTATTGACCTGGAACCGGATGTGAGGATTCATTACCTTAGGTCAAGGTTATTTCTAGTTCATTTCAATAATTAATGGAAATGATGCAATCCATAGTTAACGGGTTGAAATCTGTTGTTGCTCAAGGTCATACTTCTCTAAATAAAAGAGCAGCAGTGTGTTCCTCATATATTAGTTCAACTTGGGACGTGGATCTATGCGGGTTAAATGAAAGTTCATTTTTTAAACTGGTTAAACATCTGCCGGATTTCGATATCACCGAAAAATATAAAATACTCCTATTGAGTATTTATCATACCAAGTTTGGTGATCGGGTAATGGTGAAAACGTTTAATTTCACGTGTGTTCTAGCTCAAAGTTTCCACGAATATTTCAAGGCGGACTGGTAAATTTAATAAGTCTTTATATTCCAACAATGTGTTTATATCGAGTTTGGGAAATGCTGGTAAAACCACAAAAAAATAATAACGCCGTTTTACGTATTTTAGTTCCAATATAGCATATATACCGATATACAAGGTGATTGGTCGAAACCATTCATTAGAAGTATTAGGAGTTCCAGCCATGGCTGATTTCTGAAACTTTGTATCTGGACTAAGTGATTCATATTCTATTTAAGGAAAATATTTTCATGATGACTACACTTCCGGTTATACCGGAAGTAGCCGTCAACTTTGTTATTTTAAATGGAATCGTACCCTTTTTATGGCATATTCGAATTGTACTCGCCATTTAATTAGAAATTTTATCAATGTTCCCTATACTTAAATTTAATAGTTTTTGAGATTTAAATTTTTTTTCGAAAATTATTGGTTGAACACTATGACATTTGACAATGCCTACTGGCGCCATTTTTAGTACGAAGCAAGTAATATTGACGTTATGCATAGGGGCATCCTTAAGCTTTACGCTGATGCTTCCGGTACTGTCGAATTATCTACATTCAAAATGTGACTTTCATCTTTTGAAAATAAAAACCATCAAAACTTAACTTTTTCAAATACAATGCCCAATATTTTCTTCCTTTAACGGATGCAGAATAAAATTCTGCATTGATTTGTATTAGCATTCCCTATACCTATCTTCGATAGTTTTTCTCATATTGAGGTATTTGTTCATTTCTTCTGAAATTCAAAACGATTTACCTGATTTTTCCATGGATAGCCATGGAAACCACAGCTAAGTTTGTTGTTAGTAACTGTCAATACCTTTTGTTGTGTTTCTGTGTTCGGTTTATCAAAATGGAAAATGGGAAGTATTCAAACAGGGATATTTTGAACTTATTTTATATTCATGGAGAATGTGATAAGATTATTAGCAGAACTTGCCATTTATTTAAGGACCGATATCCTCATTTAACACCAATGAACAAGCACAAATTTAAGCGAATAGAGTCGAACTTTTTACGGTATGGAACAGAGAAAGCTGCCAGAACACGATCAAAGCCCATTACTGGCGAAGAAGCTAATGAAGTTAATGTCCAGGCATATTTTAATAACTATCCCCACGGCTCGATACGATCTGCTGCAGAAGATTTGGGCCTGTCTTACTATTCCATACAATACATCTTAAAGAAGCATAAAATGCATGATTATTCGTTTACCTTGGTTCAAGCACTTCATCCAGGCGATAATTTCAAGCGAGTGGAATTTTGTGAGCAAATGTTTGTAACAACCTTTTTTGGGGGTTGTATTAATAAATACGTTAATCTAAAATCATTAATTTATTTGGCTTAAAATTAGAGGAGTTTTTAATTAGTTTCATATAAAATTGAAAACTGGCAACTTAATTTGCACTTCATATAACAAATCTTTTGTGTGTACTACATAAATAGTTTTAATTCCCTCTCTTTAAAAAATTGGATTGATATTATGTAACAGCGCAACGCAAGAAAATTATTATACTTGGTTGATTCAGAAAGCTTTTGAGTAATTCAGTTAATGCTGAATATTAACCGCAATAAGATGATTTTTAATTAATTTTTTATATTCGTGCCATCACGAAATTTTGATGGTGAGTAATTTTTTAATTCAGTATAGTTTAAACTAAGCATTTGTTTGATTTTTTAGGCACGTTAGGTGGCACTATATTTTCACCACCTTTTAATTTTTAAACACTTATATTACAAATGGCTATTAAGTAACTTATTTACCCAAGTTTCTCTTTGGAAAAAATAATAATATAATATTGGAATGCAAGTTTAATTCAATAAAACATCCAGAATAAGAAAGAGATGTAAAAATGCTTTCATCTGTTTGACCGTTCCGGCTCCGTATTTGAAGCTGTCTATAGAAAATACTGCTGAGGAATTTTTTGTGGTAAATTTTATATCTATTAAGCTTAGCTTTAAATCCTTTTAGTACCTCTCCTACTATCCATAATTTTGGTAAATAAATTTTTGCATATTGTTATTATTTGTTATTATTAGAAAGCTTTTAATGTTCATTAAATAGGTTTTGTTATTTTCCTGATTTAAAGATAACATGGTGCCCGAGAATTCATTTAATTATATATCTAAATTTTTACGTAATTTTTTATTAATAGGCATAAGTGAAAATAACTAAGCAGTTGAGTGACAAGCGGCGTTTCAGGTGAGTTACCAATTTAAAATTCAATATAATTGAACCCTCCCTTTTTAATCTACCGATTGTGGACGAGACGGCATATTAATTAAATGATAAGCGGCATATAGTTAGTGATGAAAGGTTTACCATTTGTTAAATAATTGTATCTAGGAAAAACTTTGCCTAGTATCGTTATTTATTAATTATCTGATTTTATTACATCACTAAATATATGTGTTTGTTATGTTGATATAATAATTTTTTATCTTTATATGTTAATCAGAATTCAGGAAGACCCGCTGTTTTTACGAAAAATAATTTGGACGGACGAAGCAAAATTTACCAGAGAAGGAATTGTTAATCGACGTAATTGGCACTATTGGGCGTCGGAAAACCCTCATTTCAAGCGAGAATCAAATTTTCAAAACAAATTAGTTTTAACGTGTTTTGTCTTGTAATGAATGGTCGTGTCTCTTTTCAAATTTATGATGAAAATTTGACAAGTATAAAATATTTGGAGATTCTGAGAACGGATGTCTCTGAATTTTTAGAAAATCTGCCTCTTAATATTTTACAATACTGCTGGTATCAAATGGACGGAGCTCCTGCACATTCAACGCGTGACGTTGATCAAGAGCTCACCACTATGTTTGGTGATCAGTGGATCGGTCGAAACGGACCATGGCGGTGGCCTCTCCGATCTCCCGATCTAACTCCACTCGACTTCTACGTGTGGGGCGAAGTCAAGAATCAAGTATACGCCACTCCAGTCCACACAAGAGAAGACCTAGGCTTAAGAGTAACGACGGCATTTCGGCAGTTAAATCGTCATCACGTCAAAAAAGCTTGCACGAAAGAAGTTCAGTCAAGACTTTTAGGTTGTCTTCAACAAAATGGAGGCCACATAGAACATTTATAAAATTTTGAATCGTATTTCTTACTTTCAATAATATTAATAGTTATTATTTGCATATTACTTTTATTCTCATCTTATTTGTTGACGAAATTTAACAGTTCTGTTTGATTTGATAAACTACATTAATGTAATTGGTTTCTGCATCTGTAGTAGGCTTCGGCCGTGGAGAAATCGAATTAATTTTTCTAAATTTCGGACGAGATTTTAGAAATACCTGAATAACTGAAAAACTGTTGAAGATAGGTATAGGGAATGCTAATACAAATCAATGCAGAATTTTATTCTGCATCCGTTAAAGGAAGAAAATATTGGGCATTGTATTTGAAAAAGTTAAGTTTTGATGGTTTTTATTTTCAAAAGATGGAAGCCACATTTTGAACACTCTGTAGATAATTCGGCAGTACCGGAAGCATCAGCGTAAAGCTTAAGGATACCCCTATGCATAACGTCAATATTACTTGCTTCGTACTAAAAATGGCGCCAGTAGGCATTGTCAAATGTCATAGTGTTCAACCAATAATTTTCGAAAAATAATTTAAATCTCAAAAAATATTAAATTTAAGTATAGGAAAAATTGATAAAATTTCTACTAAAATGGCGAGTACAATTCGAATATGCCATAAAAATGGTACGATTCAATTTAAAATAACAAAGTTGATGGCTACTTCCAGTATAACCGGAAGTGTAGTCATCATGAAAATATTTTCCTTAAATAGAATATGAATCACTTAGTCCAGATACAAACTTTCAGAAATCAGCCATGGCTGGAACTCCTAATACTTCTAATGAATGGTTTCGACCAATCACCCTGTATAGCACAAGCGTTGTTGTCACCTCCGAAGAGACAGCAACACTGTTAAAGGCGAAAGCGTCACCCCAGTATATAATCGTTTACAATTTTTTGAGATGACAACATACTTTTCTTGTACCCCCATTTATGATTACAAAAAATACAAAACTCTTTTCTCCTCTCAAGAAATCTGTAACCCTATGATTTACCCCAGCACATACTTTTTGGTTTTTGAATCGCCGTACCTCGAATTTTTGCCTTGGTTACTCTTGAAGTAGAAGTAGAATATAAACAGTTTATATCCAAAGCTGTTTGTAAATGCAACATAGCACAGGTATATGTGAAACCCATATATGTACACGTCCAAATTGTGTTTGTTTAAAATCTGGTGCATGTAGTATGTTTTTTAATTTACAGACAGATTTTATTTTTAAATTTTGCAATTTTTTCAAATGCTTTAATTCAAGTACAGTTGATTAAAAACAAACTTGCGCCTGGCCTTTTTTTTCCTGCGTAACACAAATTAACAACTTTCTATCATATCAAGGCGAAAGAACTATTAATTGTAATGCAAGAAAGTAATTACAAGTAATACATCTTTTGCAATTACGCTTATTTGAAATGAGCGAATATAGTAATTAGTCGAACGTACACAATTTTTTAGCAATTATAGATAAAGCTTTACACTAGCTACTTTTTATCAAGTTGTTATAAGCAAATGACATTGGTATAAAATTAACATAAATTCCAAACATTTTAGTTATTGCGCTTAATAAACTTTAATTCAACGTACCTACACCATTGTTAATCACAGTGCAATTTAATGGAAAACGTCCTAACTTGTTTTTATTGAAACTGCATTAACTATAATCAAATAACAATTTCAAGTATAAACAAGTAATCTTTTTCTTGCAGTTTTTTTATGGCTCACAATCTTAATTTCACAGTTTGGAAGCATCACTTTCACGAATTAAATTAAAAAGTAGGTTTTCATGCTTATTGTTACACTGTGTTAACTCATTTTCCCCAGACCGAGACTAAATAGAAATTAAATCCTCAAAACTCTTACAGAAATTCAAGCAATATAGGAAAGAAATGTAGCTTTAATATTTTTACTTTGCAATGATTTCTTTAATTTGTTACGTTGTGTGTATTTGATATCTATCAATACCAATGCCATGACGAGTAATAATGGCAACACTTTTTTTAGCAATTAATGTTTTATCTGCTTATATTGTAATACTATAAGGCGTAGTAGTAAAAGTAGAAATATAGGTCTTTTAAATATTTACCTAATTGTATTTATGAACAAAGGTTATATTTACTATGAAAAAAAAATATCCCCATCCATATTTGTTATCAAATGAAATAAAATATGGACCTCATAAGGTTATATATTATAATATGAATTTCTTTTTATTTGATCTATCCTTTTGAATTTTATTGAGGAGACAGTAGAGGCCGATAATTTTGAGTACACCCTTTATGGCCTGGAAGCTAATTTGAGACTCCACGACAGTTTTAGTAGAATCAATCCAGAGAGAGTGGACACTCAATGTTAAATTAAAGTACTTATATTACTAAAGTAATCCTATTCATTAGGCCCGCTAATTGAGCCAAAATTGCGGTTTGACGCTAACACGTCAAATATAGAACATATTGTTAATATACGGGGTGTCCAGAAACTCTAGGACAAACTTTGCGTAGTGATTCTAGACCCAAAAATAAGAAAAAAAGTTCATATAAACCCAGGTCCGGAAACGCTTCGTTTAGGACCAACGAGGTGTGAAAAAATTTTATTTTCCTCGGTTTTATGGCGATATTTTGCGAACAAATTTGAATATGGTCCTGCAATTTGGAGCACGGGGGTTTCTGTGGTCGAGAAACTTAAATATTTTATTGATTTTGATGCTGTCTGCAGAGGGCGCCATTTACAGTGGTATGCTAAAAGTTAATTGGTCTTAATTTTTTTACTACCCGGTATATTGACGTTCCGTTTGAATTACTTTGTTCCCTTTTCAGTTCTAAGCAAAAAAGGTATACTTGGTCGATGCCTCTCAGATCAACCGTTTTCGAGATATTGGTTGATGAACAGTTTCATTTATTTAACCAGCTATTGAATCTGCTGCCATTTTAGCAGGCTTTGACTAAAACAAAATGACAAGTTGTTGCTTAGATACACAAATGTATTTATGACATTTGTTGTTACTCTTGTTGATACAGCGTCCCAAATTTCAAATTAACATAAAACCGAGGAAAATAATATTTTTTCACACCCTGTAGGTCCTAAACGAAGCGTTTATTTTTCGATCACCTGCGGACACTTATCTAAACTGAATGTACCTAATTGTCACAGTCACACAGTCGAAAAAGTTACTTTTTTTTTTGTAAAATGGAGACTTCACTTTTCAATCAAAGACAAATCATTGTAAGCGAAAAACAAGGAGCGCAAAAGTAGCAGTAGTATTGCTATACGACACTTGGTTGAAAAGCTGAAATAATTTATTTTTATTTATTGTCCTTATAAAATTTGTATTAAAAAATTGTAACTACTTATTGTTGGCGCTTTTGTAGTTTTTAGTTTTAGTAGTTGGCAGGACACATCGAATAAATGACAAAACACGCACATATGTTTTATTTATACAGGGTGGTTTAGACCTAGTGTTAACATTTTTTTTGGGTTATAGAACAACATAAATGTGACTGAAGTAAACAAAATCATTTCGCCTTTAGAAATTATTTTGATTTTTATCAAAAAAAAAAACTGTGGATTTACCCAAAAATTTAGTAATTCTGGGATATTTTGAAACATTCCTGGAATTTTAGCACTACCATCGTATTCTACATTAAATTTCAAATAAAGATGGATAGCTTACAATGAGCCTGAATCTAGACGAACTTCCAACCTACAAAATGGAAATTAAAAGAAATGAAATAATCTTAATAACACTTTTTTAGAATAATTATATCTTTATATACTTTTATAATAAGCTCATCACGTAATTATGCAACATTTTAAAAGGAAAAACAATAATCTATGTCACACAGACGTTTACAACAGGCTCGCGGTTAGCATGTGAGCTATGGGCAGACATTTGACTTTTCTCGTTCTTACCACCGACACCATTTAAGCAAAAGTTAAAGACATTTGCGAGGCGCGCACTTGCAACGTAAACTCTACAGGAATTTTTTCATTAATTATTTAGATGGTTTGACGATTGATGTCCTGATTCTGTGCAGGAATGGTATATAATTTTTTGCAATTTTTGGAATTAGCGTACACTGTAAAATATTTTTAATAGTTTCGTCTGATAGAGAATTTAATCCTTTAAAGAAAAGTTCCTGTAGAGTTTTTATTTACAACACTACTTAATGGGCACAACGTTATTATAAATACTTGATTATTACCAGTAATTATTATACAGGATACTTTAAAACAGTTCAAAATATTCAAAATACTTTTACAAACACCACTTTCTTCGATCAAACCACCAAGAATGAGTCATACTTGGGTGTTCAATATGGCGAATTCCGTCGCAATTTTTAAATACGGTATATAGCTCAACGTTCCTTCCTGGTATTTTATATTCTAAGGAGACACTACTATGTGCCTCTTTCTAAGACGGTTGCTTCAAATCGTCTCTCATAAACAAACGTAGAGTGCGCATTCCATTTCGTACATCGAATTCAATGAAATGGACTAATAGAATGAAGCCCTCACACAACTATGAATATTATTGGTCAAAGCGTAACGTGGCCTTCGTCTTATAAAACAACCATCCACAAACTTTGTTGGGATTAAAGTTTATAATGACACATTTTGCATATTGTAAAATGAGGTTCAGCTGACCGCTTGCACTTTTCTCCATTTGCGCCGGGCCTTAAATCTAATATCTTTCTTGCGCCCCAAAACCTCTGCGCCCTGGGCCCAGGCCCACCGGGCCCGTTTACTAAAGAGACACTGGTTTAAAACTACTGGACAGACAGAGATTAGTAGACATCCAGATGCTAACTTGAAAATTAAAGAAATGGAATAATTTTAATTATAATTTATTTTAACATAACTATGCAACCGCCAACCTCTTTCATACGTTCATAACGAAAACTGGCAACATTGTAAAAACAAAAACAGTAATCTATGTCAGAATGACGTTTAAAACTTCATTCCAGATAGACAAAAATAATACGTGTTAACTTAAAAAAAATTCCAAAGCCACCCGCTTCTATAAAATATCAATGATACATGTTAACCATTTTCATTCATATTTAATATTTTTTAAACTTACCTTGCATTATATTAAGAAATTTTATAAAGAAAAGTTATGTAAAATTAAATTTTCTTTAAAAAATATGTCTGCACTTTTTCTAATAAAATGAATCGTTATTCAGATACTGAAAAAATTTGAACTAACACTTAAATTGTACCTTAGGAATTTTTTACCGCTAAATTATGCATCGTATTAAAAAATTGCATAGTACATAATTAATCGATATATTTAACGCCTTTGTCTGGGTATTTTTATATCTTTGAAATATGCAGCTGTTTTAGAAATATTTGATAAAAACCAACAACTGACCCCAATAAACCCTCTCCCTCTCCGCTGCTGGATTTCTCCCAAAATCTAATCAGCCCTAATCCAAATGAAAACAAGGTTAAATACAAAATTTTAAGTACGTAGGCATTTTCGTTCTGGAGTTATCATGGTTACTAACATACATCCATACACACACATCCACACATACACATCCAGATATCATGGCCGATCTTGACGAAACTTGGCCAAAAGTTGTAAAAAGAGTTAATAAGTCGATTTAGCGATAGTGAAAAAAAAGTCGATTGCATATCCTTCTACACCTCCATATGTATATGTAGGTTAGAAGGTAAATAAACGAGAAGAAGCTTAACACACACGATTCTTTAAAAAAAATTGCTAGAGTAGCAAATGCTATAAAAACTGCTTCAAAATCTAAGCTTCCAGAAAATAGGATACAACGTTACAGCTATAATAATAAAAATGTTCATGTGTGTCTTCTTAGCTTGATAGAGTTAAATTATTATTTTCAACATTTTAAATGGTAACGACATAAGAATAAAATGTATCCTATCTTTTGAAAGCTTAGATTTTGAAGCAGTTTTTTGTAACATATGCTACTCTGTAGCAATTTTTTTTAAAGAATTGTATGTGTAAGGTTTTTTTTGTATGTTTTGGAAATGATAACTTCACAGTTCTAATCAATTTAACCAGCAGTTCTGTAGATTCAGGCTCATTATAAGCTATCCATCTTTACTTGAATTTTAATGTAGAATACGATGGTAGTGTTAAAGTTCGAGGAATGTTTCAAAATATCCCAGAATTTACAAATTCTTGGTTAAACGTACAGTTTTTTTAAAAAAAATCAAAATAATTTTTCTTTAAGTGGGCATGTGAAATAGAATGTTTTTAATTGTTTATTTGAGTCACATTTATGTTGTTATATTACCCAAAAAAATGTTTAATACTAGGTCTAGACCACCCTATAATTAACTAAATTATTGAATAAATTAAATGATAACAAAACTACAACATGGTGCAGTCGTGAAAAGCGTAACAACAATTTTGTAAAAGTGGTGTTATTCAGAATAAATAAATAAATAAGAAAGGTTACAGATTATTACATTTAATTGGGGGAATCGTGCTTTGAGAATTTATAATACATTTGTGTTTAATGAAGATGAAAACAAAAACGATTGTAAAGTGATCATCAGAAGATTTAATGAAAAGTTTACACTAACTAAAAATGTAACATACCAAAGGTATCAGTTTTTTACTCGAATCAAAAAAGTCAACGAAACATATGCCGAGTACTGTACGGAGTTGAGAAAATTGTCAGCTACGTGTGAATTCGATAATTTAACGGACATCCTAATCAAAGACAGATTAATATTTGGAGTGAACGAAATTAATATTAAAGACAGATTATTACGTGAACCAAAATTATCACTGGAACGTGCAATGGTACTCTGTCGGATTGCAGAGACCACACAGAAGCAAATTCAAACAATGACAAATGGACAAGGGGCCGAGGTCAACTAGATAAAAAAAGGCAACCAACATCCAAGAGGACGAGGTAGGCAGGAACAGTTATCACAGCATCACTATAACTAGCGGCAAGAATCGAAGGGACGCAGCAGAAAGCAAGTATAACAAATGTAATTAAAAATTGCACACGCTGTTTACGCACACATGCGATTAACAAGTGCCCAGCATACGGGTAAATCTGTAATAAATGTAAAACACCTAATCACTTTATGGCAGCATGCATACGTAAAATTAATCAAATTGAAGTAAATGATGGTAATGAAACTGAATCGAGCAGTGTGCAAGGTGATAATGTGTTTGTTGGGAATTTGGATTTAGAGGTAGGAAAGGTAGAAATAAATTATTTAGAAAGGTGGTTTGAAAATTGCGTTGTAAATGAAAAAATAATAATCGCATTTAGGTTAGATACTGGTGCTGATTGTAGTATCATTCCGTACCAAGAGTATAATAGGCTATTAAAATTAAATCAAATTAACTTAAATAAGACTGAGGGTGTAATTACAACGATAACAAATGAAACATTGAGACCCATTGGCACATGCTGTTTAAAAATTAAAGCAAGTAATGAGGTTACTCAGTTTATTAAATTCCAAATAGTAGATGTAAGTAGGACAATACTAGGACTTGATGCATGTATTAAATTACAATTAATAGAACGCTGTATTCAAATTAATAATGTAAATGAAGCTCTTACTGTAATCGAGTTGTCAAATAGATACAAACATGTTTTCAGTGGTATTGGCTGTATAAAAGGCAACAAACATGAAATTAAACTAAAGAGAATGCTGTTCCAAAAATTCACCCACCTAGGAAAGTATCTTTTGCTTTATTGGGGAGATTGAAAAATAAACGTAATGTAATGGAAAGTTACAAATCATTAAAAAAGTACATGAACCAATAGAATGGGCTAATTCCTTACTAATAGTCCCCAAGAAAAATTTGGATATCAGAGTCTGCTTAGATCCCAATGATTTAAATAATGTATTTAAAAGAGAGCATTTTTATATTGCTTCATTGGAGGACATCAATAGTAAATTAAAAGGGGCAAAATATTTTAGTGTTATTGACTGTTCAAATGAATTAAGCAGCAAACTGTATATTTAATAATTTGGACGATACAGATTTTTAAGATTGCCGTATGGAATAGGTTTAGCACCTGAAATATTCTAAAAACGATTAAGAGGTATTTTTGATGGATTAGATGGCATCGAAGTGTATATTGGTGACATTTTGGTTCATGGTAAAACGCAATTAGAACATAATGTAAAACATGAAAAGGTATTTAAATTAGCCGGAGAATTTGGGTTAAGGTATAATTATGGGAAGTGCAAGTTCGGTGTTAATAAGGTAAATTATTTTGGTCATATACTCAGTGAAAAAGGATTATAAATTGATGAGACAAAATTGAATGCAATAAATGAAATGAGTCGACCAAAGCATTAAAAAAGGGGTAAAAAGCTTTGTAGGATTTGTAAATTATTTAAATAAATATATTCCAAATTGTTACAGCGCCTCTTAGGGAATTATGAAGACTGATGTAATATTTCACTGGGAAGATAAACACGATTCAGCCTTTGAGAATTTAAAACAGACTTTAATAAAGTCTACATTATCGTCGCTGCGGGTGGTGAACTAAGACGGACACTATACGTTTAAAACATTTGTGTCAGGTGTTGTTAGAAGAAGATAGTTATATTTGTTTAAGGCGTCTCTTTAAAGACTAAATTGTCTGTTGTAATCCTTTGACAGTGGTATTCAAAAGTTTATTAAAGTACATTAAAGAATGTGGGTGATTAATATATCATAATTTTACACAATGTAGCAAAGTCTACAAATATCTATGCAAATAACTTAATTTTATTCAAACCATTCATAATTTTAAATTTCAGTATTTTTGTAATAAATAAAAACTACAAGTAATAACTGTAAATAAGCATGTAGTTTAATATGCAGTTTTAATTAGAAGAATGTCATATTTACACAAAAAAAAGCTTTTTTACAATTAGAGTAGAAGAAATTAACAAAAATGATCTAATTTATAACTTAATTTGTAACACTGTGTTCTTAATAATAAGATTTTATTGAGAATTAAAAAATAGTGTACGTAACCTTAAAATTAAGACATTAACTATCACTGTCATCTGAAGTATCGCCATTAATACAAATTACCAATGGTTCTACTGTTCTATCTAACACCTTTTCACGTGACCACCATTGAGATATAATTTTTTCTGTATGTGTAATAGTTTTTTTCCACACTTCTCCATCACATTGTTTCAAAGCCTCCTCCCACATTTGTAATACAGCGGCATCAGAGTAACCTTGTCTACCCATGTGCTTATCATAATATGATTTGCAGATACCCCAAATATTCTCAATAGCATTAAATTGGCAATGATACGGAGGTAGTCTAAGCACGAAATGACCAAATTCATTAATAATGTCATCTACAACGTACCGCTTCAGTTGTCTATGTTGTTTAGCAAGGTTCAACAAATCTACCTTTAAATCCGTGTCAGTAAAAGAAATTTTTGTTGCTGTCAACCAGTTTCGCAACTGTTCCTTTTTCCATGTGCTCGAAGGCGCTTTCTCTATAAGCCGAGAATGATATGATGCATTGTTCAAAATAATTAATGACGGTTCCTGAAGATTAGGAAAGAGCTGATGTTTCAATTAATTCTCAAAAGTTCAGCGTCCATATTGTCGTAGTAATCACTAGATTTTGATTTTGCCGTAAATACTAAACTACAGTTTTTAATAAAACCATATTCAGTACCAGTGTGTAAAATGATAAATCTTTTCCCTCTACTTCCCAAGATCTCTTCTGTGATCCCCAAGAAAAGATCCACGTTTCGTCTATAAATACAATCTGAAATAGTGAAGCCGATTACGTATTTTCATGGTATTTTTTTAGGAACTGCACCCGTGCTGCCGCCACATTTGATTTTTCACAAAGTGCTCTGCGATTTCAGTCTTGTTTATATTTAAATCGTATACTATGTAAAATATTACTTATAGTTGGTCTGGATGCTGTCAGTAACCCTTTTTATTGTAATATATTACTAATTGTCTCCAATGTAACCACTTTCTTTTGGGAATACATGTCATCAATTATGTATCTTATGGTATATTTTAGCCCTTCCTGTATATCATCACTTTTACACTTAGTTCGTGGTTTTCTGATTGGTTTTGGCAATGAAATATTCCGCTTTTTACTCTCGACGATTTTGTGTAACATATTGAGGCTAATTTTTAAATCTTCTGTGGTTCTTTTGTTCACTGTGCCAAGATTACACAGAGGACCAACATTATCCTTTTCGCGACAAAAATACTCATACACATTAATTAAACACGAGTTCGTGACAACGTTCGGTTAAAAACTTTTCTAGCATTTTACGGTTGTTACAACAATAGTATACAAACAGTACTAATGCAAATTTGAAATCTGTAGACATTACTTCATTGTGTAAAATAATGATATATTAATGACCCTGCATTCTTTAATGTACTTATATAGAAAGTAGATAATTATAAGGTAATTTTGTAGTTGAAAAATATCACGAAAATTGTTTACCACGTTGTATTCAATTTAATAACATAATTGAAGCCCAATGATGTTTATAAAAATAAATTATGTTATTATATTTTCAATTACGTTTTAATTTTTTTTTTATAAATTGAAGGAATATAACGTATTTCAGTAGTTGTTAGTTACAAACACGCGAAATAAACTTTTGAATACCACTGCCAAAGGATTACAACAGACAGTTTAGTCTTTAAAGAGACGCCTAAAACAAATATTACTATCTCCTTCTAACACACCTGACATAAATACAGATGTCTTCACGTATAGTGTCCGTCTTAGTTCACCACCCGCAGCGACGATAATGTAGCATTCCATTCTCTCTATTTCCAAATATTGTGTGTTAGAACGAAACACATACAAACTACGAGTGTGCACGCCAAATAAAGCGCTAAGCCGAAATTCGCAATCATTCATTTTACGGACTATATTCACGTTAGTTTTAGTCATTGCACTCTATAGAAATTAGAAAGTAATCACCGTGAAGTGCTGTGAGGCAAATAGATAATACAGGCAACCCGCCGACTAGAGGGATTGCTATCTCACTCACACTCACAGGAATATATAGGATCACCATGCCGATAACACATTATCTCACTTATATTTGAACTTAACGTTGCCAAGGGTTTTTTCCGCATTTATTGGTACGAGAGATACTATAAACATTTTTTATACATGTAACAGGTCGAATTGATTCAAAATTTCAGTATTTGTTAGGTACACATAGGTAGCATTAGGTGAAATAAACAGGCCAGTATTTAAAAAATATTCATTGCTAAGTACATGAAGTAAACATTTATTGCATATGAAAACGCAAATTAAATTAAAAAATAAAAATGTAACAATTGTGAAATAATTGTTTAAAATTTGAGTGTTTTATAGTTAGATTGAAATGATAATAGCATGTTTCAACACAACACACTATCCGATATACAATATCAGATCAGAGTTTCATGAATGAATGAAATGAATTCATTATAATAGGTACCTAACATCGAGTATCCTTACGTATGGAACTGTATATTTGGGTTCTTTGAAAAAACGTTTGTACACTTATAAGCGACACAATTTACTGCCATTTTAATATTAACTTACCAAAAAAGACACTTTATTGAATACTATACAGGCGACTTACAAGCATACACGTCAAGCTCGCCAAGTAAAAGATGATTATATCACCGCTAGAACGAGATTCAGGTAAACAGCGTTGTGTGAGAAAGAGAGACAAATCCTTCTCGCTCTTTCTACTGCGTCTGACACAATAATAGTCACAGCGAAGCACGCCTTTTCAGTTGCTATAGAGTTTAGTGGTTTTAGTAGTCTAGGGACTTTATTATAAATTTGATAGCAACGCCCTCATACAACCTGAGAGGAAACATTTTCCTGACGTGCCTGTAATTCAATTTTGAAATCACGTTTATTTTGAAATTTTTGAAAATTACAATTTGCGTTATGCTTATGAAACACATTTGACACGTGCATACCGTTACTAAGTAATGAGTAAATTTTTTTGATACAAGGTTTCCAATTTTCTTTCTGGACTCTCGAATTTTTTGTAAAAGAATAAAAACACTAGGACACAAGCTTACTTAACAAATGAACTTATTTCAATCAAGATACCGTTATTTTTATTACAGTAATGACAACTTCAGGTTGTTTAATGTAGTTCAACCTTCAAGAAATCTGAAGACACGATTATTCTAATGTGATAATAGGAGAATAATCCATCTCGCAATGGAAATCGCACAGAAAGCGACCGAAAGTTCTAAATAGTATTACAAAAACTGTTAAAAAAAATTCATAAAAAAGAGACTTAAGCTTCCAGACGGGGTCTGATTACAACGTCAAACGACAACAACGCCCAACTTGATGTTAAATTTACCACAACACATGCAACTTGACCATAACACCAAACGACTCATATACTAAAAATGGGTCTACGGCGCGTTACCAATGTCGTCCTTGATCATAACTCCGAACTATACATTTAAATTCAATGCCCAATACGACCACAATCCCCAACTTTAAGAACGACCACAGCTCCAAACATGACCACACTCCCCGATTTTAAGAATGACCACAACGCCAAACTTGACATCAACCCCCAATTTGAAGAATAGCCAGAATGACCACAGTTCCCAACTTCAAAAATGACAACAACCGTAATGATACAAAATACAGTTAGGTAGTTTGTTTAATCTGTTACGGGCGGGCCTTTCCATCTCCTAATATACTCGTAATGACGGTATTAGGAAGATAACTTGCTATATTTTCAATATAAATTAATAAATTTATTGAACTGGCGTTTTAGAAAAAAATATTAAAATCGTTCGTTACGTGCAATTTTGTAATTTGACGAATGTAATTAGTCGAAACCGAACCAACTTCTATCATTAGATTGTGATTCATGTGCAGTGCCCTAGAAAATGCTGAAAATAATTAAACTATGCTTACTCGTTATTATGAAATTGAATTTTATGTATTCGAGCTAATCCGTATCATTTTGAATTCTGCTGGATCCTAAATCCATTCAGCATTTAGTATTGTGCTTTTGGAAAGGTTGAGAAGCGAAATGTGTTATTTTCTACTATACATACATTTTCGGAGACCGGGATAACTACATTATCTCTATTACTAAGTTGTACATGGAGCAATTTTGTTAGAAAAACGGTCTAACTCATTTTTTGATTTTTGTTTTTCTTAGAATTACGTTTCACCAAGTTCCTTACTAATATAAGTTTTCTTTACGATTATCAGAAATAGTAAAAACACACACGGAATTGCTTAGTTTTTTTTTCAGTTGCCATGGCTATACCCAATATATCAAATGTAAAACACCGAAAGTTAATATCCGGAAAAGTTTCATATTCGATTATCTGTCACATAATTGATTTTATCGAAAAAGCCGGGACAGGTCGATTTTTGTTTTAAGGGCGGATACATTTTCATGTAAGCGTCATTCTCATTTGTCATTAGTCATAGGGGGTGGAGGAGTGTCACGTAAAAACCTTAAATGGCAATACCCCATTTGTGATCCATCATTGGAAAGCGGTTGTCATGTAGAATACGCCACACGTTTGTTTTTTTTTTTTAAATCCGATGACATTTACCCCTTCTATGACGATCCAAAACTAATAAATTTTTAACGAAATTTGAGTCATTTAAATAAACTTCAAGTATTAAAAGTACAATTAATCACTTTATCAAATGTTAAAAATGTCCACCACCCCTCCATATATAAGTAAAGCCTATTTTCAGATTCCCTTCGCACATTTGTCAAGATCTCTGGAGTTATTAAGCGACATTCATTCACTACTCTTTCCCGTAACTCCTGTAAAGAATTGAGAACCGTCGACTAAACCTTATTCTTCAAAAGAATATGTCCAGAGGTGTTAAGTCTGGAGATCTCGGTGACCATTCGATCCATTGACCTGGAAACGTTGCGATCACTAAGGGAGCTGTATCTTGTTGAAAATGAATATCAACTTCGGAATAATTGGGGTCATTTTCAAATGCTTCCGTCAACATGGGTTCCATACGCTCCTCCAACAAATTTAAATAATTATCCGCATTTAGGTTATTAGCAAAAAACGGTGGAGCAATTATTTTATTATCTCCCATCGATTGGGGCTGGTATCTCGATAGTTCACTTATACTAACCATTAAATTAAGTTAAAGTGCGTACAAAATTATAACATTAAGAGAAAAATAAATAAAAAGCAGTTTACCTACACATAAACACAATAAAAAAAATCAAGTAGTCACACCCAAAATTGTGTCATAAATAAATCAGAATAAAAATCGTAACACCAAACATGTGGCCCCTTAAAACCGATCATGCTAGTCTTTAAGTAAATAAGCACATAAAACATTAAGGCAAACTAGGGTACATATAATATACAACAACAGTACAATAAGGTAAATGCAAAGACAAAGAAAAAAATAGACAAGGCATTTACACGTACACAATTCTTTAGTGACTACTAAAGCACAAAATACCTACGTAAAATTACAACAAATTACATATAAAGAGATATCCATTCGCAGGCAACAATTCTACTTAAACAAACTGACACAAGAAAACTCATTAAAACAAAGCCTTACAAGGGTAAGTCGTAAATAGATCATAACATCGTGACCGACATATAAGTGTGCGTGCGTTAGAAAAATACAGAGCCCCTTTCTCAGGTAACATTCATCTATACAACAATAAAAACAATAAAAATAAAATTCAAGGTGTTTAATGATCATCTGGATTCGGGAGTATGTAAACACTCGGCAATTGCATATTACAATTGTAACCAAGGTCTATCCTGTATCCATTCTCCAGACTCACCTCTACACAAATATAAATATAAACAACAAACAACAATGCTAATTCACCCAAATACAAGAGTGAGGGAGCCTTGTACTGTCTTTTATTTTATCAGATTTCAGCTTAATGAGTCCGCGTGCGAATCAGATACCTTTGTAAGTCAATGTTTGATTTTTAATACGTTACATAGTCTTGTAAAATTACTTGCTGCGAGCTTTCACTTACATAAAAATACCTATTTACACTTCAATATATTCCCTTTAGTTAAACACTTTACCACCAACACCACGAGTTAAGATACGTGGTTTAAAACTCGGCGGCGCGGCGATTAATAATAGATTAATTTTTAGAAAGATTTACATTAAAAGATACATTAAAAAAAAGAACGAATTAGCGTTTTAGTTTTGATAAAAGGTACACGACAAGATATTTATAGACCGAACGGTTTACAATAGGAGTTTCTAATTAAAACAAATCAAACCGCCCGGCTCAATCAAACCTTCAACAGCAACTGCCTTTCCGTCCGATTTCAAACTAACTATATTTACCCCCGAAAATCAACCCCAGTTATTTCAAGTAATAACAAAAAAAGAAACAAGAAATTATTTCGTGGGAATATTTTTCGCTTTCCTAATAGAACGAAATCTTAATTTTAAAAATATGCATTCGTCCGTAACAAATCCTATTTAATATCAAATTTCCTAGTACCAAACAAAGACGGCTTTGGTTTCAGTGTGTACCGACGTAATTAATTATTAAACTAGTGACATTTTTACATCAAGAATGTGCGCATATAAATTTCCAATGATTTGTTACGCCCCTTCAGTAAAGCATTTTTTAAGCGTACACCTACTAGTTAAACCCCATGTGTTTTTCAACCCTTAGCCAAATATCAGTTACATACATTCCCACATTTCTTACATAAAAATACATAAAATAAAATATTCCGAAACCATTAGTAAATTACGACGTATTATCAAGATATTAAAAATTCACCAATTATCTTTTCTATCGCGGTAACAATGGCGATTTGACAAACGTTTATTACGTTTTCAAATCAGCGCGCTTCTATAAAATACCAGTAACACAATTTCAGCATTTTCAAAATTTGAAGTACGTCAGTGCTGTCGCCCTGGAGTTATCGTTGATACAGACACACACACACGCGCGCGCGCACACACGCACACACACACACAACACATAAACGTACATGGACACGCACACGCACATGCACACGCACTCGCACACGCACACATAGACGCAGACGCACACGCACACCCACACGCATACGCACACGCTCACGCACACGCACACGCACACACACGCACTCGCACGATCACACGAACACGCTCACGCGTACACACGCAAACGCACATGCGCACAAGTAATGAATAAACTAATGAAATCCATGCTCATATTTAGTAGAAGTAGCTAGATTTGATCACAGTGTACAAGTAAAAACGATTCTTAAATCTCCTTTTAGAAATACTAATACCAATAGCTGATTTCAACAAAATTTTCAGTAATATCTATTTTGTACTAAAAGAACATTTTAATGCAATAGACAACGTACTTTTTTATTTTGAACTGTTTTAATTACATGTTTAATTCAGCTTTCCCAAAGATCACTACATCCGAAGAACAACCCAGCCCAAATTTACGGCCGAATTATTAGTCGAAGCGAAAATTATTAAATAATGACTATATTAGTAATGTTTAGAAAATTCGTAAAAAAAAAACTATAAAGCACAAGTTAACATAGAAAGGTAGTAAAAAAATAAAAATAACACTGGGATTTTTTAACAAAAAATTAACAGTGCTAAAAAAGCATCAAACAACGTTAAATATAAATGAGAAAAACTCTTACTAGTCATAAAGAAATTGGGCAAATATTTGTTGAATACTACATGATATTACAGACCTACTTTTTTTTTAAGTGTCTAAATAATTGAAAAAATAGTTGCAAATAGAATTTCAAACATTTAAACGAATTTTATTTATTTTCATATTCTCAGAAAAACAGTACTGGGTAGTTGTTTGCCTTTTTGTTTTATTTATTTTTATTGTTTTTTTGTGGACTGTAATTTGAGAATAAAGTTAGTATTACTTGGAAACATCTTCAGCAGAACGCGAGGGGTGTTTCCTTAAAGCTATACTAATTTTGTTCGAAAAGGAGGAAAGCATTTGAATATACCGAGAAAGTCGAGTGGTATTCGATCAGATTATATCATTTCTTTCTAATAATAAACAATAAAATCTAGTCTTAGAAATTGACTTATTTATTGTAATTATAAACTGCGCAATTATTATAAACTACATTAGTTACCGTACTTAGTTACTGTTATGACTGACATCTCACAGTTACTTTGATATATTTTATTAAAGGGAGCAATGAAAATACGAAATTGAAAACACCAAATCGAATATACCCCGTGGTTAAGGTAAACAAGCCGTGTTTTCATGAAATACATTCGTGATTGGTTCAAATTTTGAGAATAAGCAATGCTGATTGGTTAATGTTACAGAAATGATATAATTACTCAATGTATAATGTTGGCAATAAATGAATAACTAATTATTATAATATAAAAATAGGGGTGTTATACACAAATATCACAACTCAATTCTATATCACTGATCAAAATAACAGTATGTTCCGTTTTACAAAATTTCTGCAACCTTCTGTATTGTGACTAAAACCCCATTTCTGTGACAAAACTTTAGTATACCACTACAGATATACCAAATAGCACTAAACTTGGCCGAGTATGCCTTTAGCCATACACATCCTGCAAACTTGTTTTGAATGGCAGTGTATCGTAATGGTACGCCTTTCATAAGTTTAATATTACGGCCCTATGAACTTGCCCTGTATAAATATATTGGCATAAAGAATTTCGGCCCAGGGATTGTATACACATAAATTCACAGGTTAAAACTAAAAATCGTAATTTAAAGAACTTATGATAAAATAGTTTTCTTGATGATTGAATTAACAACTAACAGACAATTAGTAATTACAGCCAAAAATTAGTGGTTTACGTTAAAACACTCCTTACAGAAGTGAGGTGTTTCTTCACACTCATCACAAATTGTGATTTCTTGTGAAGCCATTTTTTTCCTTCTATAATTTTATCATTCTTTCAGAACATTTCATGTTGACCAAGTGTCTATTATCTTCTAAAGACAATATTACTTTTTCTCTAAATTGTGTAATATTTATACAGTCTAAATTTATAGAATTCTGCGCATACAGTTAGGGTTTAGCTCTATTATAAGTTTCTTGTACCACTTGTTACATCTTCGTAAGGCGTCGTTTTATGACGATAATTGGTCACTTACGTCAATTTTTCATATCACAGTCTACGATACTCTTTGGCTTAATTTGTTTATTTTGTCGCTTGTTTTTCTGTAACGACTGTTTCTTTTTTTCTCTCTCTCTCTCTCTTGACATTTTTCCCTTTACTGGTTTGCCGTTCCAACCTCCAATATTCCCTATTCTCCCATTCTACTTCGTTTACTCTCCTCTCTTCCATAATGTTCTGGACATATGTTTTCCATTTCCTTTCTGGTCTACCTCTTCTCCTTTTTCCTCTAGGTGACCAGTTCATGACTTAATTCATTCATTCAACGTGGACATACCATTTTAAAGTCCTGTTTTCCAATCGTCTTGTGATTGACGTTTCCACCCCCATCTCTCTCCAAATCTTTTCTGTTCGTTTTCTGTCTTTGAGTACCCACTGCAAGTTTCGTTGCGTGAAATCCAATTTCACTGTTTTCAGATTGTCTCATATTTTATTTGTCACGGGTCACAGTTCTCCACGTTATGTTGTTACACTTTCCACTTAGTAGTGAATATCCTCCTCTTCGTCTTTTTTGTGAGATTTCTATTCCAGATGATTCCATGGAGAGCTTTTATTGTTCTTTTTCCTTTTATAATTCTGTCCTCTACATCCGTTACAATTTTGACTGTATTGGTTATGACTGAACGCAAGTATTTATATTCCACACAAATCTTCATCGTTTCTCCTTCTATGTTCAATTCTGATGATTTTCCTCCAATACACATGCATGTCGTTTTATTGAAATTTATGGTAAGGCCGCATTTGATATACTCCTCCTTCAGCTTCCTAATCACGTATGACACGTCTTCCTCGTCTTGGGCTACGATGAGCTGATCATCAGCGAACATTAATGAGTGTAGTGTCTTGCCTCTAATCTGTAATCCCATTTCTCTACATTTCTTGTACCATTCTTCTAGGGCTTGTTTGGCATATATATTGAATAGTGTAGGTGACAATGTGCAACCCTGCTTCATGCCTTTAGTTACTTCTATTCTAGTTGTTAATCTGTTTCCCAATTTAACTTGTGATTCCCTACTTTGATGCAACATTTTTATCATGTTGATCCACTTTTCTCTAATGCCCATCCTTCTCATCGTATTCCACATTGAGACATTGTCATATGCTTTTTCGAAAGTTAGATGGGTCTCAATATTTTTTACTTTATTCTTTTCGATGCATGATCTTTGGGGTCTGAAGTCACTTTGTTCTACACTGTACTCTTCCATCTCTTATTTTATCTTTGACTTTATCACTCGTCTAAACAGTCTCACCATCGTTGGAAATATACTTATTCCTTTATAGTTTTGGCAGATTTTTTTATTATTCATTTATTATCATAGTTATTAATTTGCTTCCTCCACTTTATATTAGCTCTATCCTAACATTTCCTGGTCCTGCGGATTTATTGTTCTTACTTTGTTTGAGTGCTTTTTCTCTTTATTTCTTCCTCTTGTGCATAATTTCTGTTTCCTTCTTTTTCCCTTTGCTCTGTCATATATGGTTGTCTTTTTTATTGTAATTGGTCTCGTGATGTGGTCTTTCCATTTATGTGGTGTTATTAATCTTATGTGATTTTCGTTTTTTGTGTCTTGCCTTAGGTTGTGAATAATCTGCCATGCTTGTTTTGATTGATTGAATTCTATTGTGTTACTTATATTCCTGCACACACTGTCCCAATGTTCATTTTTTCTTTTTTTACTTGATCTTTTACTTTCGACATATCTATGTTTTATTATTTAGCCAATTATTATAGCATTCCTTTCTTTTTCTTACCATTTCTTCTAGTTCTATGCTAAAAGACTCGTTTCTTTTTATCTTTGTTCGTTCTATTCCTAAAGCTTCGTTTGCCGCCTTGTTGATACTCGGTCTTATATGTTCGTAGATTTCATTTGGGCTTATTTCACCCGCTATCTCTATTTTCAATTGGGTTTCCAGTCTAACCTTGTATAGTTTCTTTATACTTTCTTCCCTTAGTAATTATATTTTGTATATTGGGTCTTCCAGATTATCTTCTGTATTTTCCTGTTGTTCTTTCCCTGTTGTCTTTACTACGTAAACAAGTAGTCCTGTTACCATTCTATGGTCTGATCCGCACTCCGGCAGTCTGTACACTCTTACATCCTGTATTTGCATCTTCCAGTCTCATCTAACAATTATTAAGTGAATAATTGATTTGAGTCCCCCTTGTTGGATGAATCCAAGTGTATTTGTGAATGTCTTTCTTTTCGAAAAAGGTATTGGCTATCATCTACCTATGTACTCCATATAAAGAAAGTGGCTTTTTCCCATTTTCATTTACTACCTCTTCTCCATATCATCCCACTCTTGTATCGTTTATTTTTCTTCCAAGCCTGCTGTTCATGTCTCCAATTACTATTAGTTCATATTGTTTACTCACACTTTCTATTTCTTCATCAAGGATGAACTCGTGCGTCGTCGTTTATAGCGTATACAATACACATATGATTGTTATATTCTGCCCCTTTATTTTCATTTTTATTTTTAATAATCGCTCATTTACTTCTTCCCATTCCAGCATTTTATTTCTCAGTGTCTTTTTAACCAATATTTAAATTCCGCTCTTTACTCGTTCGTTCTTTCCTACCCCACACCATATATGGATATAATTTCCATATATTTCTTGACTTGTGCTTTTTCTTTGTTTCCGTCAATATCACCTTTTCTATTTCTATTATTACTTCTTTTTTCTTTGTTGCTAGACCTTGTATGTTCCACATTTCTGTCTTTAGAGTCTTACTCCTTCTTCTGCGTTTTGCATCGAGTTTGCTGGTTTGTTGTATTATTGGTTGAAGTCTAAAACAGGGCTCTGAGAGCTCCGCGCAGAAGTGCCCCCTCCCCTGTATCATATGGGGATCCCTCTATGTGAGGTGTGATTTTCCACCCGAGGATTTATTTTTCATCCTGCACATTCTGCTCTTAGTCCTTTATTTTTACATATGTTAGGATGTTAAGACCTAACGCTATAACTCCCGCTCTTGGAGGACCAGGTATTCCAGCCGCCCATTCTGGCTCAGGCGCTATTGGTTCTTCTGCCTCCTCCATCATTGGGAGAGTTTACTTTTCTGCCATTGACCGGTTTTCACTCGTATTCCTGAGATGGTTTTTTTAAAAAGGTGTTACTCCTCTAACCCTTACCCTTTTGCAACCTGGCTTGGAACAGGCTTTGGTGGGTTTGTAACGACTGTTCCTGCATTCAAATGGCACGTTGAAAGCCTTCGTACGCATCGTTGATCGCGCCATTTTATAATTTTTATACCTTCTAAGGATCCTTTTGAAAAATCATACCTTCTTTATGCAGTTTAGCCTACTGTTAAGCATATATTTTCTATTTGAACGTAATGTGCCTACAAGATGTGTCTTCGCTTCCAGTAAGTAATAAGTTAATGGCACACTAGTGTAGAAATGATCTACCAGCAGCGTTCTACCTTCATTAAGAACATCTTTTACGAGATTTAGTAAATCGCATTGTGAAGCTAATTGTTTTCTATCTTTGATAGCATTTTTCCTACAAGTATGTATATTGCATATATATTGTATATCCCTTCTCGGTGCACAATTTATACAATTTAGTAAGATATAGGTACCGCTTGGATGGAGTATGTTAACGGGAACAGCATTATTTTTAGGTAAATCGAAAGAAAATAATGTACTTTTAGACCAACAGTCAGAAAGTTCTGGTACTTTCACTCCACCCATCCATTCAAGTAGACCTACAAAGTACTTTATTTCGGCTGGATCGGTGAGCACCCATTCATGTAAGTTGGAAGTGAGATATCACGCACTATTTCTAGAGTTATAGTGTTTGTATAAATTAAGTGTTTCAGAGTATTTCAGACAACTCTTTGATTTTTTAAATTACTCTACAAACACTCTCACGCACGCATATTTGCCTTCACGCACACATGAACGCTTGCACGCACAGACTCACGTACGCATGACCACACGCACACAATTCGAAAAGGGTCTAGATGGTTTTCAAAATGCTGATCCGTCGAAAGCTTAAGATATATTTATTTTTACGAAAACAGTACTTTTACTTTAATTTTAAGGAATCGTCTAATTTTATAAATATAAAGAAGATTTCAATTGGATTTTCTTTGCAGTATTTCTGTTGGTCGCGTTAATTGCTGTTATACTTGACACGTATAAAAATTTTGTTCAATGTATTTCTGTTATATCAAGGAACAGTGAAAAAGTGGCGCTTCCACATGCATTCATCTTTATCAAGATGTGTATGGATACTCAGTCCGCAACCCATTTTGTGAATTTGTTTCATATAAATCTCATATCAAAAGCTAGTTTTACGGTTGTATAAACTCCAATTAGTTGTCGTACTGCCACCAACCCCGCTTAAAGTTGCAAAGTGTCAATAACATTTCTAAATTTTGTTGACGATGTTCCTAGGTTTTGATTTACCGTCCTAAGTGATATGCACCATTTTACTTGGAACGCATCACATTAAAACGAATACTCCATAATGACTTAGAGCATAGATTGTCTATGACTGACTGTTGCAAACTTAACTTCACATTTCATGTTAAATTACTAATAGTTTCATAGACCATGTACTTGGTTAATAGTAGCCAAAACCTGCATTTGTCTCTAGAAGTTTTATTTCCTTTTCCCTCAAACGATTTACATAAAGATGTAATGTCTCATGAAATAATTGGAATATGTATTTAGTTGATATGGCCCTGTTCTTATTTCAGCTCCTCGACACTGATTTCAAATCCGCTTTCAGTTTTTGGATATCTAGAATAGCTTTTTCGGCATTCGTTTTTAAAATGATCCATATCTCCAATACGGTTAATGCAAACGGTAGTGTATACATACTCTGAATCCGGGCATCGAGAATAGTTCAAGGACATTCGTAATTGCACTTATCTCGTTTTATTAGAATGCAATGTTACGTGCTGATAACTAAACGAAATTATTTCCATAAATATGTTGTTGCAATCCTGTATCTTTTAGTAATAATTTTGCAATAAATTGTAATTCATACCTATTTACGTGCAACGTGAAATCTTTAGATATAGTAATTTTCGCTAGTCAGAGCAGTTGCGTCACTAATTTAATACTGTCATAGGACGCCGATGTTGTCAGATTGAGAAAAATAACAGTTTGACAATTGTCAAATCTCAGTTTCAGGGGTTATGTTTATTATTTATTATATTAGCGCTAACACACACACAAAATATCAGAAAATAAGTGTTATGTCAAATGTTTAATGTCAGAAACGCTTAACAACACCGGACAGAATAGCCAACCTAAATCAGTTCTAGCTGCATTCTCTCGTGCACAATAGGCGGGTTCTAAAGGTGGTAATAAAACAAAGTTAGTTATGACGCAACTGCTCTAACCCGTGAAAATTGGTATAGTTCAGAGATCATTGAACACAATGTCCTTATTTAGGTTTTATGGAACTTTTGAAAATTGGAGCACGCAAAAATTTGAATGTTCTGATTTATAATTAATTTTTTCGCCAAAAGTCATAGCAATTGAACTTTTCGTGTATTGATCTAAAGTGACATTTCTCAGCCACCGCTATGTTTCTATTTTATACAATTCTTATCAAGCTACAATATTTCATTACATACTAAATTTACACCGTAAAATCAAAATTGTAACGATATTCAATCATTTGGAGAAAAAAGAGCATATTGTATACGGCATAGAAGTGACTTGCGTTACTCATCTGCTCTTGCTCGCCTCACCTCGTTCGGAGATCAAATTAATAAATTCGTCTCAAAATATGACACTTCTAAGCCTAATAAAAGAATGCAGTATTGTAATCCTATGTGATCCACTATTTGGTGTTTTTAAATTTTTGCCACTACACGTTTTTTGTTTTTGACAAATCTACAAAAACGAATGTCATTCATAATGCCGGTGTTTATATAGGCCAGGGCAGTCCAATTTGAAGAGCGGTTGCGAGGGCCGCATCTTAAAATATCTTCTTGCTTGAGCTTTCCAAGCTCCTTCAGCCACAATCGTGGATTCCCAGCATACATACATACATTTATATATGCATGGTGGGATTAATGATTGGCGTGGTCAGGATCGGAAGGAACAGAGTTATGGTTCTGAGGGGGAAACTAGTACCCCAGAATTCGCCTAAATAGCCGTACATGGTGTGCGTATACGCAGTGACCATGCCACTACATGTGTATGAGGAAAACCTCCTGGAAAAACCTCATAGAGGGTAGACAGTAACGGGAATCGAACCATTACCTCCCCAATGCTAAGTATGCCGTATTACCACACCTCTACTAACTCGGTGTTAATCAATGTGGTAATAAGTAACTTATCCGATAGGGAACGCTTGTATTTCGATTTTATACATTTCATGTTGTAAAAGCTGCATTCACAAGGATACATATTTCCCATCATTGAACTCATTATAAGACCCAAGTATTGCAAGCTGGGGTAACGTTCTCTTGGAGGTAACTTAGTCCAGTTCCACTTCGATTCTTCCGTGGTAAAAAGGATCTGACTGCAAATCATACAATTCCAGTTGAAGGTCTGCTCTGCTTACACTTTCAATAGCAACTGTAAATGGCTGAGTAAAAACAGAAAAGTCTGCTTCGATTTTTTTTTAAATCACAAACCGGTTTTCGAATATTCTTCTACAATTGTGTCAATATATTTTACATGACTTACAAATGATATTTTCTCGAAATTCTTCATTTCCTCAAAGTGCTCTTTGCAGCATGGTAAAAAATGTAAAATCATCCTTTTCTAGTGAAGAATTGAAAAGCTTAATTTTATTTTTAAATCCTTTTATGTGGCAATATTCTGCTGCTCTATAAAATAATAAAATTTAATACGCATTACATTACAAAAATAAATGAAAATACTTACTTTTGATTCATTTTAATCGTAAATGGTGAAAATATAGAAATAAACACGAACCAAACATGGGTCTAACTAACCTCAAATACACTGGTACAAATGAACTAATAGTGCTTTTGACCAAAAATTCGTATTGCCAACCTACATTAATATCCTTAAAGTCAGCTTTACTAAAAGTAAATGCGCTTTGGCATGAATACGCTTAATTTTAAAGCCGGTTTAAATCTGACTTTACATTAAAGTCGTTTTTAACTAAAGTCGCTTTAGAGAATTGATTATGAATACGGCTGTAAATCAATAAAATAAAATAACGGTTATAAAAATACTCTCTATTCTTTAAATGAAAGGCGATCGTTAGATTCAACAAGACATCGCACTACATTCACACTTCAAAACACACGGTGTACAAATGAATAATATTTAATATAATTTTGAAAAGAAAATATCTATCATTGTGCTTTTGTTAAAGTAATTTTCTTTTGTCTATAGGTAGAAAAAATAGTCCTGATTTCACCATGACTGTCTCAATTCCCCCAAAATGTGATATCTCTAAAACGGATACAAACGACAACGAAACATGCTGTACAAATAAGGTGAGTGAAGTTCTTTAACCTCTTTCTTGAAGCTATGCTTTCTCTTTCTCTTTTAATTACATTTAGATAGGAATTTCTTAAATAACTTTTTTCTATTGTTTCGTTTCGCACATTAAATGTTTTATTACAACAGATACATATGTAAACGTTAGCGAATTATCGTTATATAAACTTACTGTTATGGTCAAGTATTTATTATCATGTACCTTATTTTTATATTAACACTCTTAAACGAACCAAAACTATAATAACTTTTGTAGTAGATATTTCCCTTATTTTAAAAATGCTACCAGCCATTTTTTTATTTAACAATTATTTTAACTAATACAGGAAAATCTTAAAATAGTAAGTATAAATAAAAGCAATTTACTTTCTCTACAAATCTCATTAGAAGCTAAGAAGTTTATACGTGCTACCGTACCAACTATCTGTTTATATAACAATTTTGATTATGAACTTGATTCGTTTATAAAGACATTACTACACTTTTTATACATTTCTAGGTGAGAAGGAAAGTCAACACTTTTTTCACTATTGCTAAATCAACTTATTACCTCATTTTACGACGTTTCACAGTTTCGCCGAAACGGTCCGTGTGTATTTGTGTGTGTGTGTGTGTGTGTGTGTGTGTGTGCGCGCGCGTGTGTGCGTGTGTGCCTGTGTGCGTATGTGCGTGTGTGCAGGGGCACCGACTTAGAGAAATCTGTGTGGGTGCTGACAGGGGGGCCTGGGGGTGCCCGACTGTGTGAGTGTGAATACACAGTTTTAGCAGCGCTCCCAATTGGTACAAAACAGTTATTTTTTGTATTGTAGTTTGAGTTACAATCGTTAATTTAAGAGAGTACATTCCTGTTCTTCTTTACTTGTGGGTTCTTTTCTTAGATAGGATAGCCGAGAATTAACATGGGCCTGCGGGTTTTCATCCTAAATATATATGCTAATTTTTTTGTTGGGGGGTGGGCTGAGCACCCACAACGGCACGCAATACAAATAAGTAAAGTAACTTTTAATGTAATATCTTATATTTTAATTAAAATAGAGGTAATTCTTGCAAATATTAGTTTATTCCGCAAATGCGAAATAAACATAATCTTAACCTAACATATTAGTAAAATGTCTCCGTAAAAGAGCAGAACTTCATTGGCATTGGACTTTGCCTATGGCAAATGCTTCCAATCGCGAAATCAGTTCTATAACATCACCTTTAAATCTATATTTCACTGAATTTACAGTAACGTCGACGATTTCACGGAATATCTGTCTGTACATATCTTCTGCCCTCTCAAAAATATGTGGAGCACTGCTATCATCAAAACGTTTAACGTTTTGGCATTTTTCTCACCCGCCGTAAAACTGGTTCACAGATATTTAATTTAGTAGCTGTTTCTGCTGTTTCTTTCCACGAGCTTTGAAATTCATTTCTTTGAGAGATTAAACTTGCAGATAAGTTTTCCACGTAAAATTTAATGTTTTGGCAAAACAAGTATTTACTTTGAAAATCGGAATTCAGCTGTTCAACTCTATATAAACACACAAATTATTCTTTTCAATAAAAAGAAAAACTTACATTGATTTAAACTCGCAAGCTACCCACTCGCTTTACCGCCGATGCGGTAAAGTTTTCATAGATTTGATCCGTGCACACCATCTTGTTGGGCAGAACGGTCGTTGTTGTTGCAAGTTAAGTTGCCTCCATTTAGGATTTAAATTTGTTTAAATTACTAACATTTACATTTGATAAAAACACACGTTGTTTGGATAAGGTAGCTCAAGCAGCGTGATAAGAACAGTTTTCGTATTTTTCGTCAAGAAAAGTGCTTTTTTCGGTTTGCCTCGACGCGTGTGTCTTTTCTTATTATTACTATTATTATCATCGCAAGACGGAAGCCCTAAGAAGACCACTGGCCGGTGCAGTTTACTACTGCAACATATGGGGGTGAGTCTTCAAATCTTTATAACGTGTATACAGTTTCGGAAGGAACTAATCACTTCAATTTCTATGAAATTTTCAAAAGGGCGTTGTTTGCAAAATAAATAGTTAAATATAGTCCACTTCAGTCTCTTTCTTTGCGGCGACATTGCTGGTCCTTCGAGCCGGGTCAGAGCTTTGGCTAATTATTTAATTACAACCCAATACAGTTTAAGCTTTTTCAAGTGGGTGTCTTGTAAAGAGATAAGAACCGATATCAATTATTACATTAAATTGGTTTATGTTACAATCAAATCAATTTTGGCAAGGCCAAACCAACATAATTTCATTGTTATCTGCAACGGCACATCACCTTTATTTATTACGAACAATCGCATGTGTCCCTTAATTGTGTTCAATTTAAGCTATCATATTTTATTTTCTGTTTTAACAGAACAGAACAGAACAGCTAAAATTTATTTACATTATATAATCCGTTTACGAATCAATCTTAATTTAGTACATTTCAATTTTACATTACTTACTTTTTTACTTAAATTGGGTTGATCCAGTATCCTTGCACTTACAATACTTTCTTTCCATTTTCATTTACCTAATAGAAATTTTAAAATGTCTCTTGAAACAAGCAAAAAATTAGAGAAAAACAGAGCAACTTACGCTTCGCGTATTACAGAGATATATCGTTTGGGTGTTAAAGCTCAAGGCGAACCTGAATCCCGTGAAAAATTTCGAGTTGTTTACCAAAATTTACAGCCGAATCATGACAAATTCGATGAAGTCCATAACGAAATTATTATGTTAGTGGAGGACGACGACGAATTTTTATTACAAGGTGCTGTTCGTAGAGAAACTGATAATTTTTACAATGAGTGTAAGCCCATTTACAGCAAGATTGCTAAAGCGGACGAGGCAGCTAAGGTATTGCTCACGCCTACTAAACAAAAGGTTTCCAGCGATGCCGAAGCCGGGTTAAAATTACCAAAAATAACACTTAGCACTTTCAAAGGCGATCAAACCCTTTGGCCTACGTTTTTCGACTTGTATAAAAATCTGATACATCAAAACACTAAACTATCTAACGTAGAAAAATTACAAAATTTATTTTCTTACTTGGAAGGTGAGCCTCTGAAATTACTAAGTGGTATTTCAATTTCGAGCGACAACTATATGATCGCCTACAACAAATTAATTACTTGCTACGAGAATAAGCTACTTTTAGCATCCAATGCCTTAAATGCAATCTTATCGGCTACCTTAAGAACGGAATCTGAAAAGGATTTGCGAAATCTACTAAATACATTTTCTCAGTCTTTGGCAATTTTAAAAAAATCTTGGGATTTCATGCTTTTCCACATACTTTTGGAAAAATTAGACATTAACAGCCGAACCAAGTTCTAAATTCAATATAGTAAAGTCGATATCCCGACGTCACGATAACCTGTATCAATTTCTAGAAAGCAACTGCAAAGCACTTGAGCCGGTTCAACACTTTACTAGTTCCAAGTCGATGAAATCCATATCCACAGTCCCCAATCCCAATGCAAAAAATTCTCAAAAAATGTACAATAAGTCTACATTTTCACATTGTAATAGCGCGTCTGTTGCGTACTCTGATTCTGACCTAACTTGCTACCTGTGTAAAGAAGCACACGTCCTTTCCAAATGCCCCAAATTCCTACAAAAAACTCCTAATAAGAGAAACACATATGTGAGCCAGGAAAAATTGTGTAGTAATTGCTTACACCATTCTCATACCGTACGCCGTTGTAATTCTTCTTTTCGTTGCCGTACATGTCATTACACACACCATTCAATCCTGCATATTTCTAAACCTATTCCGGTTCCCAATTCTATTCCTGCCCACGATCCTGCTGCAAGCGTTGTGGCTGATAAATCCTCTGCACCATCCACTTCTTCCATTGGCCAGTCTACGACCGTTGCTAACACTTTCAATACTCTAACTACATTACTTTTGGCAACGTCAGTCGTAGATATCCACGACAGTAGAGGGGATTTTCAAAAGGTGCGTATTTTGATTGATTCCGGAAGTCAATCAAATTTCATAAGTGAACGCTGTTTCCGCCGGTTAAATTTACAAAGACGCCAGTTTTCAACTACTATTTTTGGTCTAAACCAAATGTCTTCGTTCTTCTCCAAGGGGGTTACCAATTGTACCATAAAACCTCAACATATTTCTGAACCGAAATTTAATTTCGACGCAATTGTAGCTCGAAGTGTTTGTTCTGACATACCTTCCTTTAACGTATAAATTAAAGAATGGGATCATATAAAAGGCATGCATCTAGCCGACGATAAATTCTTTCTTTCAAGTCCTGTGGATTTGCTTGTAGGAGCTGATGTGTTCAGTTAAATTTTGTTAAATGGTCGCATTTTTGGAGATGTCGGCCAGCCTACAGCTTTAGAAACCGCTTTTGGATAGGTTATTGTAGGTAAAATTAACAATCCAACCTCTGACACACACACACGCACGCACGCGCGCACGCGCGCACGCGCGCACGCGCGCACGGACGCACGGACGCACGGACGCACGGACGCACGGACGCACGGACGCAAGGACGCACGGACGCACGCACGCACGCACGCACGCACGCACGCACGCACGCACGCACGCACGCACGCACGCACGCACGCACGCACGCACGCACGCACGCACGCACGCACGCACGCACGCACCACGCACGCACGCACGCACGCACGCACGCACGCACGCACGCACGCACGCACGCACGCACGCACGCACGCACGCACGCACGCACGCACGCACCACGCACGCACGCACGCACGCACGCACCACGCACGCACGCACGCACCACGCACGCACGCACGCACCACGCACGCAGCACGCACGCACCACCACCACGCACGCACCACCACGCACCACGCACCACGCACGCACGCACCACCGCACGCACGCACGCACGCACGCACGCACGCACGCACGCACGCACCACCACCACCACACGCACGCACGCACCACCACGCACCACCACACGCACGCACGCACGCACCACCACGCACGCACCACCACGCACCACCACACACACACACACACACACACACACACACACACACACACACACACACACACACACACACGACACACACACACACACACGGACACACACACGGACACACGGACACACACAGGACACACGGACACACGGACACACACACGACACACGGACACACGGACACACGGACACACGGAACACGGACACACACACGGACACACGGACACACGGAACACGGACACACGGACACGGACACACGGAACACGGACACACGGACACACGGACAACGGAACACGGACACACGGACACACGGACACACGGACACACGGACACGGACACACGGACACACGGAACACGGACACGGACACACGGACACACGGACACACGGAACACGGAACACGGACACACGGACACACGGACACACGGACACACGGACACACGGACACACGGACACACGGAACAGGACACACGGACACACGGACACACGGACACACGGACACGGACACACGGAACACACGGACACACGGACACACGGAACACGGACACACGGACACACGGACACACGGACACACGGACACACGGACACACGGAACACACGGACACACGGACACACGGACACACGGACACGGACACACGGACACACGGACACACGGACACACGGACACACGGACACACGGACACACGGAACACACGGACACGGACACACGGACACACGGACACACGGAAACACACGGACACACGGACACACGGACACAGGACACACGGACACACGGACACACGGACACACGGAACACGGACACACGGACACACGGACACACGGACACACGGACACACGGACACAACGGACACGGACACACGGACACACGGACACACGGACACACGGACACACGGACACAGGACACACGGAACACGGACACACGGACACACGGACACAGGACACACGGACACACGGACACACGGACACACGGACACACGGACACACGACACAGGACACACGGACACGGACACACGGACACACGACACACACACACGGACACACACACACACAGACACACGGACACACACACACGACACACAACACACAGGACACACACACACAACACACACACACACACACACACACACACACACACACACACACACACACACACACACACACACACACACACACACACACACACACACACACACACACACACACACACACACACACACACACACACACACACACACACACACACACAACACACACACACACACACACACACACACACACACACACACACACACACACACACACACACACACACACACACACACACACACACACACACACACAACACACACACACACACACACACACACACACACACACACACACACACACACACACACACACACACACACACACACACACACACACACACACACACACACACACACACACACACACACACACACACACACACACACACACACACACACACACACAACACACACACACACACACACACACACACACACACACACACACACACACACACACACACACACACACACACACACACACACACACACACACACACACACACACACACACACACACACACACACACACACACACACACACACACACACACACACACACACACACACACACACACACACACACACACACACACACACACACACACACACACACACACACACACACAACACACACACACACACACACACAACACACACAACAAACACACAACACACACAACAACACACACACACACACACACACACACACACACACACACACACAACACACACACACACACAACACAACACACACACACAGACACAGACAAGACACAGACACAGACAAGACAAGACACAGAACAGACAAACAACAGACACAGACACAGACAAGACACAGACAAGACACAGACACAGACACAGACACAGACACAGACACAGACACAGACAAACAGACACAGACACAGACACAGACAACAGACACAGACACAGACAAGACACAGACACAGACACAGACAGACACAGACAAACAAGACAAGAACAGACACAGACACAGACAAGACACAGACACAGACACAGAACAGACACAGAACAGACACAGACACAGACACAGACACAGACACAGACAAACAACACAGACAAGACACAGACAAGACAAGACAAGACAAGACACAGACAAGGAAAGACACAACACAGACACAAACAGACACAGACACAGACAAACAGACAAGACAAGACAACAGACACAGACAAGACACAGACACAGACAAAACAGACACAGAACAGACACAGACACAACAGACAAGACAAACAGACACAGACAAGACACAGACAAGACACAACACAGACAACAGGGGGGGGGGGGGGGGGGGGGGGGGGGGGGGGGGGGGCCCCCCCCCCCCCCCCCCCCCCCCCCCCCCCCCCCCCCCCCCCCCCCCCCCCCCCCCCCCCCCACAGACACAGGAAAACAGACACAGAACAGACACAGACACAGAAACAAACACAGACACAGACAAAGACAAGACACAGACAACACGACACAGACACAGACACAGACACAGACACAGACACAGACACAACAGACACAGACACAGACACAGACAAGACACACAGACACAGACACAGACACAGACACAGACACAGACACAGACACAGACAGACACAGACACAGACAAGACACAGACACAGACACAGACACAGACACAAGACACAGACAGACACAACACAGACACAGACACAGACAAGACACAGACACAGACACAGACACAGACACAGACAAACAGACACAGACACAGACAAGACACAGACACAGACACAGACACAGACAACAGACACAGACAAGACACAGACACAGACACAGACACAGACACAACACAGACACAGACACAGACAAGACACAGACACAGACACAGACACACACAGACACAACAACAACACAACACAACAGACACAGACAACACGACACAGACAACACACACACACACACACACACACACACACACGAACACCTTTTTTTACCCATTCCAAACTCCACCTAGATTCTATTATCCCTAAATTCTGGGAAGTAGAGCAATTACCCTCAAAGACATTCCTTTCCCCAGAGGAAATAAAATGTGAACGCACATTTAAAGAAACGGTTACCAGAGACTCATCTGGGAGATTTGTGGTTACCTTACCTTTCAAAAATTCTGAACCTGACTTAGGGGACACCTGCCCCCAAGTTGTACGACGATTCCTAATGATAGAAGACAGATTATTAAAAAATCCCGAATTATACCTAGCATATTCCAATTTTATGAAGGATTATTTAGATAATGGCCATATGACGCTTATTCCGCCAAATACGAATTCTTCTCCTTCCTTTTATTTACGCCACCACTGCGTACAAAGAAAAGAAAGTACCACTACAAAGCGTCACGTAGTATGGGACGCGTCTGCTAAAGGACCTACGGGTTTAAGTTTAAATGACACTTTACTTCCAGGGCCCAAACTGCAAAAGGATATGTTTTCACTTTTTCTTATTTTTCGAATACATCCTATCGTATTTATCGCGGATATTAAACAAATGTTTCGTCAGATTTTGATCACGATTTCGCATAGAAATTACCAAAAAATTCTTTGGCGATTTTCGCCTGAGGATACTCTGTCTGAATGGGTTTTAAGTACAGTCACTTTCGGTTTGAATTGTAGCCCGTATTTAGCTATGCGCGCTCTCAACGAACTTGCCGATCTCGAGGTAGATCGTTTTCTACAAGCTAGTAAGCTTATAAAAAATCAAATTTATGTCGATGATATCATAGGAACTTCCTTTTCTGTTTCAGAAGTCAAGCCCTTTCCTTACAAGATGAGTTAATTAATCTACTCAAATTAGGGGGTTTTGAACTCCGTAAGTGGGCTAGTAGCGGCTGTCCCAAATTCTGATCGCCAAATGACACTGTCATTTGACAAAGAGGAACCGCGTTACTTAAAGGTTTTAGGTCTTCATTGGCAACCACGTTCAGATTCATTTTCTTATAAGTACCAAATCGGTGATAGGCCCCTAACAAAGCGCACTATTCTTTCAGATATAGGGAGAATGTTTGATCCATTGGGCTTTTTATGTCCTATTCTTCTTGCTGCCAAATGTATTATGTAACGGTTGTAGGCTTCCAAGATAGACTGCGACGATAAGCCCGATCAAAATATTACTGACTCATGGAGTCAGAGCTGGCTTCAAACTTCGTCGCGTATTATTAGATCATTTTCAAAGATGCGAACTTCACGGTTTTTGCGACGCGTCAATGATGGGCTATGGTGCAGTAGTTTATTTTCGAGTTCAAACTAACGACCAGATTTCTGTTTTCCTTGTTTATGCCGAAAGGAAGGTTGCACCTTTAAAATCCCTAACCATTCCTAAACTCGAGCTCACTTCCGATAAACTTTTAGCGGACCTTATTTCTTTCATAAAAGAATATATGCAGAACAAATTATTTTCGACGAAATTACTGCATGGTTGTACTTTCGTGGCTGAAATCGTCTCCTAGTCGCTGGAAGACTTTTGTGGCGAACAGGGTAAATCATATCCAAGAGACTGCTCCATACGCCACATGGTGATAAATCCCATTAGCTTTAAACCCTGCAGACTGCGCTGCTAGAGGGATGGTCCTTTTAGAACTACTAAAAAATGAATTATGGTGGAATCTTTTCTTTCGATGCCTAGTACAGAATGGAGGCATGAGGTTACATTTAATATTCCTCCCTTAAATATTGATGACATCTCTAAAGAAGAAAAGCAGTCCGATTTTAATTTACTTATCAAAGACAATGTTCTTGATCTACTTCTTGAGAAGTTTTCGTCACTTTCAAAAATTCAAAGACATTTAACATTCTGTTTTCTCGTCTCTATTAACTTCAGGTGAGGTGCTGATGAACGATTAGTTAGTCCTCCTACCCCTGATGAACTACATAAGTGTATACTGTGCCTCGTAAAACATGTGCAATCGTTGGCATTTTCCGAAATAATTGAAAAAATTATTCACTATCGATTGTTACCTAAACCGTTCCGGAAGCTCACACCTTTCCTGTATCCAGATGGGTTCCTCAGGGTGGGAGGCCGCCTTAGAAATTCCGATTTAGCCTATTCGGCTAAGCATCCTTTGCTTTTACTTGGTTCCCATCGACTCACCACGCACCTTATTGCGCATACCCACAAGCAATATTTACATCCGGGGATGAAAACCCTACGTAACTTAATTTCGCAACAGTTCTGGATTCTGTCAGCACGTAACGCCATTCACAAAATTGTTTCCAGCTGTTCGCATTGCTTCAGAGCACGCCCCAAATTTTATGCCCCTCTAATTATGGGAGACCTGCCTACGCCTAGAATTTCTCAATTAAAACCTTTTTCTCATGTGGCCATTGATTTTTGTAGACCATTTTTTATAACTGTTTACAGATCCCGCGGGGCAAAGGTTTTCAAAGCTTATGTCTGCGTTTTCGTTTGTATGGCCACAAAGGCCGTATATCTTGAACTCACGCAAGTACTATCGACAGACAGTTTTATTGCCGCTTTTCGCCGTTTTCTGGCTAGAAGAAGTACCGTTTGTCCTTGTTACAGCGATAACGACACCAACTTTGTTGGCGCGACCAACCTTAGCCAAACAAGCCTCCGAGACTATCTTTTCTTTGGAATTTTAGCCCCCCTTCGGGCCCTCATTTCAACGGCTTGGCTGAAGCGGGTGTTAAAATGGTCAAGGCGCATCTGCTAACTGTAATGGGTGAACAACGTTTAACTTTCGAGGAATTGTCTACTCTGCTTTGACAGATAGAATCCGTTCTAAATTCGCGCCCCTTCTGTGCCCAGAGTTCGGATCCTAATGATTTGGAGCCGCTCACTCCGGGGCATTTCATAACCTTATCGCCTCTAAATTCTAGTATTCCCGATCCAGACATATCAAACATTAACGTGAAACGCCTCTCCCGCTGGCAGCTTATACAGCGACTTCACGCTGATTTTTGGAAAAGGTACTCCAGAGAATACTTGCATACTTTGCAACAACGTGAAAAATGGAGCAATTCGGTTAACGAAGCCAGCCTAAATGACCTAGAACTTATTAAATCCGACATAAAGGTTCCTGTAAATTGGCCACCTGGGCGAATTGTTCAGTTACATAAAGGTGATGACGGACATGCCCAAGTGGTAACTGTCCAAGCTGCTAGTGGGCGTTTCAGAAGACCAGTATTAAAGCTGTGCCCTCTGCCTAGTGCCTAATAGCAATTAATTTTTTTTTCTTTTAAGAAACTACTTGCTTATGTTTAATTAAATTGATTATAAAATTTTCTTCTTTTTATGCTTATTACATAAATATTTTATTCTTTTTTGGCTTAAAACACAAGGTGTTTTGGTGGGCGGCTTATGTTGTTGCAAGTTAAGTTGCCTACATTTAGGATTTAAATTTGTTTAAATTACTAACATTTACATTTGATAAAAACACACGTTGTTTGGATGAGATAGCTCAAGCAGTGTGATAAGAACAGTTTTCGTATTTTTCGTCAAAAAAAGTGCTTTTTTTTGTGTCTGTGTCCGTGTCCGTGTCCGTGACCGTGTGCGTACCGGTGCCTGTGTCTGTGCCTGTGTCTGTGTCAGTGTCTGTGTCTGTGTCTGTGTCTGTGTCTGTCTGTGTCTGTGTCTGTGTCTGTGTCTGTGTCTCGTCTCTGTCTGTGTCTGTGTCTGTGTCTGTGTCTGTGTCTGTGTCTGTGTCTGTGTCTGTGTCTGTGTCTGTGTCTGTGTCTGTGTCTGTGTCTGTGTCTGTGTCTGTGTCTGTATCTGTGTCTGTGTCTGTGTCTGTGTCTGTGTCTGTGTCTGTGTCTGTGTGTGTGTCTGTGTCTGTGTCTGTGTCTGTGTCTGTGTCTGTGTCTGTGTCTGTGTCTGTGTCTGTGTCTGTGTCTGTGTCTGTGTCTGTGTCTGTGTCTGTGTCTGTGTCTGTGTCTGTGTCTGTGTCTGTGTCTGTGTCTGTGTCTGTGTCTGTGTCTGTGTCTGTGTCTGTGTCTGTGTCTGATCTGTGTCTGTGTTTGTGTCTGTGTCTGTGTCTGTGTCTGTGTCTGTATGTGTGTCTGTGTGTGTCTGTGTCTGTGTCTGGTCTGTGTCTGTGTCTGTGTCTGTGTCGTGTGTCTTGTCTGTGTCGTCTGTGCCTGCGTCTGCGTCTGCGTCTGCGTGCGTGTGCGTCTGCGTTGCGTCTGCGTCTGCGTCTGCGTCTGCGTCTGCGTGTCGTGCGTCTGCGTCTGCGTCTGCGTCTGCGTCTGCGTCTGCGTCTGGTCTGAGTCTGAGTCTGCGTCTGCGTCTGCGTCTGCGTCTGCGTCTGCGTCTGCGTCTGCGTCTGCGTCTGCGTCTGCGTCTGCGTTTGCGTGTGCGTGTGTGTGCGTCTGCGTCTGCGTCTGCGTCTGCGTCTGCGTCTGCGTGTGCGTGTGCGTTGCGTCTGCGTCTGCGTCTGCGTCTGGTCTGAGTCTGAGTCTGAGTCTGCGTTTGAGTCTGCGTCTAAGTCTGCGTCTGCGTCTGCGTCTGCGTCTGCGTCTGCGTCTGCGTCTGCGTCTGCGTCTGCGTCTGCGTCTGCGTCTGCGTCTGCGTCTGCGTCTGCGTCTGCGTGTGCGTGTGCGTGGGTACGTCTGCGTCTGCGTTCGTCTGCGTCTGCGTCTGCGCCTGCGTCTGCGTTTGAGTCTGCGTTCAGTCTGCGTCTGCGTCTGCGTCTGCGTCTGCGTCTGCGTCTGCGTCTGCGTCTGCGTCTGCGTCTGCTGCGTCTGCGTCTGCGTCTGCGTCTGCGTCTGCGTCTGCGTCTGCGTCTGCGTCTGCGTCTGCGTCTGCGTCTGCGTCTGCGTCTGCGTCTGCGTCTGCGTCTGCGTCTGCGTCTGTGTATGTACCTGTGACTGTGTCTGTGTCTGTGCCTGTGCCTGTGGTTGGGTGGCTGCGTGCGTACGTTCGTCCGGGCGTGCGTGCGTCCGTGCGTGCGCGCGTTCGTGCGTGCGCGCGTTCGTGCGTGCGTGTGTGCGTGGGTGTGTATTTGTTCGTGCGTGGATGTGTGTGTGCTTGTGTGCGTGTGTGCGTGCGTGTGTGCGTACATGGGCGCGTGTGCTTTCATGTGTGTGCATATGTGAGCATGCGCGTGCGTGCGTGTGTGATTTTGGTAGGTATGCGTGTGTGTGTGTGTGTGTGTGTGTGTGTGTGTGTGTGTGTGTGTTACGTGTGTGTTGCGTGTGTGTTGAGTGTGTGTTCCGTGTGTGAGCGTGTGCACGTGCGTTCGTTTGTGCATGTGAGAAAGTAGAAGACGAATATTACGAAAACGAAGTATTTATGGATATAGTTACAGTGTCCTTAATTATTAACGTTGGAAATAGTACTGATAGTGATCGAATTGCTGCAAATTTAATGGTGTTTATTAAGAATTACTATTTTTTATTAGTTCACAACTAATATATTTCATCATATAAACTTTGGCCTAAAATATTATATTTTATGTATTCAAATCCGAAATAACAATCACTCTGTATTTATTTTATTATTTGACTGTTTCTTTAATGGTTATTATTGTTATAGCATAATATTATTGATAATATAATTGCGCTTTTTTTATATTGTGTACCTACTAACAGGGAAAGTAATAAATTATAATTTGTCCTGCACCAACTTGTATTATTTGCTAGTAGTACCTTACTACCTACTGTCCGGAGTGTACTATTGCCGGTACACACATTGAAATTCTATGATCTACGTTTCACCTGCGCGAGATTTCCAAGACTACGATGGACTGCCTGTACGCGAACCTTGTAATGTCAAGCACCGGCAGAGTTCCGGTTTCCAATGATTTGTTCCAAAAAGTTTTTCGGATTTTGTACAGGTATGTTACTGTAGCATTCCCAAATTAATGTCCCCTGTTGAAAGTATAATTGAGTAAAGCTATAGGTATATTAACAACAATTTAATATATTTTGTTGTTTTAAAAAAAAAAGTGGAAAATTTCCAAACGTTCTCTGAATGTGGTTGATTAATGTGTCTAGCTCAAAGAGAACATCGCTTACAAGAGGTTTTCTTCTTCACAGAATACAAAATTCTATGTGATGTAGCTTAAGGATATTGGTCTTTAATTTGGCAAATTATATTGTTGCATCTATAGGTTTTCCAACGAATGTAATTTACAAGACTCATTTGATTACCTTAGCTTGAAAGTTGACTATCTGTCTCAGTCCCATCTTGCGACAAAACATTTTTTAGAGATTTCAGTGTTCATAACTCTAATTGACCTCAAAATTCATCTACTACTAATTCTGCTAGTCATAATGCAGAAGCATTTGCTATTTCACGTAATCTCACACAAACGATTTCCGAGCCCAGTGGAATCCTTGATGACCCCAACCCTACTCCACATCTTCTAGACCTCTTACTTATGCACTTGTTTATAAATCATCAGTTCTTTTGCCACTAGGTTTATTTGGCCATTGTCTAATAGAAATATCTTCTACTGTCAAAAATTCCTCTGTTGTTCACAACACTGCTGGAACCTTGTGGTGTTTTAAGTGAGCTGAATGGAGTTGTACATACCCAAAAAATTAAATCATGTTGATCATTTTTGTTTTCATTTTTAATTTTTTTCTTTGATATTATTTAAAATGAATCAATTTAATCATAATCAGCATACTTTTATTTTGAATATTCTTTAAAAAAATACCTACATATTGTATGAAATGAAGTCTACTGGAAACGTTAATTGTTTCATTCGGCGCCTTGATTTTCCTACAGTGTTGGTTTTGGTTTTGGTAATTCTCCTTGAATGTCGGATTCGTTGATATCGTATAATTCTTCAGTCTTCACAAACTTGTTAGTATTCATTGTGTTTTTGAGATAAACAACCTCAAAACATCTTTCTTCCAAAATCTTTTATATTTCCGCTAGATAATGAAGCACATATGTTTTTTCCTTCAATTCTACCAATACCAAGTCTCCTTCCAATGTAGTGGAATTTTCTATCTCTTTTTCCTGTTCTATTTGCATACATTGACTTATTTTTCCAGATAATCGTCTTCACCACTTTTGCAGTCATGCAAAGGTATTTCAGTATTGTCATCATCGTCTGAACTTTCTGCAAAAACTTCTTTGGCCACTTTTTGAACTTGTTTATTGACTTTTTTGGCCCGTCTCTTTAAATATTCCATTTCGATCTCATTTTATTCGGAGGTTTTCGTTAATATTCTGGATTTTCCCTTCTTTCTTGTTCCTTTGGTCTTTCTCGATGCCGCCTCTGGATACGGTGTTATCATTGCAGGACTCATACAAATTTCCTGCCTTGGAGCAGATAATGTTGAGGTTGATGCGATGGTCCAGGTTCGTTAAAATTTTCAATCTGCAACTTTATTTCCATTGTCAGTTTCTGGTCGATCTGTTAAAAAGGCACTTAGAAATTCTGCTTAGCCAAATATTTCCGTATTGAGAAGACAAATGCCTGTTATACTTTGTAATGTTCTGTTGAGTAAACGCTTTTGCATAGACCTTCCCAACAATTTCTGCTATTTTGAAGCATCCGTTCAGTGTGGGATGGAAATGTGAGTAGTACAAGTCCATTGGACTTTGGGAAATCAATTACGGGAATGGAGATATGGACTTCAGGATTATCCAACTGTAATAAAACTGAGTTGTGCTTGGATGGCTTTACATGATCGATGAAGTGTCTCATGTACGGAATACATTTTTCTTCGTTAGTCCAACCTGAGGGACTGGTAATCGTACCTGGTGGAAAAATTAACATTGGTAGTACATGGTTACTTACAGCATTTATACCAGCAATCATAGTTAATCATAGTTCTCCCGAAGGCATGAGCTACAATACGCGGTGAAACATAAGTTTCGTCAATATAATAAATGTTGTTTGTTGGTGGAAATATGTATCTTTTTTGGCAGGCTTTAAGTATTCATCAACGTTGTTTTTGTTAAAACTGGTTAAATGGGATAGATTAGTTGCATCTGCTTTTCGTCGTCGTTTCAAAACCCATCAAGCCACTTTCTGTCCGCTTTTTTCTCCACCGCCCATTTATCCTACATTTTTTTGTTATTCTTATTGGCACACTGATCGCACAAATTTCTTGTTTATTTAAACCATGCGAGAACAGCAAATATTCCTCTAGCTGCTTGTCTTCTGCCACCTTTTTAAAGCATTTGTAGCTGAATATTTGAAGCCAGGTTTGCCCGATTTGCGGTATATCTTGATGTGGCGAGCTGTTGATTTACTAATCTTATGCAGCGCTGCTGTATCTCTTAAACTTTCGTTATTATGCAACACAGAATTTATGGCTGAAGGTTGCAACCATCAACGGCTTCCCTTTTCTTTCCTCTTGTACTACGAAGCATCTTGCTGAAACAACAAAATAAGTAAATACGTAAAACTACCAAAATTTATTACTGTATGTATCGATACATTCTAAATACATAATATAATTTATAAAAAGTTGAGCGCATATACCTTGGGACTGTCCCAAGGTTCGTGCAGATTTCTGTCCCAATGTACGTGTTACGCATCTGGACTGATTTTTCTCGATATTTTTAGGTTAGAAAATTCAGGTTTTTTATATTAATTACCAAAAGAATAAGACTTACATAATTCAATTTTCCAAAAAATTCTTCTTCCCATCCGCAACAAACATAGTCCGTAAGTAAAAATCATGCAGTTGAAACCCAAAGCATTCACAAAAGCATGTGTACGTTCTCATATCATCAAAGCCACTGAGATGTGAAACTATCTGCACACGATTGAGACTACATTTGACAATTGTTTCTCTCTGACAATAGAGGGAGTATTTAGCCCTTTTGTCCCAAAGTACATACGACTTCCTGTTTGCCTTACTATAGCGCATTATAGTGATTATAACCTACTTTACAACAAAGATATATTTTTGTATAAGTGTAATTTACAGTGGCAAAGCGTGACATTTTTTGATGGGTGGACAGAAATTATGACGAATGTAATAATATAACTTTTAGAATCATGTAGGATTAAAAGTAAAACACAGAAGGCTCATATAAAATGTTTATAAAAAATAAAATATAAATACTAAGAATAATAACAAACGAAAAGCAATAATATAGACACCGTAAAACGGGGCTACTTAGTCACCTTTTGGACATATTTTACTTTGTAACTTTTTTATTTTCTCGATTTTTGGCCTGAAAAAAATGAAGTATACAAAGTAGTCCCGTGGGGCTACTTTGTCACCTTCTTAAAAATGCTTTTGAAATGCGTATAAAGGGCTAAAGTGACAAAGAAACCCCAGACATCCCCGGACAAAAATTATATGTATGTGTATATTTTTTTAATCTTTAAATGAGATTTTAGCCTTTTTTTTTCAAAAAAAATTTTTATTGTACAAAATACTTCAGTTCAAAGAAGAAAATAACATTCACAAACTTTAAATACCTTAAAAAAGTTCTGTAACATTTACAAGAAAACTTAAATAATATTCTTTTTTTTTTCACTTTCATTAAAATAACTTAAAAATGTTCTGTCACATTAATAAGGACACTTAAATAATATTCTTTTTTGGCACTTTGGCCCACTATAAATTACTAAATCACAAAAACTTTCCCGGAAAAAGTTTCAGGGGACGAATTCTTCACCTTCATCTATCTGGAACGGATCTTCATCTGCTGAATCATCGTCGCATACTTCACGTACAAAATAGGGGTCCTTACTGTTTTCGTTGCATACGCCACAAATGCATTCGTGGCACTTGCAGCATTGTAACCAGTCCACACGCCTTTTGTAGTTTGTCTACCTCATTCTACAAATTCTGCATTTATCTTCTGTCTCTTTTATTCTCTCGGAAGCCCTTTTCTTGATGCTTGCTGCAGCTTCTTCTGCTGTATTTTCTTTTGAAGACTGCTTGCTTTCTTATTTCTTGTTGGTCTTTCTAGATTTATGAAAATCTGATGTTGATGGTGGCTGATCGACAGGTAGGTTTTCTGGGATGTCACCTGAATGATCTGCAGTCACAGATGAAGGCAAAATTTTCGTACCAGCTTCAACTATTTTCCCACTATTGCGTTTGGTGGACGGAGCAACACCTCTGTGTTCTTGCGATAGTTAAATAAGGTTTGTGTCCAGTAGACGCCCCACCTCTTCCTGCTGGACCGCAGCATTCGGCAACCTTTCTAAAACTTCCTGCGGATTACATGGAAAGAGTCCGGTGGCTCTAAAGCCAGACATTAAATTTTGGTTGACGTTGGGTTGAATCTGCGAACACATTCTGTTCAGCAGCAGAGGAAATTGTTCCTTAGGAATAGAACCAGGATAGCGGCTCTCTTTTCTCCACGTGTAAAATCACTCGCCACGTTCTCTTCATAGGTGCAAAAACTGCCACGTCCAAAGGCTGCATCAAGTGCGTGGCATTTGGTGTAAATATCCTGTTCCTGTGCAATCCTAATGACGTTTGGGGCGAAATGACTAGCCAGATTATCGCCCACTACGATGACTCTCTTCCCTGGTTGCCTAGTCCGTTGAATGTGTGGCACTAAAATTTGAGTAAACCAGATCTCAAAGAGATTGGCATTGGACCATCCACTTGGGCTATTTTTATAGACAGTCCCAGTAGGCCCACCGACACACCGATTTTCGTAAAGCAGTGTGCAGTTCCGCACACCATAATGCTGATTGCTGTTCTCGAGAAATTCTGAAGCCGTTTCACTCTTTTGCTATTCCTAGGAACAATGGTTTTTCGTGCTCCTGGGTCATCTGTAATATTTGTTTCATCGTGATTATATATATATATATATATATATATATATATATATATATATATATATATATATATATATATATAAAAACATTGTTAGAATCTACAGGTGAATATACTATATATATATATATATATATATATATATATATATATATATATATATATATATATATATATATATATATATATATATATATATATATTCACCTGTAGATTCTAACAAAGCCGGTGTTATGTTGTCAGAGAAGTTATTAATGTCATCTGGATCAACAGAAGTGCGGGATCTTTTTATGTTGGAGGCTATTCTCACAGACCGATTGTTCCTCTGGATAAATGACGCTACCATATCGTCCCCCAGGAGGGACAAGAATAACAACACCTTTTTTGTCCAAAAATTTTTCACTATTTGCTTGATATCGGCTTTAGTAAGCGGTAAGCCCCAATCTGCAACGACGTGAGGGTTCTTGCAATGATGGATTCTTCCTACAGACTTAGGATGGTTGGATGACTTTTAGCTTTGTATGCCTACCAAGACATCGATTAGTAAGAGTACTCGTGGAAATTGATACACTCTGGATGCCTGTTTTTTTGCTCATACCATCTTGCACCGCGCGAACTGCTTCAGCCACCTGTTCCTGTTTCATTGAAACATTCGACATTAATCGAAACATTCAACTAACCAAATATTTTATTTGTAAACATGTCCGAATACCTACATTATAAGTTATAACAGCTGTTTTTTGTTTACTAACCAACTTCAATCTAGATTTGAAAGAGCTTCTTTGAAAACAAACTTACAATGTTAGCGTCGGCTGCTAACTTTTGAAAATTCAAATAAAATTTGTAAAAAATTAAAATCTTAAATGAAATTCTGGATCCTTATTTCTTTCTACGCAAAATTACCTTCATATCATAGAAAAATCATCTAAATCCGTCAAGTGGTTGTCTCGCAATCTGCGTGAACTAAATGTCCCGATTATTTTAATGTATACGAACTTTTCTCCCGCAAAATTTGCGGTTAAAATTAAATTTCAACATTGTAGAAACAAAAACAATGATCTGCGTCAGAACGACGTTTAAAACTGCATATCAGATAGAGATTAATAGACATAAATATGTTAACGTAAAAAAAATTCCAAAGCCGCCCGCTTCTATAAAAATATCAATAATACAGCTTAAGCATTTTCAATCATATTTATTTAAAATTCTGGTTCCGTTATTTCCTTCTACGCAAAATTGAATTGAATTGAAATCGAAATCCATCAAGCGGTTGTCTCGCAATCTGGGTGAAGTAAATGACCCGATTATTTTAATATACAAGGTGGTCGTAAAGTAAGGAATAAATTCAATATCTCGTAAAGCACAATTTTTTCAAAAATCGCTCGGATCCGTCGATTTTATATTTTTCGGGCATATTTTGCGAAAAAAAATTTATACAGGGTGTCTCAAAAAGATTTGCTAAAAAATTTTTTTTCAAATTCCAACTCAATTTTTTATTGCATTTTTGGATTACTCTTACAATTCTAAACATTTGTCATGTAGCATGTGCTATACCTAAGTCCAAGCGTTTTGGAGTTATTCGCATTCAAAGTTTAAAAATTGAAAAAGATCATGAAGAAAACGAAAATAAAATAATTTTTATAACGTTTTATTATATCGAAAACAAAGATTCGTAAACATAAAAATAATTTTATTTCAGCAAATGTTCGAAATGTCCTCCGTTAGTCAACTGACAATAGCCTAATCGATCTAAAATTCATGCTGCACATTTCGAACCATTTCGGGCGTTATTCGACGTATTTCTTGACGGATGCGTTGTTTTAAATCATCTAGATTTGTCGGTTGGCTTTTAGATACCTTGCCTTTAAGGTATCCCCATAAAAAGTCTTGTGGTGTTAGATCGGGTGATCTTGGTGGCCACTCAATAACACCGCTTCTTCCAATCCACCTGTTTGGGAAAGTGTCGTGCAAATAAGTTCGAACTACCACATCAAAATGGGGGAGCACCATCTTGTTGGAACCAGATGTTATGGTGTGGCAAATCCGGACGTTCTATCTCAGGAAAAAGGGTAGCCAGAGCTGGAACAAGTTCTCTTCTAGAAAACTCAGGTATCTCTCACCTGTTAAATTTTCTTCAAAGAAGAAAGACCCGATAATAATGTCACCAACAACCCCAGCCCACACGTTTATTTTTCGATTGAATTGTGTATGTCCTTCCTCATCCAGTGTGGATTTACATCGGACCAGTACCGATAGTTCTGGGTATTTACGTCACCATTCAAGCAGAAAGTGGCTTCATCGGAAAAAGTATATTTTTCACTAAATTTGGATTCTCCAAACACATATTTTGCAAAAGCTCACAAAATTCAAGGCGCCTCTCAAAGTCTCCTTCCAAGAGTTCTTGATGAACTTGCATCTTATAAGGGTGGTATTTATTCGTTTGTAGTAGTTTTAGAACACTTGTTTTTCCAATATCCATGTCCTTTGCTACCTGCCTAGATACTACATGCTGATTATCTTGAACCGCCAATAAGACTTCTAACTGCTTATTTTCATCAACTTGAGGACGGCCACATCTAGGAACATCTCTTACATGACCGAATTGACTAAACTTCTGCTCAATCTTGCTAACTGTCGATTGCGATATTGGCGGACGATTGGGGTATTTTGATTAAATAAGTCACAAACTTCCTGCTGCGTTCTAACTCGATTACCGTAGCTAATCATCATCAAGATTTCTATGCGATGTGTTTCAGTAAGCCGCATATTAATGTAATTTAGTGTTAAAAAGACGAAAATATACTTTGAAAAACTAGTGAAACGTTACGAAAATACACACAGAACTGTCAACGATAATAACTTTAATACTAGACTTTGAAAACTAGGAAACGTTACGAAAATACACACAGAACTGTCAACGATAATAACTATTGACATTAATTATTCTTTTGTTTCCGCGTTATAAATCCAAAGCCTACTATTGAGCTAGAATTGTAAAGGCAATCCAAAATGCAATAAAAATTGGGTTGCAATTTGAAAAAAATTTTTTTAGCAAATCTTTTTGAGACACCCTGTATAAAATTTTTTTCCCAAAATATGCCCTGAAAAATATAAAATCGACGGGTCCGAGCGATTTTTGAAAAAAATGTGCTTTACGAGATATTGAATTTATTCCTTACTTTACGACCACCCTGTATAAGATAATATATATATATATATATATATATATATATAATATAAGATTATTACTACTAATCGTTATCATGAAGTATTAAAAAGTTAATTGTAATTTAAGCCAAATGCACCTGCGCTGGAAGGTGATGGTATTTTTAAAATAAAATGTATTTATTTACCTTCATTTGTAGAATCTGAAGATGTCCACGAAATCCTAATTCTTGTTTTGCCAAGAAACAAACCACATCTGTTAAGCGTCCCACAATTTGTCGATTTTTCGCCACCTTCTCATTATGACGCACAGCGTCTACTCTTTTTGCTTCTACAAGAGCATGATCAATTCGAATTTTTCCCAACATGTGGAAGAATTCATTACATGAAATATGCTTCGAAGAAGAATGCTTATTTGCTTTTGTGACGAAATTCTTTATTACGTTAACACTACTCTTTGTCCAGCAAGAATCGTCATCACCGAAAAGTGCACAGGGAAAGCAATACAATTTATTAAATATTTTGCTTCCGACTAGCCAGGAAAATGTTTTATACCAATCAGATTGGAAATTTCGTATGGTATTACCATCTTTTTGAGACAGTCTTAAATTGGATCTCGTATGAGAGTTTTTAACTTTAATTTCTCTTATAACAAAGAAAATCTATCGAAATGGTAACCCAGCCCCGAGTTCATCATGATCGCCGGACGGTGACGATTCATAACTTAGTTGATCGGCTATATGAGCCAAATTCGAATTTGTTTTTCATGCCTATATTCGAAGCCTGCGTGCAATGTAAGATTGTACCAATCGGCTGCATATCGGCTAACGATCGGGAGGTATCGCCAGCGTAAACTCTAGATCGAGCTAATCAAATTCAGATTTGTCCGTAAGGTATAGATTCTGATGGATTCAGACTGGACTAAACAAATTTTAAGGCTGTTAACGACCTTCGGAATCTAATTTATATGCCCTTTTATTCGATATTTTAATTTAAGGAGAAATTAAAAAAAGTTAAACGAAATGAATGAAAATTTTGGGTAGACAATGTCTAGCTTGTCTACCCGTACGCTTCGCCACTGGTAATTTACTATAACAGAAATCATTATCTATACCATAAGTTATGTAATTTATTTTGAGAAATAAGATTGTATTCATACTCTCACAATTCATGGTTGCCCACAAACTTTCAATTACCATAAATGATAAAAAATTGGTTACATCGCAATATACTTTAGAATTTTGCTTTAAAAATTAAGGTTATATGATTAAAAATTCGCTTTATGACGTATGAGAGCTTGATGGGGCAAATTCGCTTTATGACGTATGAGAGCTTGATGGGGCAATTAGTAATTAGGGGCCAAAGTTTTTAAATTTATGGATGACTAAGGTTACACTTTTATTCCTCATATACTTTAGTGTACAATATAGAGAATGAAGCATAAAATATTGAAATGAGCACTAAAAATATAAACAAAAGAATCGTAATTATAGTTTTTAATTTATTACTAATTTGGTAGTTTGAAACGACTTCAATGTCCACAGTATTTTGATTCTGATAAAATCTCGTTTAAAAACTGTTAGTGCATTAAGGTGTCGTTTTACGTGAAAATTAATGAAATCTTCTATGCAACTTAATGTTACGTACAATTACAAATTATACAGGGTGGAACAAAACTAGAAGATGTGGAAATATCTTCTGAACCACTCATTTATTTTTACACGAAAATTTGCATATCGATACAGTTTGAAAAATGAGTGCATTTTGAAATTATACAAAGTCAAAAACATACATTACTCTGCATATTTTTAACGATAGGTATAGTAGATATTTTCATCAGTAATACCACGAGTGTTATGATTATTGCGATAATTCAGACGATTTATTAGCTAAACGAAATTCATGTTGCGTTGGAAATATCACGAGTTGCGCGCCAACGAGTGGTATTACCTGCGAGCAACAAAAATTAAGTTTGCTAATAAAGTCCGAATTATAAAAATATTCATCCTAGAATTATTTTTTGCAAGACTACTCCATGAATATGGTATTAAATAATAATAATTTTGAACAATTTTATGTCAATTTATTAACCAAATTAACAGTACGAAAATATGATTAACATAAGTTAATTAATTAATTTGTTGACATGATCGATTATCAGGTTCAAAACACCATTTTTCACCCAATGGTGATATCGAATTATTATAGCTTGGCAAGCCCACGTTACATCACAATTATGATTGGTTCTTAGCTAGTATGTACATAACAGTTGGGACAAATGCAACGGTATACACTGTTCACACATATAATGTGATACTGTATGTGCTTTGTTTTGGAATAAATTAGAAAATACTACTTATCATCGCTTGATTTGGTTGGTTTCCAAAATTCGGTAAAAAACTAGGCTCGTAAACTATCAGGCACATAAAACGTCTTTTCTAAACCACAGTTCCGAAAACAAGACATTGCTACAAATACTTAAGCCAGGAATCTAAAGATGACTTCAACTCTTGCATTAAGGACAAAGTTGTTCCTTATCAAGGCAGCAGTAAAAAAATTCTGGTCTCTTGCCAAAATCATCAATAAAAACCTTTTTATGAAAGTCTTTCCTTCTCTAATGAATAAACAGTATCCACCGTCCAAACAATTTTTCGCTACTTCTTCATGTAATCTGTCTCACGATGTTCCTCTACCAACAATACCAAATGTCAAAACAGGCGGGAAGACCTTAACCTCTGCATTCGCATGCGCGTTAGTTTTTTGTTTTATTATAAATTATTTCTGTTTAAATAAATAAATAAATACACGTTTTATCGTGCTTATTAATTGATGTATACGGCTACGAACTGAAAAATAATAAGTTCTATCGGGTTTCCGAGATATTTTGCATTGTTGCCCTAAATATATTTTCCGATAAGGTTCTGTACACTAAATATTTGCATGGACCTTAGATTTTTGATCCAATAGAAATATCTATGCCGTACTCGATGGACATTCCTTTAATATATTGAAGATTAATGCAGGTGTCTTTACTTACTTCTCTATTATACAAACGACCTACTGTTTTCCATCAACAATCCAATTCACAGCTATTCAAGTTGTATTTAACCCAGACATGTCTATTCGCATGTCTGGTGTAGCCCTAGAAAACCAGTCGCTTAATCTGATTGGTACCGAATTCGAGCAAGATATCCGTTGGCATATTCAATCTTTGGCATAATCATTTGATAAATACTAGGCTTCTTCTTCCGGATTAGGAAATTTCGGCTGTCCATGAAAATGACAGTTTTGCTTATGTTAATGTTACTGTTTATATTAGCATTTTGTTCACGTTTTTTTTACCTATACCTGTCTTATTAGAATACAGTTTCAAATTTCCCGCCAAGGGGTTAAAGACCGGACAAGTGGCGACGACCCTAGAACAAATTCTGGAGTCCTACACCTATCTTATAAGTTAGTATGAGGGCCCCCTTACTAGAATACAATTTAAAATTTTGGGGTGAAAGACCCGAGAGCAAGTTACGGAGTACTACACAGGGGGCGAAGACCCGAGAGCAAGCTCCGAAGGTGTATACCTGTCTTATGAGATATCATAAAGTCCCCTTTATTAGAATTTATTTCAAATTTCCCGCTATTGTAAATAAGAGAGACCGCGAGCGAAGCTCCGAGAGCACGTGCCGGAGCCTTATACCTGTGAGATAGAATCGGGCTTCCATTATTAGAATACAATTTTCAAATTTCGGCGCCACACTTTAAAAATAAACCCACTAGATACTGTCATTGTTTATCCTAAAATGGCCGACACCTATCACGAAGTACAGACGACGACGCCCGCACCGATGCACGATGTCTTACGATGACACAAAAATGGCTTCCGCAAATGGCCGACACCCTCACACGAACTTCAGACGCCGACGACCGCACCGATGCACGATGTCTTACGATGACACAAAAATGGCTTCCGCAAATGGCCGACACCCTCACACGAACTTCAGACGCCGACGACCGCACCGATGCACGATGTCCTACGAAGACACGAAAATGGCCTCCGAAAATGTCCAACACCTTCGGCGGTTGCTAGACGTCGCGACGCCGGGCGTCGTTGTCCTTCAAGTGAACCCCTTCTACTAGCAAACGTCGAATGAAATTAAAGTTTCATATTCTGTAAGTTCAATGTTTTGAATTTTATCAATAAATCCACGCGAATTTGAAACACTAAAGTTGGGCTATTGATAGGAGAGATTCTGGAATTTACTAGACAACCATTTGGACAGCAGGCAAGTATGTGCATTAATATCAGAAACAATGGTATTGAAATGCGTTCTGTTTTTTTAATTTTTTTGTGGGGTACGTGGGTGTATTTTGTATGTTATAGGTGCTGCCACAGTCCCAGTGTTCCAGTTTTTTCAACTTGTCACGGTAGATTGTCTCAACTGTGCCATTTTTTAATTAGCCAATTTCCTTTTTTATATACGACCATTAATAACTTTGTTGCAAGTTTTACAAAACTGTTTAATAAGAAACGTTTTCTCGGGTTTATTAAACTAAATAAACACCAATCTTCTTTGTAATGTTGCCAATATGCCTATTTTTTTGCTACAGATTACAATTGAGCTACATCCCATTCACGTACGCTTGTAAATTTATTCATTATTCATTTCACATACATTTTGTTAAGGGAACTTAAAAAGGTATGGACTATTCCACACGTATAAAACATAACCATTCAACTGTAAGAACGTAACAATTAAATAAAGTTTTTAATTCTACAACCGATTTTCACTGTTAAAATTAATATCAAATATGTAATAGACATACCTTCTTCGTTCTTTATACGCATCTTTCAAAATTTCACAATACTTCACCAGCGTAATGTACCAGTTAAAATTAGAAGAAAATATTATATACACATTAGCTTGTTTTTGAAATACAGGGCGTTGAAGTTAAACAAATTGTTTTACTTAATGTCTGAAAACCACATTAGACAATATTTGGTGGATACGAAGGCAATTTTTTTTCAGGTAAGATGCGATGAAGCGTGACCGTACCTATATAAAATAATATTATTTTAAGAAAACCTATTCATCAGGTACCCCAGTCGAGCAATATCATTAAATGCCTATCAAGTGTGCTAGAACAAAAAAATCATTTAGCTCCTAGACGCCATAGAGTTGAACAAACGTTTGTTTCAGAAAAATTTAAAATTTAACAGTCAGTGCATAAGTATATATATATATATATATATATATATATATATATATATAATCAATCAAGTATTATCTGAATACTTTCTCTTTAAATTCGTATTTAAACATTCACCAATATGAATGAATTGTAATAATTCAAATCTGTAATTTCTACTTAATAAAATATCTTGTTAGCAGTGTTCTGTATTTTATTGACTGTAAAATAAATCTGAATAATTAAATTTTGTAATTGATCTGACTCAATGAGCAATTTCAGATCAATCATTAAACCAAAATATTCAAAGATTAATTAATTCTTAAAAGGTGTATTCCGTAATTTCATACAAGGTAATAATTTGAAGAGACAATAAAAGAAATTAGTTAAATAACGAATCTGTGTTACCAATCTTCAAAACAGGAAAATTACACATTGTTTCAAAAAGCATTCATTAACTTAAAATTCCCAAATCTTATAATCTAATTACATAAAATCCGGTGACAGAGCTTGATTATGTTTATATTTAGGTAACATTAACCACCAACAATAAAATCTCTGACGATAATCATACTACTATCATAAAAAAAACTAAAATTATCCATACAATTCAATTTGGTAATCCTTTGCCGGCCTTAACGTGATGTCCATAGGAGGTGGTTTGCTTCAGTAATTCTTTAATCTACACCCACACTTGTCAGAATAATATAATCGATTTTGTACTATTAACGATTGCACATGTACTACAGTCAATGACAATATGTCCACTACTATCTAGCTAAATCAACACACCTTTATTTTGTTACTTAAATGGTTACTTTAGGTTTCTTTGTTAGATCGCACTTTTAACTTAATATTTGCTGTTGTATTTTTAAATCTGCCTTAACACTTTTCAAAATTCTTTAAAGAAAACACAAGTATTCCCTTTCAATTCATAATAAATCCTTTTATTCGCAAATCTTTAAATACTTGATCCCCAATATGGGTTTTTGCAGTCAACTATGTATTGCAGCACTAAATATTTATAAACAAAAACATTCCTACATATTCCTTCTTGCACATTAATACAGTACCAACATATCATAAATTCACTCACTCACTCACACGTTTACAACCATTTTCTACCCGAATTCTTTAGTACACAGTAGTAAAAGACCAGTGGCAATTCGGTAGCCTTTTACCATTGTCGTCTCAGCAGGAGTTTTACCAAAACATTATTTTTCAATAAAATTTTATATTTTCAACTTGTAAATCTTTCTACATCATTCAAATACTCTTTTATATGACACATAGTGCTGTATTAAAGTTCCAGTGTCTTATCATTCACACCAATTTAGATTCTGCATGTAAGCCGCTTTCGCCTACGATAATTAAATGTTTACTTTAATTTGCCTCAGACTACTACAATCGGTTCTGGTATTGGCAAAAAGGGGGTGGTTCGTTTTTGATTCTATTTGGGGCCGTTCACTGTAGACACTGATTGATACTCAAATAAGGGTTTGATATGTATATTACAGCGCTAAATACTTCAAATTAATGTATGGAATGCTTAACTAATTATGTACATAATAAAAGGGTAAATTAAATAAGTTTGCGGCGGGATGGCTGGTCTGGGTTGGTTCTGGTCAATGGACTTTTTGGTTACTGGGTTCTCGGCCATTTCTGTGAAAATACTAGAATTTAACATTACCTTTAATTAACCTATTTGGGACCCATATGGTGTATTATGACAAAATTCCTAACTAAAATGACTTTTTAAAATTATTTCACTAATTCTTAAGCCGGCCTTGTAAACAGAAGGAAGCTCGGGTGTCTAGGTACAGTTGCAACGGGATCACACGATTACGTAACCTGATATCGGGGGTAACGTCTGCGCTACGTGCTAGAAGGTCAATCAGAAAATCAGTACTTTAAAGTAACGCTTATGCGCATGTGGGTTTTATATTCACGTTTTAGTTTGCTTTTATATATAGAATGAATACACTCGTCTACTGGAATTTCTATGAACTGGATTTTTATATTTTATATAATATAAAATATAACTTATTATTTACAAACGAAGTATTAAATAATTAATTAATTTGTACCGGGTTTTAGATGACCTATATACTCTAATTGTTAAGGAATGGTAGTATTCAATACTAAATGTGTACTTTAACCAACTTAAAACATTTACATTTTTTTGGAAAAGCAAAACGCTTTTACGTTTTTATCACTACGGTAACGGAACTATTCTAATTATTTGCAAATGGAATAAACTAAAGTTATCACTTTTACGGGATCTCTAACTTTGGTGACAGACTTAAACGACTATTCTAAATGATTACAATGGAATATTAATTAATAAGTATTACTTTTGCGTATAATAAGGGCACTTATAAGGTGTTTAAATCTTCTGGAACGATTCAGTTCATGGATTTTCAGGTGCGGGGTAAACTGAACTGTTTTAGATATACGGTTTTCTTAATGAAGAATTTCTCCTTTAAGACGGATTTATCGCGAAATGCGTTCGGACGGATGCTGGTTCAGGGCTTCTGTTAAGAAGTGTTGTTAGAAAAACTAACTTTGCGGAATTTATCGCGAATCATGTTCGGATGTTGAAGCGGTTAGTCACTTTTGATGAAATTAACTATGCAACTCCCGGAAGTGAACGCGTAACGTCTTTATATAGCTGGAGACTCACTATCTGACCTATAATCGGCGTCTGGCAGAAATGTTATCTGCAGGTTACTGGCGCTGCTTGGTTTTCATCACTTATTTTGCCTTGAAGGTGGCGTATTAGTGTTATTTGGTGTAATAGGTGTTTGGTGAAAGAACATTTACAAGAATGTGGGACTAATCTGTTGTGCGGTGGTGGTGGTAGAATTAAAGCGATAACCTTTCTTCGCACCGGAGGAAATGAAAGATGACTACCTGCGTAATTCTGTTCAATCTGCGTATTGTGTAATAAAAACTTACGTGCCTTTAACTTCAGAGTACATCGAGCAGCTGCTCGATTATATGGAGATAATTTGTTTAGGTAGCTCTGTCGAGGTGTCTCGACAAATGATGCACGGCGGTAAAAGATGAATATTTTGACAAACGTGACGATCGACAGGTCGGCGGAGGAAAGTAAAGCGATTAAGGGCGGTTGGTGCGCGACCAGGCTTCTATATTCTTCGGTAGCATCGGCGGAACGGATCGTCGTACAGGTAGCGTCGGCGGAATGGATATGCCTATAAACAGATGTCAACGGAACGGATCGACAGGCAAGTGGTCGCTGCAACGGCCGACACACAAGCAGTAAGTCGACAATGTAGCCCTGTTTTAACAAGTCCGGATAAAAAACGACAACGCAAGAAACCAAACCCTGACGATCTACCTGAAGCATCCAAATTGGGCATAAGGAATACGTTATGCAAGTATGTATGCATAAAGTGAGTAATATTACACAATACCTTGTTAGATTTCAGGGATGTTGTTTTTCAATCGTTATCATTACGATAATCACAATAAATAAGTAATTGTATTTTGGAATTCTGGAGCTTTAAATGTTGACATCTTGCGGTATATTTTATAATCAGAATTAATTATAACGAAAATAATTTTGACTCATGTTTTTCATATTACACCATATGATTGTATGTGATGACGTAGCGGTGAACAGTGCTGTGCGACGATAGTGCAATTATGTTAAACTGAATTACACCGTAAGTCTCTGTATAATCTAATAAAGTGTTAGGACTATTATGACGTCACAAATTCACAGCCTCTATTATAACGGTGGCTACGATTAAATATTTAAAGGCGTACTAGGGTACGTTACGTACCGGGTCGCTGTTAAAGATGGAACCAAAGCTCTAGTGCTTAAACGGTTCAACATACAAAACCCAAAATTTACGAATTGAAACTAAATGTATTTGCGCATATTTTTGCACAACATTTTTTTAAATTAAAAAATTTTAAGAATGGCCACCATCTTGATTTTTTTTAAATAGCAACATAGGCCATATGATATACCTTTTTCAAAGGGTTTAACATCCTGATTACAAAAATGTGACGACAATACAACAACTTTGTGTCGAGAGTTATGTATGCTTATGTAAACTTAAACTATTTTATTGCAGCTACTCGCTTCACATTTTTCTAAGCCAAATCATTAGCGATATATTTAAGATAGTTTGCATAAACAGCTCACACGTACAAAACTTCACTCGTTTTGGAATTCGAAGTGAAACTACCAACCCGATCACCTTTGAGCTAAGAAAATTTCTTCAAAAACACTTATCTAAAATGTGAAACCATCAAAACCTACGATTAACATTCACTCGGTATCCGAAACGGTTGAAACATTAAAAAATTTTACACATAAGAAAAGGGAGCGCGTTGATGACGTTCGTTCATCTTTAGTCACTTTAAATGCCGACGGACACTACTACAAATTTAAAAATTGCAGCCATGAAATTTGTCTCCATTGAATCGTATAACCGTTCGTGTAATCTTAAGTCGAAAATAACTGATTATACTAAAAAATTTTGCCAATTTAGGACGTGGCGCGAAATGCCATAATGTTGATAGAAAATCACTGTATAGGAAAACAAATTTTACGTTCTAAATTTTTTAACCTCAATTCTGATTTAACTGTTATTTAACTCCCGGGATAAAGAAAACATGTTTATCTTATAAAGCTAATTTTCATAAAAATGAAGAAAAAAATATAACACCGTGGCACATCATGCTCCATTGATTGAAAATTCTTTTTACAATTACAATAACCTTTATTAAATATCTCGTGTGTAAAAGAGGTGAAATAATTTTAATAATAATTTTTTCATGGAATCGTTTATTCATGGGAGTTATTAAGCAACTCCAAATCATGCTCAAATAGGGTTAATAGAGTTAATAGAAGGCGCTGATTTGTATGAAACATCTAACAATGAACGCTTGACGTCACAGTGACGGGATCGGTCACAACGAAAATCAATTCAGGCATTCTGTATTTTCATTACGAGGCGGCAGCTTGGCCGATAAAATTTTTACCTTGGAAAAACAGGAAAGTTAAAGAAAGCGATTCTTTGAAACACATTGTAACCAACTCGTGTATTAATACGCGATTAACGATCTCAACTTTTTTAACGCGTTTGATACACTAACGCGTTAAAATATCTCATCGTTTTAATCGCCTTGATTAATACACATGATGGTTAAATAACTATTTTAGAATAACTATGCATCCCCTTTTTTAATACGTTCATAACGAAAATAGGTAACATTATAAATTAGAAAAACAATAATCTATGTCAGATGGACGTTTAAAACTTCATGTCAGATAGATGATAATAGCTATCTAGATGGTAATAACTTCCAAAGCTTTCAAAGCCGCCCGCTCCTATAAAATACCGATAATACATTCTCAATACTATTTAATTAATTTTAAATAAATTTTCGCTACGTATTAAAATACTTTATAAAGAAAAGTTGTGTGAAATTAAATTATCTTTAATAAATATGTTTTCACCTTCTCTTAAAATATAAAATAAAATTAAACGTTATTCAGATATTGAAAACATTTGACCAAACACTTAAATTCCACCTTAAGAAATTTTTTGCCGCCCAATTACGCCTGGTATCAAAAAATTGTATAGGACATAATTAATTGATATGTTTAAGATATAAATCTAAGTATTTTTATATCTTTGAAATATGCAGCCGTTTAAGAAATATTTGATCAAAACCAATTATGCCACTAATAAACCACTCCTCTACGCCACTGGATTTCTCCCAAATCTAATCAGCTTCAAATGAAATGAACACAGTCTTAAACACAACATTTCAAGTACGTTCGTTTTATGGTTCGTGGATACTAACATACATCCTTACATACATCCACATACACAAAGCTTTGTCAAACGTAAAATGATGTAATATGTCGATTAGCGATAGTAAAAAAAAGTGGATTGCATAACCTTCATATGTATATGTAGGTTGGAAGTTACAAAGTTCACACTTTGACGGTGCTCAAGAAGTTTATATAGGGAAAACATGCAAATTACTGGCATCGAAAAACGAAAATTGTCTAGTGATCACCAGACGATTATATTCTACTAAAAATGAAATAATGTGATTTAATGAAGTAGAATTTAATTGAACGGAACTATCAAGAAACACATTACACCTGGGTACTTTAGTATCGTCTCACTCATTCAGAGATACAGAGGAATAAGCAAAATTCATTTAGGATTTCTGCGATTTGATTATATTCCAACTGCAATCTTTGCCAAATGGAAATTATTCTGACCTGACATCCCTTCTGATGATATTTGGGCCGAGTTGAACATGTATGTTCTTCTCTATCGTTTCCGTACACAATAAAATGTCTGGTGTAGGAAAACACACGACCTTCCATCTACACTTCCACAAAGTAGGATTAAAGTGAAATAATAAATTACGCAACCTCTTTCATGATGAAAATAGGCAACCTCGACAAAACAACAGTAATGATTTATGTGATAGACGTTTAAACATTCAGGTCAGATAGTCGTTAACAGACATTTAGATGCCAACCTGAAAAAAATTAAAAATCCCCCCTCGCATGTGTCAAAAATATCGCAAATACTGTTTAAACATTTTAAATCCTATTTAATTAATTAATGTTTAAGGGGAATTTTAGAAAATATTATAAAGAAGAGTTATGTAACATTCTTTAAAAAAGATGTGTTGAAGAATGTTTTGACCAACATCCTTAGCATGTGTAAAGTATTCTTTACATTTTATCCGATTTCTCTTTACGATGAATTTAATAAATGAAATATATAAAACCATGGAATAGGTGTCAACTCAAACATGAAAAATTATATCTATTATTGCAAATTTATAGAATCTGGAACACTAGCAATTAAGCACTTAGAAAGTATCTTTTCGTACTTCCGTTTTTTACGCATATAGTGAAAGTCGACAATATTATTTTTATTAAGCATGAATTACGAATATAATAATCTTACCGCAGATGCAGTGTAGCCGTATTGCATATTCATAATTGTTTTCTATTCTACCAATAAAGATTGTAGACTTTTATAGGCCGCGCGTAACTTGAGCTTCATATTTTAAATTAAAGAAAATATTGAATATCATTTTATTTGTTGAAGTGTGAAAGCCAACAACATTTTATTTTACCTACCAATGCCTTAGTTAAAGGTGCATGTATAATTCATAATTATTTCCTAACAAGAATTTGATTGTGTAAAAATTAAATAAGGTAATGCATTACCATTATATGGACCTTACTGTCGTTTAAATCCATTGCAGTTCATTAAAATGTCACACAGTTAGCAATTTTTTTAAAAAGGAACAGCGAACTGACTGTAGTAACCGATTATAGACAAAATAGCTATTCATATTTCTTTAAATTGTAAATATGTAAGTACTTTAACTTTTGTAGAAGTTATTTTTTTTATCAACTAATAAACTTGTAGTAAAAATTTTACAACTGGAATAGTTCTCCAGTTTGAGTTAACTTTTTAAATAACCCCTTGCGGCTTTACTTCCTTAATACTTGTCTACATTAATCAATTTTGCAATTATAAAACTATATGCATGAAAAACAACTTATTTGTTGAAATAAAATTTAATCGGCATTGTAAAGACACATGCTCATCAACTTGCTTGCGCAAACTTAAATTGTACGGAAAGACTGAATTGTCATTTGACCACTAACTATTCAGTTTTGTTAATCAATTTGCGTTCAGTTAATAAAAAACAATACCTATAGCTGACGAGCTGCTAATGTGTGGGGCTGCTATTGCCATTATAGCAAAAGAGAAAAAAAAACTAAATATAAGAAAACGTCCCAAATGGTTGAATTAATGGTTATTCAAGCGACAACAATTTACTAAATGAGCTTCGATTAGAATCTGAAGATTGGTTAATTTATCTACGGAAGAAACTTATATGGCATTGCTTCAGATAGTAACGCCGCAAATCGAAAGGATGGATACAGTTATGAGAAAAGCAATATCTCCACATGAGAGGCTCAGCGTAATTCTACGATTTCTAGCAACAGAAAGAAAACTATGCTCATTTGAAATTCTCATGTGCAATATCTCGTCAAGCACTTGGTGAAATTATATCGGATACATGCAGAGCTATTTACGAAGGATTAAAAAATGAATATTTGAAGGTAAGTAAAGTATTTTTTCTACAATCGATATCCAAAGTAGGCATTTGCGCTCGTATTTGACAACGCAAACGTCATCTTTTTCGAGGAATGTCAGTTTGTCGCTGATAAGCGACTAAATAAAAAAAAACGCTCGCTCTCCCAATTATTAACTATAAATCAAATATGCATTGCTCAGAGTATCCAATGACAGCGAGTAAATGACATCTTTCATTTGAATGAAAAATTTCCTAAATAATAATCGTATGTGAGCGTGAAGCAGCAAAAATGGAAGAAGAAAATGATTGTAGTGATTTTTCATGTACACCACCTGAAATTGCAAGCGCCGCTAAAGTCGCGACATTAAACCTATTGCCAGAAAAGGCGCGGAAGAAGTATGAAAAGCAGTACGAACTCTTCATCACATGGTGTAATTCAAGGAAAGTTAGAAGGTACACTGAAAACGTAATGATGGCTTACTTTAGTGAAAAAGCTAAAACTATGAACTCTGCTACACTTTGGTCGGTGTACTCAATACTACGATCTGTGCTATCTGTAAGAAACAATATTGACATCAGCCAATATACGAAATTAATCGCATACCTAAAACGCCAATCTGTAGGATACAAACCAAAGAAATCAAGAACTTTCACCACCGAAAAATTGTTCAAATTCCTCTGTGAAGCGCCAGATGAAATATTTTTAATGAAAAACGTAAATAACACTATTCGTTACTCTGTAAATATTAATAAGCTATTTTATTGACAGGTAGTATTAATTATGGGAGTTTTTGGTGCATGTAGACGAGATGAACTTGTGAAAATGACCATAGAAACAAAGATTCGCTATTAATAGTAAAAATTCCTGACTCAAAAATAAGAAAAAGTCGTGTCTTTACTGTTACTAATAGTAAAGAACTTGATTTTTTATCATTCCACAGAAGGTGTGTTGCGTTGAGACCAACAGATGACGACACCCCATATCGTCTATTTCTACGATATTGTAACGGAAAATGCTCTAAACAAGTGGTGGGAATGAATATAATCGGAAAAATACCCTGTAAAATCGCCCAGTATTTGAATTTATCAGATTATGAATTATATACAGGCCACAGTTTTCGTCGCACGTCAGCTACTCTTTTAGTTAATGGAGGAGGTGATATCATCCAACTGAAACGTCATGGAGGTTGGAAAAGTTCTTCTACAGCCGAGGGATACATTGAAGAAAGCATTAATAATAAAATTGAAACGGCACAGAAAATCTTGGGTAAAGGGGAATCATCTAAAGTGCAAATTGTTGAATCAGTAACAATGGCGGAACATACAATTTCAAACTCATCTAGACTTTCTTCAGCGTCTGGAATTGTCATAAAAAATTGTAAAAACTGTACTTTTAATTTTCATTCATCAAATTAAATAAATTTTTGGAAATGTGTGAACTGCTCGATTGTAGAAAAAATCTTGTGTGTAATTCGAGCGCAAATTCATTGTCTCTTTCAATCGACAATATATCATTTCGCGCTCTTAATACACAAATAGCTATTATTAAAAATAACCTATTAAAAACTTAATAACCTAATAAAAGCAGTATAACCTAACATAACAGCATCTAATAATCTTGATAGTTATTGTATTGTGAATAGTATTCCCTTCAGTTTCAGTGGGCAAACAACCACCCTGATGATCATAACGAATAGTGTCTATCTGCTACGCTTCTTCAGGTTTCGTTTAATTTTCCAATCTGTGCTTGGAAAATTGCCTCATTAAACAACTTTTTGCAATATATGGCCATCTCAGAGGGCAGTTCTTGAAGATCTTGAGCTAGATGTTGGCCGAAGGCTGCATATTTTCCTTGATTTTGAAGTTTATTTGCCATATTTAAAATTTCATTACTGCGATCAAAATTCTTTTGACTTTTTCTTTTCCCACTCATTCTGGAAATCGATAAAGAGGTGGATGGCGTTGCTAATAGAGAACACAGTGCTGTTTGGGATGAAAAATGTTTGAATTTTCTTCATGTTCGATGATGTTGCTATCGTCCTGAAAAAAGTTATTAACTCATATTATAATAGTTCTTTATGTAACAAGTGTTGACGAATATGGATTTTGTTGCATCGCCCGTAGGCGAATGAGACAATCACATGAGTCAGGAATGGAACTATACTCACGAATTACACATAATATTTTTTCTACAATCAACATTTTAATAAAAAAAAAGAAATATAACGTGGGTGTAGTGTTTTTCTTTAGGCACTAGCGCTTAAAGCAAATACGTATAGTTTCTCATAAAAAAAGAAATCGTTTTGTTTTTAATAAAATATATTTTCTTTACCCACTTGAAGAACTTATTTTTTACCTCAAAGATTTACATAAAGTTCTTGATGTCTGTTGATGCAACTACTTTATTTATAGCTTTTTGTACATTTGTTGTATTTAAAATACCTATTATTTAAAGTTAGAAATTACGTAAATAGTACCATAAATTCCGTATTCCAAACATTATTTTACTTTTTAGTTAATTCGGTTGTTGAAAGCGGTTTAAAAGAAAATATTTAGAAATATATTTTAATTGATCATCCTTGTTTTCTTCCAGTTCAAAATAACGACCTTGCTTGCAACGCAGTTACTTGACGACTAACTGACGTCTAATTGCACAATTTTTTATAATGTAGCTTACGAGTAAACATGCCATTACTTTATCATTACATATTAATTATAATAGCATTTTTACTAGTGATTAAGAGAATGTGAAAATAACACCCCTGGTGTATTGCAATTTTAATGCTGAATACCTATGTACAAAGTTTAAAGTACCGCTGACTTTCACATATATTGAACCATACAGTTTTCAAGTGGGAATCCCTAATTGCTCACCAACAAAGTACAGCGAAAATACTATAGCTAAGACGCGATCCGCCGGAATCGTTACATTACCTTACACTGTTTAAAGAAGGAAGTTGTAAACGCACTTTGCACAACCCGTATGCACTAATTAATTTTTTTTCTTTTACTTTTGTTGTATTTGCAACAGTGGAATCTCCACTTGTAACTAGCATATACTTTTATTAAACACCACCTTTTCCGCCATTCTTCTTTCCAAATGTAGCCGCTTTTCTGAAATTCCGCCTGTGTTCAGTGAACACACTTGCCTTATCCTTTCTTACCAATATTCTTACTGTAATATTATTTGCAAATTACAAAAATGCTATGAATCGGTTTAAAAACACTGTGATAAGATCGAAATCTTAACACCTCATATCCATTTTGCATACTGTTGCAGGGTAACTTCTGAAAGATTTTTATTTAGTTTAAGAGTTCCCTATGCTGTTTTATAAACAAAACTATTGTACTGAATTATTAACTATTTGCATAAATTATGGAAATTTACTTTGCAATATTATCCAGCAGGTTCACTTTTAGTGTATGAGATAGATATGTCAAATTTCGTTGTTGTACATAAGCCGTTGTTTTAGTTTAGTTCAAGATGAGTTTGGTATGTTCTCTATTAAACTGTTATGGTAGCTTGCATTATCCATACCAATAAGTGATGGTTCATTTAAATTTGGTAGTAAGGTATCCTTCAATTTTATAAGAAAAGTTTATTTGTTCATTTCTCTATAATAAATATACGAGGGTCACGCTATATATTTCAAGATAAAAGAAAACTACAAGTCTTTTTACGAAAATGATTTTATTTATGTTCAAAATAATCACTTCCTGTATCAATGCACATTTGTAACCGAAGCTTCTACAAAGTAAAAGCTTGAAGTCAGTCATCTTTTGGATTGCTTTCAAAAAAGTTGAACAGCCAGAAATCACACATGGCCAAATCAGACAAATAGGCTGGATGTTCAATGACTTTTACATTATTTGCATGTAAAAATTCAACTGTCTGCTGTGCACTGTGTGACGATGCATTGTGGTGATGCAGCATTAACCCGCTAATGTTGACTGACTCAATAACTGCAGTAAACATTTTGTGGTGTACCAGTTTGCTGTAACTGTACGTTGATTTTCCAACTTTTACTAACCCTGTACTACGAAAGAAAACTGTGTACATAACTTTCTTGACAGCACCTTGCTTTTTGGCCATTGTGGATGTTGGTGCATCTTTGTTGATCCATACACGTCCTGACGGGTAGGAATATAGCAAACTGGGATGTAAGTTTCATTACAGTAGTGATATAGGGCCGGTTCTGACTCACGGTATACGAATTTTCTATTGAAGGTCAAGTCAGTTAACCTGTCGTGCACGTGCGAAATTCTTCGCTAATCATATAGGGCCGATCCTGACTCACATGGCTAGTCATATAGAGCCGATCCTGGCTGATGCGAGAATTGCAATAAGTGTGTGGGTGAGAGAGAGAATGTGTGAATGTCCAAGGTTACTACTCTTCAGTGTATGCTAATAAGTAGTGGTTCTTGTATTTTGAAGGTTGAAATGTCAGGGTCAAAAATGATAGAGTTTTCAAGGTCAAAGATGATTGACCTGCGGTGGTATCATATTATTCTTAGAAATATAAAAATAGAATCAGTTCGTGGAAACAAGAAGTTTTTGTCTAGGTTGGTGGTTTTGAAGGATGCAGATTTATAATAAAAGGGCGTTCTTTGCGTGTGCACGATTCAGTAAACTTTTTTATTGGCAGACATGACGAAAGTAATACGTATGATAAGAAGAGAAAGTAAAGCAAAAGTATTAAGTATTGATGAGAGAAAGAAGAGGTTTGAGGAGTTAGTGAAAAAAATAAAAGGATTAAAACTAGGTATAGAAAAAATGAAAAAATTAAGCAGCTTCAAGTTAAAAAATAAACATGTGTAACTTGTAATCTTTAGCATAGATATATAATGTATATAAAAAAATGTGGGTTTTGGAAATAACATGCATGAAAGGTGAAATAGAAATTTATTGAAAATTAAGTGATAATATATGTTGTTAATGTTGATATGTACTTAGGGAATACTGTATCATGAAGAAAGGTATTCAACAAAAAAGTGAAAATTTAATGAAAGACGCTTTCAAAAAAGCAAATAAATCATTTTAACATGTTTTGTATTTATATTTAATGACGAATCAAGCTTGTACATATAAAAAAAAGCCTATAATTTTAAAATGGAATATCAATAAGGTTATGTATGATGTGTAATTTTTAATTTAACAATAAATAAAAGAAATGTAGAATGATATGCAAAAGTGCAAGTTGTGTTGCATAAGTAATTGGCGTGCACTTGAACGATATTCATTTTGTATGTGTACGTGTAGAATGTTTGGGGGGAGTGGTGGGGAATTCCGGCGGGAAGGTCTAAATAAAGTCCTAAGAATGACGTGCTCTGGAAATTTTGAATTTACATCTAATTCCATATGGAAATTAAAATTTTTTCAAACATGTGGTTCTTTATCTATTTCATTTTTATTTTACCAAAAAAATGTTAAAACTAGCCTACTAAACTGACATTCAAATTTTAAGCAAACTACTTTTTTTTTCTACTTACGATAAGAAACCAAAACATACACAATTTGTAAAAGCATTCACGTTTTTAAAATTGATAGATTTTGGGAAGAAGCAATTACCAAATTTTTATGGAAACACTTTCAACTGCGTCAAGAAATACAGGATAATGTGAGCATTTCGCTTTGAAAGCAAAGTACACACACACGTTTGAATAAAGACTGTCTATATTTAGAGTTTGCGTTACATTACTCAACATTTTTACATACCGTTAAAATTTTTTTACATGCACATTTTTAATTAATTACATAATTTGTATAATTTGATGTACTCAGTAATTATTAGAAATAATGTGTACATCAATAAAAAATTTTCTTTATTGGGTTGACTTTATATATCATGCAGAAATTCGTTTTATTTACAAAACAAAATCACTTTTACATGCATTTTTACATGCATTTTCACTACAAAAAAATTCCAAATCAATGTACCTACTAGAACTCGTTTTATATTAAAATTAACTGTAATTTCATTGATACATTTTTATATATTAAAATTGTTTATATGAAAACGTTATCAGTTTTAAATAATATATGCAAATGATATTGTATCATTTACAATATAAACTATCATTTTAATAATTGTGTAACATAATATTTTTTATTAAATAAAAACCATCTATACACTGTTCGGAAAATTGGTATCTTATAGGAAAAAATATTTCACTTTTTCACAATCATTTCAGTGTTGTATTTACAATATAAACTATGATTTAAAAATGATGAGAATTATAAGGGTAAACATCTTTTATTAAAAAAATTTTGAATGTCCGCACTGTTTACACAAAAAATTCGAGATATAATATAAAATTATATGTGTATTTCCAATGATATACTGGAATTGAATATATCTTATTTTTTATGCTTTAAATTCATATTTTTAGAGGTTATGTGTCAAGTGAAAATTTTAAGACTTAATATTTTCTTCACTTGTAACTTCGACTTAACTTTCTTTATATATGTGTGGTGGGGATATTTAATGAAAAATAATAAAGTATAAAAAATATTTATTAAAACAATCAGAAGACTACTTAGTACCTAATTATAAACTAACTTAAACGTCTAAACTATCCAATATTCTTAACGAATTGTGTGTATTTTTAATGTTATATAGTTAATATAGCAAGTATCAAGGACCCTCTTATTTTTTACAAAATGGACACAATAGTTTTGCACGAAAGGTTAAATTAATGCTAAGACAATCGATGCTAAAGGTGAATGTCCTTTTAGCCTGTAATTATATGCACCCTCAAAATCATGTTATCGAGTTGAAGACTTGTGATAAAAAATTGTCGTTGATATTGTGACCAATTTACGTAAGTGGTATAATGAAAATGTTTATTATAAACTACAAAAAAAATTAGAGGAGTTTTCCGAAAGGGATTCTGGTTGGGCATTACACGAAGTGTTACATTTAAAGGTGAACATTAATAGCTATGTTCCATTTAGAGGTGGTCTTTCAACTTACACTAAAGTTCCCTCATTCATAGCGCTAAATCATGCGGCGGTGAATGGTAAAAATGACGAGTATTGCTTCCTGTGGGCTGTTGTTTCAGCGTTATATTCCGCGTTATATACCCGAAGAGTTTACAGTTATCCTCATTTTAGAGATGTTTCGAATTATTATTCAATTCCCTTTCCGATTAAACTAGATGGTGTAAAAAAATTAAAAAAATCAAACAAGTTGTCCATTAATTTCTTTTGCATTCCAGGGAAAAGTATATTACCATTTGTATTAAGTAAAAATCAAAATAGTATCAGGGGGGCTATAAATCTGTTAGTACTTTCTGCTAATTATCAAGCTGCGGATGATATTAATACAAAAATATACTGTTTATCATTTCGCGTGGATTAAAAATATGTCAGCTCTTTTTTCCAGACAACTATTGAATAGGGAGCACAAGAAGTACATTTGTTATCGATGTTTGAACCACTTTTCTTCGGATCACCTTCTACAAAAACACATTACTCACTGTCATCAACTTAAACGATGCTCTGTCAAGCTACCTACCGAAGCAGAAATGTTTCTGCAGTTCAAAAATTTCGCATTCCAGGAAAAGGTGCCGTTTGTAATTTATGCGGATTTAGAAAGTTAGATACCATAACCATTTTACTGGAGCATTTCGAGGGGCATCACATCAGAGAATTGTAACCTAAACCATAAAGACTCCCACATTCTATTCTAATTGTTTCATAATTTGTCAGGTTATGATAACAATTTCTTCATTAGAGAATTGGCTACTGTTCCCGGCTCGATTTCACTGTTGCCCATAAACAAAGAAAAATATATCTCTTTTAACGAAAGTGATAGAAGGCACTAAAATTAGGTTTAGATATACTGCCTCTTGCAGATTTATGAGCAGCAGTATTGAAAAGCTGTCAGACTATTTGGAGAATAGTAAAAAAATGACTACCCGCGCTAAGTGTAAGTGATGAAGAATTTTCACTACTAGTTCGCAAATGTGTGTTTCCTTATGAATCTGTTAATACCTAAACAGGGTCAGTAAATAACTACTGAAAGCAGTTTAAGGTATTTCATCAAACCTTTGTGTATACTCACGTATACACGTTTTCCAGCCATCTTACTAATGAGAGAATTAATAATGCGAGTTTTGCACATGCAGTTAATGTTTGGAGCAGATTTAATATTAAATCGTTAGGGGAATACTCAGATTTATATCTAAAAACGGATGTTCTACTTTTAGCTGACATTTTCGAAAATTTTTGTCAAACTTGTTTAAGTACTTACAAACTTGATCCTTTGCACTATTATACAGCCCCCGGTTTAGCATTCGATGCTATGCTTAAAATTACGCAGGTAAAGTTAGAACTATTTACAGACATTGATATTTTAATGTTTATTGAAAGAGGAATTAGAGGTGGTGTAGCTCAATGTTCTAATCGGTATGCGAAAGCAAACAATAAGTACATGGGAGAAAAATTTGATCCTCCCTCCGAAAGTGTGTATTTAATGTACTACGACGTAAATAATTCATACGGAGCCGCCATGTCAGAATTTTTACCATTTGGTGATTTTTCTTTTGTTCATGAAGTTAACTTTGAAACTTTAGATTTAATAAACCACCCCGATGATTCGGAAATTGGTTATATAGTCGAGTGTGATTTAGACCATCCCATAGAATTACATGAGTCACAGTGATCTACCGCTGGCACCTGAATATATGATTCCACCCGTACCTGATTCAAATTCTAAAATTAAAAAATTATTGCTTACATTGTATCCAAAACAGCATTAAGTAATTCATTACAGAAATTTGAAAGTATATTTAAAATATGGATTAAAGCTGATAAAAGTACATCGTATATTACGTTTTAAACAGTACCGTGGTTAAAAAAATGTATCGATTTAAATACCGCCATGCGCCAGCAATCTCAAAATGTAATATATGCAGGCTTCAGTCTTTTAGACGTTTCAAAAATTTTTGTATACAATTTTCATTATGGTTACACGCTACCTAAGTTTCCTAATAATGCCAAGCTCTTATACACAGATACAGATAATCTCATATATGCCTTTTCGGTTCCCAATATCTATGAATGCATTAAAGAAGACATTGATAAATTCGATACATCCGATTGTAGTCCCGACAATATCTTCGGTCTTCCATTAGCAAATAAAAAAGTTCCTGACTTAATGAAAGATGAAAATCATTGTAAAATTATGTTGGAATTTGTTGGACTTCGTGCAAAAATGTGCTTACGTGGTTGATGAAAAAGTTGTAGAAAAATCAAATCGTTCTACCCAAGAAGCATGAAACAGATCACGATAAATGATTATAAACATGTTTTGTTTGATGTTAAAATAATAAGGCGATATCAACATTTGATAAGATCAAAGAAACATGATGTGTTTACCATCAAACAAAATAGAGTAACACTTAATCCTTACGATGATAAACGATTAGTAAATTTTAATTTGACTGATACTAGACCTTAGGGATTTACCTATTCCTCTTCTGTTTCAGAAAACAATTCATTATGAGTAGTATTGAAAACGAATTGTAGGAAGAACTACAGTACTGTAGTGATGAAATCTATAGAAAATGCCTGAAGCGTTCTTTGATGGGAAATTCCTGATGAGTGTTTTAACTGTGTGTTATAAATTCAAAGTGTACAAATGAGGTTATTATTAAGACATTATTTGATAAAGAAATTACATTAGAAAATACCATTAAAAGTTTTATGAAATTGTGTATAAATAAGGGTTACAATTCATTAACTTCTAATGAAGTAGATAAAATTTTAGATAATATGAATTTACTTGGCGACATGCCACTTAAAATGAATGTATACAATTTATTATGGGGTGATGATTCCACAAATGTTAAATCCAGCTTAGAAAATATTGATTCAGCGTATAAAGACACTTTATTTATTATACCTGCATGTATTGAGAAAGCCGCATATTATGCTAATTACAAGTCCCTCAATATTTTGATTGATATATTATTAGAAGACAACGTCAGCTATAAGTTTCAACCAGATTATTGACGTACTTTAGGTTGACTATATGAGATAATGAAATTTTAGTAAAACGTTTTTAAGTAATATTTAGTGAACTAAAATAAAATATAATTATTTTTTTATGTGTGTGTTTTATTTCATCTAAGAGCTACATCCTTTGATACAAATTATATAACTAATATAAGTAATTTATTTCACAAACTACAAGTTAAATGTCTAGTTATAAAACAATATCGTCTTTATTAATCCATGATCTTTCATCCAACCCCCACCACTTTACGAATAACTTATTATACTTGGAGCGAAGCACTTTTTCTACTAGATACACATCGGGATACTTACTTTTCTGTAATTCATGTTCATAAAACCATCTCAGTACAGGTTTTCCATTCATGTCTTCAAACATGTACGTAGTGGGGCTAGTAATGCGAACTTTCACAATCTTAAATAGTTCTCTAGACCAATTAGGTGTGTATCCCTTGGGAAAAATGCTTTTAAATTTACTGATTTGTACTATGCCACCCACACAATATCGATTCATATCGAATTTTTTTTTGTGAGTGTAAGCCTCTAGTTTTGTATGATTACCGACATCTTTAGGCTTCATCCATTGTTATAATCCATGGTTATGGATCAATTGTATCAATCCATTTATATTTACCTTGTAGGCTAAACGTCTTATATAGCGCGCCCTTTATGGTTCTGATAACACGTTCCACAATTGCTGCCTTTTTTGTGCTATAGGTCGAGTAATGATTGACTCTATAACGCTGCATTAGTTTAGCAAAATGCTCATTGTAGAATTCTTTTCCTGCATCTGCCTGCAAATTTTTAGGTTTCCGACCTTGTTTGAAGATTGTTTGCGTGGCCTTGATAACTTCTTCGGTTGTTTTCGTTTTTAATCCTTTGGTCCACAAGTATTTCGAAAAACAGTCGATAACCACTAATACATACTTATAGCCCGTATTCTGTTTGGCATATGTGTTAAATTCAGCTAAATCTGCTTGACAGAGGTCATCAAAACCTTTCATTATTGTTCTCCTTCGTTTAAAATTTTTTCGTGCAGGTTTATGCAGTTCGTTGACGAGTTGTAATTTGGACATGGTACTAATTTATCCACAAATTCTTTAAGTTGATATAGTTTTCGCTCCAACACTAGATGAGCGTTAGAGTTTTCTGAACTGCTTGTAGACAAAAGTCAAGATATCCTTTACTTATAGCATCACCACCTTCTTCCGGGTCCGCTAACTGTGTCAAACGGTTTCCATCCAAATTGAATCTTGTTGATAAATAATATCGCTTAGTGATGACACCTTGAGGATCTATGGGGTTGGCAACATTTCTGAGTCTCCTATTCTCGATATCAAATTGATTATCATCAATCAGTTTAAACTGAGGGGTTAATTTCTTGAATTGATACTGGACATGTGAACGTCCAAATTTGTCAAGGGTCATTTTAGTTATGATATGTCGACATCAATGCATTCTCATTTATACTGTTTAAAAAACCACTGTTTGGTTTTTCAATGTACTCATTCTCAAATAGTTATTCTACGACTGATATTATGGTATTTACGACACCTGTGTTCCCCGCCAATGTTTCTGCCCACAATACCTCTAGATCACGAATTAGTTCATGTACATCATTCCAATATTTATATTCAATCGGCCTGTTTGTTAATTCCTTAAAAAACACAGATCCGCCTCCCTTGGTTGTGGGTGATCATGATAGCAAGGGTTTGATTATTTGTGTATTTTTTGCTGCAGCTCCCTCGAATTTGCTCACTTACGTCATAATCTCGCCTTGCAACATTAGTAGTTTCTAAAATACTTCTATAATCTTTTCTATCTTTTGAATTTACTAGATTTAAATTGGGTTCATTCATAATAAGCAAGTCATATAAACCTGCAGTCCCTTTATATGTTACACCTTTAATAATCATATCGTTTCCTTTAATTGTAACGGGAGTATTACGAATTGTCCATTTGTCAGTTTTGGTATCACAGTGGACTCCGTAAGTATGATCAATAGCATCTTCAGGATCCCTCATAATACGTTCATCGTATATACGAGGTAATGCATAGTACTGCTCGAGAAATTCTTCTGAGATGGGTTCATTACGGGTAATAGAATCATCTGTGGCACTAAGAGGTTCTTCTTCTTCTTCCTCAGTATTAATCTTTTATCCGGATTGATTTGATTTACTATTTCAGTTAGGTTCTATTAGGGGTTTATAAGTACTTTCAAATGTTCTTTCGTTATCAATGCAAGCAGTTTTAATAATGTTATCCATTGTAGCAAAGCGGGTTTACTGAACAGATACCGCTTTACGTCGAACAGATAGCTGTTTACATAAACAGATAGCTATTAATACCTAAACAGATCAGTACCTACTAAACTACTGTAAGCAGTTTAAGGTATTATATATTTATCAAATCTTTTCCTATAGCGACCATTATTAACTTCAGCATCTTTGTTTATGACCATGAAACCAAACGGATCTACCCAGCACTTTGAACACATGTCCCGAAATAATTTCATGCTTATGGTGGGACTTATATGGTACTCATACACATGTTTTAAGTTTATTTCATCTTGCTCTAATAATATAACTAGATTTGCATTGTCACGAATTAATTGCTTTGGAAATTTACTGTAAGTTTGACCCAAATAGAAACAGTCAATATCGTTATGCCTACCCATAGAAAAATATGCCCGTATGTTATTTTACTTTTCACAAGCGATATCATCGAAGATAAAAATAGAGTTTGATTTTGCACAATTAGGCTCAATCACATCTTGATTATCACTGAAGGTAAAGTAACCTATATCTCTCATTGGAAGTTCGATTTCCTGTAAAAGTTTGTACTTGTTTTGATTCAATGACTTAGAGTATACGTATACATGTTTAAATTTCAAGTCATTTTTCTCGGTAATCAGACTGATCATTGCGTTTGCTTTACCACACAAAGTTATGATTTTGAATTGAGAGTTTTTGTTTTTGAGCAACTACTTTCATCGTTAGTGGATGAAATAAAACTAAACGCATAGTTACAACATTTTTATTTATATACTAGGCTATATCACAATAACTATAACTTTCTCACTCCCCAGTGAGTGGGCTGTACTGCACAATAGCATCATGGAGAATAAGACCATAGACAAAGATTTCATTATCGAAAGGTGTTAGAGATTCCATTTCCAAATTGATATCTACTGTTGAGTTTCTTAAGAATTCATTTTGTTTAGAGCAGTCTATTACAAATACTGGACATGATTTGAATTTGGAATAGTTTAATAATGCATCTTTATCATCTTCGCCGTAGTAATCACATCGAAATTTCACAAAAATTGCGATAGGCAGGTATGTATTGCTTAGCACTGAAGTTCAAATGCATTGCTTCATATGGATAATACTGAGAATTCAGATGTACTTTTTCCAGTTGCGTTGATATTTTTATTGGCCATATGTCCGAGGTTGCCTGTTTTAAAGCAGGTAATTCATATAACTCCCATTGACGAAATGGAACAGTAATAATAGGATTTTTATTGATTCCTTGAAACAAGTTAAGCATCAGCATCACTAAGTGTTAAGTGTAGTATTTTCCGTTGAATTTTGTTTAAGGTTATTGTCGCATCAACATCACCATAGTAGCTTCTAGATCGAATTAAAATCAACTGTTGACGTATATTCACGATAACTTGACGATAATCCTCTATTATTCCAAATATCTGGTTCAATGGTATGCATACTGTAAACGATTTTTTTCCATTTTGCTCATCGAATACTTAACTTAATTTAACTTAACCTTCACGCCATTCCCTTGCGGGGTAGGCAAAACAACCCCTGCCTCTTATTTATTTTTCATTCACAATCTTTCGCCATGCTTTCCTATCTCTGCATACCTCCCTAGCTTCCGCAAGATTCATACATAGTCTCTGACATGCCCTTTTGTTTTTAGAACTCCTTATCTTTCTTTCCTTTATCATAGATTATACTACATTCAGCCAAGTTTTACGCGTCCTACCAGGCCCGGCCTTTCCCCTAACCTCACCCACATATATTTGTTTCGTTAATCTTGTGTTATTCATTCTCTCAATGTGACCAAACCAACGTAATGTACAACTTTTATATCTATCCATCATCGTCTTTTCCTCACCACACTCCCTCATTATGCATTTATTTTTTATCTTATCCCTTCTCGTTTTACCACATGCGCTTCTCAGAAATCTCATACCCACAGCATTTATTTTTCTTTCGTGCTTGTTTTGACATACCCATGTCTCACTTCCATACAGTACTGATGGGACGAATACGCCATTATAGATTGCTCGTTTCGCAGCTAGGCTCATGCTTTCATTTCTCATTATCGTCCACGTACTTCCAATCACTTTCCTTCCAGCATTGACCCTTCGTCCAATCTCGCTCTCAATTGTACCATGTGCAGTAAACATTCTACCGAGATATACCAGCTCGTCCACTTGCTCCACGATTTCATCTTGCAGAGTAAATACTCTACTCTCCTTTCCACCTTCCCGATTAAACACCACAATCTTAGTTTTGTTCGCGTTTACCTTTAGGTCCATGCTCTCACAGACTTCCTCAGAGCGGTTTGCAGCTCATCCGCACTGTCACTTAATAAGACTATGCCATCTGCATACACCAGGAGTCGTACATTTACGTCACCAACCATTACACCATTTGTATCATTACATGCTTGCCTAAGACATTTATCCATGTATGCATTGAAAAACCACGGTGACATCACACAGCCTTGTCGCACTCCTTGCTCAATATTAAAGTATTCACTCACACCTCCTCTCACCCTAACACATGCCCGACTACCGTTGTATACTGCCCTTATTCCATTTATTAGACCTTTATTTACGCCATATTCATTTAATATTTCCCACAGCTTCTCTCTATTCACTCTGTCATATGCTTTCTCCAGATCTACAAACGCACAGTACAACTTCCTTTTTACCTTTAAACACTTTTCGATCACCTGCTGGAGAGCAACCATCTGATCGACACATCCTCTCCCTGGCATGAAGCCACCTTGCACATATCACATCTTAGATTGTGTAGTTCCTCGTACTCTATCAATCAGTATTCTTCCAAATACTTTACCAGGTACGCTGAGCAAGCTTATTCCTCTGTAGTTCTTACAATCACTCTTGTTCCCCTTACATTTCACCAGTGATTTCATCTACGCCTGCTCCCTTGCCGTTTTTCAACCTTCCTACCGTTTTCTCTACCTCAATTATTCCAATATCCTTCTGTTTCATTCATCATTTCTTCTATATTCTCCTTATTTAGCCCTTCAGTCTTACGTTCCTCACTACTGTACAGCTTTCCGAAATACTCTTGCCAGCATTTCCTCACTTCACAATCGTCCCATACTATTTCGTTTCTATCATTCATCACTCCTGCAGCGTTCTGTTTTGGGCCACGTTTTGTATTTTTGACCCATTTCCAGAGGAGTTTTTTGTTTCCCTCAAAATCATTCTGCATTTTCTCTCCTTCCACAGCCATCACTTCCTCTTTACTTATTCTCACTGCCTCCTTCGCTTCTTTGTTTCTTAATCTGTACACCTCATACAATCGTTTCTTCTCAGTCTCTTTTTGCAGCAATCATTGCCATGTACGCATCTTTTTCTTACTTACTGCCTTTTTACCGACTCATTCCACCAAGCACATTTTTCTGTCTACCTACAATCACTCTTCCACATATTCGCACGGCACAATTGACAACAGAGTTTTTCAAGCTTATCCATGCACTTTCAACGTCAGTGTCTTTTATTTGTTCACTGCTTTATTCACATTCAACTCTTTATTGACAGCATCTGCGTATTTCATTCTCGCACCATTATCCACTAGTTTGTCAACCCTAATTCTGGACGTTCGTTCTACGTTTGCTTTCCTTCTCCACACCCACTTTTTCCCTAGACACACTCTCGATACAACCAAAAAGTGGTCCGATCCACACTGCGCTCCGCGCATTACTTTTGTGTCTTTCACCAGGTTTCTAAGCCGTTCATCATACACTATCAAGTCTATCATACTTTTAGATTCATCTCTTTGCCATGTATACATATTCACATTTTTATGTTTAAACCACGTATTGGATACAAACAGGCTTCTCTCAACACAGATGTTCAGCAGGTGTTCACCATTCTTATTGATTCTTTGGTCTCCGAACTTTCCTAGAACGCGTTCACTATGTTCTCTCTGTACACCCACCCATCCGTTCATATCCCCTAATATAATCACTCTTTCGTTTGGCTTACATACGTTCAACACGTTCTCCACTTCATTCCAGAAGTTCTCACGCTCCTGGTCTCTTTCTCCATTCACCGGTGCATAGCATGCAATAAGAAAAATTCTTCGAAACTCCACTTTCATTCTAACCCATATTACCCGGCGAGAGACCAATTCGTACTGTTTAACACATCTTTTCGCTCGTTCACTTATGATCACCCCAACTCCTTTTGCGCCATGCACTTCCGTCTCAACTCCTGACCATAGTGCCAGGCTGCCATCCTCCATCTCCACAGCATCCTTTCCTTTGCGCTTTGTCTACGATACACATCGAATATCAAGGTGTCTTTCATACATTACATTCGAAATTTCAAATTCTTTACCATGCATACCTCTAACATTCCACGTACCGACTCGCCATTCATTCCTTGCACAGTCGTCATCAACGGGGCCTGTCTGTTTTGACCTTGACCGTCCCTTGTAACCAGGTCGATCCGAGGCAATTGTATTGTTCTCTTGAGTAATACCTTAGCGAGCAGACCGGTTACTGACCAAATCGTGCCCCGGACGATGTAGCATTCCCTACTAACGGTATCGTCCTACTACCGGACAGTTATGTCTACTGTCACGACATAATAAATAGATATAAATAATAGATCGTATACTTACTGTATGAATCTCACAAATGTACATATACATGTACATTTTTTTTTCTTCTTACCTACCTTTCAATCACACCACGCGTTTCAACCATACTGCTCTTTACGCGATTCCTGGTTTCGCGCCCTTTTTTTATTCTCTTTTTTTGCTTTTCGAGTTATAGTTATTTCAATGTCATTTACTTTTATTTATCAAATCAGTTTTATTATTGTCGCGAGCACGTGATACTTAAACAAATATTTTATTAGTTCTCTATGAATTCATCGTTATTGTAACAATGATACCTGTTCGGGTCTACTCCTTAGACAAAAGGTTTACGTTTGGTCTATAATTTTTCAAGTTAAAGTTTTAACAATCACATGGGTTTAATAGAGCCGTATTTTTCGTAACTACTGTAGCAATCCTAAACGTTACTTCGCGCCTATTTCAATTAAAGAGCCTTTTACTGGTTAGATTATTATCATTATCTTTGTTTATTACTAATATTCAAACCGCTGGGTATAAAAACCTGTTCAGACGCTTACCCTTATTTAATTGATTTAGAAGTTGTCATTTAACATTTATTAACATGTATTTAACTGAAAGCACCGAGTAAAGCTGTACTTATTTAACTTAAAAGTACGATAATCTTTTATGTTTAAATTTTTATTACAAAAAAACATTTACAATTTACCCGCTTTCTTGTTCTATTGTTTTGCAAGTAAAAGAAGGTATTTGAATTCAATCGAAAAAAGTAAACTTTTAGAGTAAAACTTCTTTAAATTTCTTATTTATTAAACGAATATTGCGAAGTATGTTAATTATTTAACTTGACACTATGCAACTCTATTTCATTTACTCGATTCATATAATATGCTATTTACTATTTAAGTTTTAATTATTAAAGTTTTTAATTTACAATTGCTGGTGACGCGCTTGCCTGCTTTCCCTTTGCCTTTACCTGGTTTCTTGTTTTATTATTTGAGAATAGAATACGGTATTGTACTTCAATCGATAATGTGGGCTTTTAGTAAAACTAAATTTTCCTTAAATAGCTACATTTCTTATTTATAAAATGAATATTGTAAAGAGGTGAGGGATACTAATTATTTAAATTATAAAACTATGAGGCACTATTCAATTTAGTATGTTTGATTTATTATTAACAACTGAATTGCTTTATTTATTGACTTACTTCATTTACTGTCGGTTTTAAAATTTTTGCAATAAATACCCGGATTCTCCTAACGACTTGACCTTTCTTTCATTTAACTACTAAAATGCGTTTTATTTATATGAGAGAACAAAACCGTATTTCATTCAGAATTTCGCTTACAAATAGATAGTTATTGTTTATTTGTTTATTTATTTGCTTTGGAATGCTGCTTCAATCCAGTTACAATTATTAATTTATTAGTTTTCTATGATTGATTGTCATTGCAAAAAATGTTTACCTGTTGAGTTGAAGACAAAGGGGCGGTATTTGCGTTTTAACAATCACATCTGGTATGGATTTAAAGAACCGTAATTTTTTCGTAGAACTTCAACCCTACAGCAATCTTAAACGTTATTTACGCGCCTTTTTTTGTACACGTTACAAAATTTTAATGGTTAGCTTCTTGTCTTTGTCTATTATTAATATTAAACCCGCTGAGTCTAAAATATGTTCAAAAACTCACCCGTACCATACAGTAACTCCATTGAATTAGAAATTACCATTTAATCCGGACTTGCAAACCAATCTAAGGTAGAAGCTGCAGCTATCACAAACACGTCCTATCGCTTTGACGCCCACGACACTTATGGTTGTAATGGTTCTTCATTCTTTGGTGACCACCCCAAATGGCTTAGTGCTTTGCTCTTGCTTGCCGTATAAGAAATATATCCCTTAAGTGTAGATGTTATGTCTGAATTTCTGCAAACGTCCACTGTTTGACCACCTAACTCATAACGAATTTCTTCGAAAAGAAAGTTGGGAAAATGATTGGTTAAGTTGCATGATTTCTTTCATCTTCTTTTTTGAGCTCAAGCTTACATTCTATGTACAGGAAACTATCGTAAGTAACCGTAATTAGATTTTGGCTTTGAATTAAGATGCGTATCTCTTCAGAAGGTCCATATTTAGAAGATCCATACGGAAGATAAGTGTGAATATCTCATTTAATTATAGTATCATCAAAATGTACTTTTTGAAACACGTTTAATGATTCGGCCATTATCGGTGAGAACTTTTAAACCATTTGACCAATGTTAACGGCAATGAAGGTTGATGACTAATTAATGACTTACTGTAGGGATGGTGTCTTTTAAAGGAATTTTTGAAAGATGGAATTGGTCCTTGATTAATTCTCAGACCCATGTTCTTTTAGTCCTAGGCGTACTGTGAATGGCTCACTTTTACCAAAGTCTGTTAATTCACTCTTTTGATTAGTCAAATTAATTGTTATATTACTAATTATGTCGGTGTCTACTTCCAAATATTGAGTATTGCTGGGTGTCTTATCTAGACCATAACCTGGCGGAACTGAAACGTCAATCTCATATAATACTTTTGCAGGTTTCCCGTTTCGATAAGATCATTTTACAATGTTGCACGCTACATGTGGATTAGTGTGTTTAAGTATTTGGATGTCTAACGCAGACATATGTAAAATATTTGGTTCTAATATTTTAGACTCAAACCCTGCGGCCAATGTTATTTTCTTTAGTAAAATCGATCTCAAATGAACTGTTTATCTCACATTTAAGTGTATTGTTGTTTGCTCTAATCCTAAACTTTTCTGTGGGTATCTTAGATTTTATATTATCGCTAATTTCATTTAACTCATATACACCGTGTAGAATATTAAACACTTGCAAATGAGATGGAAAATCTATCGTTGCCTGTATAAATGTTTCTAATGCTGTTGCAACCGTAAAATCCGACCAATCCAATAACGTATTTCTTCCTCAAATCTAGCTCTATCGGTGGATAGAGGTTGTAGCTAGCTGTGTTACCAACACCTTCTAAACTGAATTTTATTGACATAACTGAGATAATTTGATGGATTATTTATATAAAAATTGCAGGCATAGGTGTCCGCAAATAATTGTATTAAATTCTTGATCTTGGTTGTAATTATAATAAATTTTAGATCCCCGAAAGTAGTTAACCACTTCGATTGGTGGTCGAAGATTACCGAAGCTATCGTAATACCATACCTTTTTACCACGCTTTTCGTAGCAAACCCAATGTGTACCTGGTCCGCTTTGGTTATCTAAGTTAAAAATTCCAGATTCATTTTCCATGGTAATTTAGGCATGCTATCTCGCATAAAAATATCCCTAAAGTGGGGTACATTTTTGGTGTATTTCTTTAAATCAATATCTGTTAACGGTCTTTCGGGTAATCTATTCAGTTTTTTGGAAACGGTTTTAAGTATAACGCACCACCATCAGATCTGTATGGTTTTAGATAAAGTGCACCACCTTTCTTATTCACGCAGCCTATAGAGATTGATTGCATCATAAGGTTATGGCGCGATGTCTCTTCTTGCAATTTTTTGGAATTTTTAGCTTCTCATTGACTGTTTTAGTAATTCCTGATGAACCACCAGCTAATGCACCGATTGCTGATCATCCAGCGAATAACGGAATAAGAAATGGTAAAAACCCTCCTTGTTTAGGTATGGGGATTACTCTAGGAACTTTAATGTTTTTCTTTCCTTCTAAACTTTTTATTACGCGTTTTGCCGTTGAAAGGGCTGACTTTATTATATCTGTGAAATTTCCATTAGGTTTAATTTTGTTAGCTATTGTTTTTCGTAAATGCAATAAATTTCCACTATTGCGTAACAATTTCTTCTTCTTCAGATTAGATCTTAAAAATAGTGTAAGCGCACAAATGTACTAGACGTCATTATACATACAATCTATGTAAACGAAAACGAAAACATCGAAATTTCTGATATTTTCGTTTTCACGAACTATGCGCGTTCCCCGGGAAAGTAAAAAAAGTAAAAGTAATTTTGTTGTGTCGAAAATGTTACAAAATGATATCATCTGTTTACAATAATTTTGTTGCATTTTTTAGACTTTTAAGGACATGAGGAATTTAAATAATTCTGGATTACACGGTGTTACTACATATACTAATGAAAAAGTTAGCTTAATGTACACTACCAAAGAGGAATCAATGTGCTGCCTTTCTTTTGGTAAAATTTGTAGGTATCAATACAACTAACGTCAGTATTGCGAATTCTAATGCTTTTCAAAGAATTTTTATTTACTTAATAAAAAGGCAAAAAGTTTTACAAAAACACGTATTTTCTACTACTAATAGCGGTTTGTTTTCTACATATTACGGACTACGTCACAATTTTGGAGATAAATTCGGCAGTTTATTTAGTTTTGCACACAAACGATGTATTCATCTGTACCGTGCAAAATTCGATACACATTGATCAACAAATTCTCTGAATTTACTGTACCAAAAGAAATTATATGTTCGAATTGACATGGTAGTGCCACCTATGGGTCTTTCACAACATTTCTACCGGTTTCTACACTTATTATTTGATGTTAACTGGTTAGTTTGTTTGATTACCGCTAGAGGGCCGTACCGTAAATAAATACATTTTACTTCTCAGGAGTTTATATTATTTTGGAAAATCAAGAAAACAACTCTCTGGCAACATTAACCTTTCTAATCCATTTCCGGTAAAATGCGCTAGAACGTGGGTTGTTGAGTTGTCATGACTAAAGATAAAGGTGTTGTCTTGAAAATGTTCTATTCTTGCTTACTGATGCCTTCCGGCAGTCTCTAGAATAGAAGATTTAATTGAAATAATCATTCACTTATGGCTATACCTACGTGGTGATGATTATTGCTCCCTGAAAGTAGCGGATATAATTGAGAACACTCCTTTCATTCGTGGATAAGATACCGATATTTTTTTAATTTTTGGTATTGTTTAAATTTCTTTTAGTGGATGAACTCTTCAAATCAAATAAATAGCTGGTAGTTAAAAGTAATTACAATTTGGGGGCTCGACTAACATCGTAGAGGTAAAACAATTATCAGAGTATTACTTTTCACTTATTCGGGTTATATTATTTTAGCTCTTTTGTTCTTTCGTGTTTTCGATCTCGCCGTCGTTACGTTTTAGGATTTCTCTTTGTCTGATAATTATTACGATTCTAGTGGATGGCTGTACCTTTCAACTGGTTACCTATTTAGCATTATCCTAACCTGCACTGGTCTACGCCTACTTCAATTATTGCGAAGCTTGCTGATAGCTGTATATAGAGGTTACTTTTTCGTCGAACCAGATCGGAATATCCTATTATAAATTACGTTCATTCTCCTGCAGTGTGTATAACATAAGAGAGAGAGAGAGACACTCACACACACACACACACACACACACACACACACACACACACACACACACACAGACACAGACACAGACACAGACACAGACACAGACACAGACACAGACACAGACACAGACACAGACACAGACACAGACACAGACGCAGACGCAGACACAGACACAGACACAGACACAGACACAGACACAGACATAGACACAGACACATACACAGACACAGACACAGACACAGACACAGACACACACACACACAGACACGCACATACACACGCACATACATACACACACACACACACACACACACACACTACACATACACACACACACACACACACACACACACACACACACACACACATACACAGACACACATACACAGACAGACACACATATACACAGCGCAGACGCAGGCGCAGAGACAGAGACGGGGACAGACATCAGACAGACAGACGGAGACAGACAGAACGAAGACAGACGGAGACAGACGAGACAGACACAGAGACAGAAAAGAGCGACGCAAACGCAGATGCAGACGCAGATGAAGACGCAGACGCAGACGCAGCGCAAATGCAAACGCAGACGCAGAGACAGCGACAGAGACAGAGACAGGCACAGACATAGACACAGACACAGACACAGACACATACACATACACATACACATACACATACACATACACATACACATACACATACACATACACATACACATACACATACACATACACAGACACAGACACAGACTCAGACCCAGACACAGAGACAGACCCAGACACAGACACGGACACGGAGAGGGACACGGACACAAGCATATACACATACACACTCAGGAATCAATTCCGATCGAGGCAAAACTTTGTCAAACGTCGTAATATGACGTAATAAGTCGATTTAGCGATAGTGAAGGAAAAAACCGATTGCATAACCTACATAAGTATAGGTAAATTGGAAGGTAATAGATCATCAGCATAAAATTGGATGCATTAACTGCGCCCTATACACGGACACGGACACGGACATGAACACGGTCACGGACACTGACACTGACACGGACACGGGCACAAGACGCGTACGGACACGGAACGAATACGGACACTGAAACAGACGCCAAACACACACACACAACAAGACGGACACGTGACACAAACCGGATCGAAATTTCTGATATTTTCGTTTTCACGAACTATCGCGTTCCGAAAGTAAAAATGTAAAAGTAATTTTGTTGTGTCGAAAATGTTACAAAATGATATCATCTCTTTACAATAATTTGTTGCAATTTTTAGACTTTTAAGGACATGAGAATTTAATAATTCTGGATTACACGGTGTTACTACATATACTAATGAAAAGTTAGCTTAATGTACACTACCAAAGAGGAAGCAATGTGCTGCCTTTCTTTGGTAAAATTTTAGTATCAATACAACTAACGTCAGTATTGCGAATTCTAATGCTTTTCAAGAATTTTATTTACTTAATAAAAGGCAAAAGTTTTACAAAAACACGTATTTTCTACTACTAATAGCGGTTTATTTTCTACATATTATGGACTACGTCACAATTTTGGAGATAAATTTGGCAGTTTATTTAGTTTTGCACACAAACGGTGTGTTCATCTGTACCGTGCAAAATTCGATACACATTGATCAACAAATTCTCTGAATTTACTGTACCAAAAGAAATTATATGTTCGAATTGACATGGTAGTGCCACCTATGGGTCTTTCACAACATTTCTACCGGTTTCTACACTTATTATTTGATGTTAACTGGTTAGTTTGTTTGATTACCGCTAGAGGGCCGTACCGTAAATAAATACATTTTACTTCTCAGGAGTTTATATTATTTTGGAAAATCAAGAAAACAACTCTCTGGCAACATTAACCTTTCTAATCCATTTCCGGTAAAATGCGCTAGAACGTGGGTTGTTGAGTTGTCATGACTAAAGGTAAAGGTGTTGTCTTGAAAATGTTCTATTCTTGCTTACTGATGCCTTCCGGCAGTCTCTAGAATAGAAGATTTAATTGAAATAATCATTCACTTATGGCTATACCTACGTGGTGATGATTATTGCTCCCTGAAAGTAGCGGATATAATTGAGAACACTCCTTTCATTCGTGGATAAGATACCGATATTTTTTTAATTTTTGGTATTGTTTAAATTTCTTTTAGTGGATGAACTCTTCAAATCAAATAAATAGCTGGTAGTTAAAAGTAATTACAATTTGGGGGCTCGACTAACATCGTAGAGGTAAAACAATTATCAGAGTATTACTTTTCACTTATTCGGGTTATATTATTTTAGCTCTTTTGTTCTTTCGTGTTTTTTCGATCTTGCCATCGTTACGTTTTAGGATTTCTCTTTGTCTGATAATTATTACGATTCTGAGTGGATGGCTGTACCTTTCAACTGGTTACCTATTTAGCATATCCTAACCTGCACTGGTCTACGCCTACTTTAATTAGGGCGAAGCTTGCTGATAGCTGTATATAGAGGTTACTTTTCGTCGAACCAGATCGGAATATATACCTTATTATAAATTACGTTCATTAACTGCCTCGTGTGTAAACATAAGAGAGAGAAGAACACACACACACACACACACACACACACACACACACACACACACACACACACACAGACACAGACAGCAGCAGACGAGACGACCAGACACAGACGACACTGACACAGACACAGACACAGACGACAGACAACAGACAACAGAACGAGACAGACGAGACAGACAGACAGACACAGAACAGACACAGAACAGACATAGACGACAGACACAACGACAGAACAGACAAGAACAGACACAGACAGCAAACAGACACAGATGCAACACAACAGCAACCAACAAATACACAGAGACAACACAGACACAGACACATACACAGACACACACACAACACAGCACACAGACACACACACACAACACAGACACGACACGAAGGACAGACACAACTTATACAGCGCAGACGCAGGCGCAGAACAAGATCGATCAGGGAACTTTGCAAACGTCAGACGGACAGACGGATGACAAGGAGACGGAGACAGACAGCGATTTAACTACAAGAGTAGACAAGATGGAGTTAATCGACAGATAAATTGGACGCATAACGCAGATGCAGACGCAGATGGAAGGAACGAGACAGGCAAATGCAAAGCGACGCAGAGACACTGACACGGACAGAGCACAGACATAGACACAGTACACGACACAACACAACACATACGACATACACATAACATACACATACACAACACATACACAACACACTACACATACACACATACACATACACTACACTACACACTACACATACACAACACAGACACAGACTCAGACCAGACACGAGACAACGACACGACAGACACGAAGGGACACGGACACAAGCATATAACATACACATCAGGAATCAATTCCGATCGAGGCAAAACTTTGTCAAACGTCGTAATATGACGTAATAAGTCGATTTAGCGATAGTGAAGGAAAAAACCGATTGCATAACCTACATAAGTATAGGTAAATTGGAAGGTAATAGATCATCAGCATAAAATTGGATGCATTAACTGCGCCCTATACACGGACACGGACACGGACATGAACACGGTCACGGACACTGACACTGACACGGACACGGGCACACAAGACGCGTACACGGACACGGACACGAATACGGACACTGAAACAGACGCGGACACACACACACACACACATACAAGACGCGGACACGTACACGACACAGACACGGATACGGACACAAGCATATAAAAATACACACACAGGAATCAATTCCGATCTCGGCAAAACTTTGTCAAACGTCGCAATATGAGGTAATAAGTCGATTTAGCGATAGTAAAGGAAAAAACCGATTGCATAACCTACCTAAGTATAGGTAGGTCGGAAGGTAATAGGTTATCAGAATAAAATTGGATGCATTAACTTCGCCCTTTACACACTGAAACAAAGCTCTAATTTTGGAAGGGTACCAGAAAATATTTTGTTGATTACATCTATTGCCGGTTATTCCAAAATTCAAATTTGCTATAATTAACACAAATGGCTTCATATTGTCAAATTATTACATAATTCTTAGGTAAAATTAAAATTACTTCGATACAGATTTGTCATCTTAAACCCCATACAGTATATTTACAATGTAAATCACTGTATCAATCTATCAATATACATGTGCACCTTAACACAAGCTCTAAAGCATGTTTCGTCAATAATTCCTTTAGATTAGTAGGGATAGGAAATCGACGTTTACTTTCTTGCAAACCATCTAAAATATTAACACGAGTATAGTATACTATTAGTGTCAAAAAAATGATCTTTCATTAGATAGGTGCTTCAATCAATCAAAAAATAAATATATAACACAAAAGTTTTTTGTGTGAATCAAAAATCACGAGTAATTAGCTATAATGCAATGTTTACTATTACTACAAACACCAGAAACTAATAAGGTGAAAGTTGTACTTACAGCAAATTAAAAGAAAGGAAAAGAAAATATACGTGGTGATGTAGCAAAACAGGTTAGAAATTTGTTTATGATTTATAGTGCACAAACACAAAGGTTATATTGCATCAATATCATCTAACAAATTGAAAGAAACTAAAACATGTCATTAAAAATATAGTTATTTACAACTACAGTAAGGTCCAAAAGTCCTGTCACCACTTTCTATTTGTGTGATGATTGTATGTGTTGTGTGTGTATTTGCGAACATGCCACAGCATATGTTGATAGTTACAGTTTTAGGTTGTTTAGTGGTCCAGAATATCAGTATGGACACCGTCATTGTCACGGCACAAAATGATGCGGCGCCAGGTCCTGCGTGTCCGAAGAATAGGTAGGGTGATATCCCTGAATGCCTCCCTAACAGCTTCCTTCAATTCTTCAACAGACTGATATCCTTGTTTCAAGACCTTCTGCTTAATTATTCCCCACAGAGAATTGTCGCATGATGTCAGATCTGGACTCCTGGGAGGCCACTCGATCGGCGTTGGCAGATGTTGCGATCCTCTCCCTATTCACCTCTGGGGTAGCACTTTATCCAAGAATTCTCGGATACAGAGAGCGTAGTGAGCAGGAGCTCCATCTTGTTGAAACCAACTGTCATCAAGAATGTTCAGTCTTTGAAGCTATGGAATGAACCATTCCTGCAACATTTCCAAGTAAGAATGTTGATTGACAGTACCGTCAAAAAAATACGGCCCTATCAGGTGCCTATTGGACATTGCTGCCCAGATCATAACATGTGGTGGATTATTCTCTAACTCTTCATAATAATATGGATTTTCTTTGCTCCAGAAGAAAATACCCCTATTCCGAGAAGATCCGTAAATTGCACATTCGTCTGAGAAGAAAACTTTGCCTCGCTGCGGGAGTGTCAGAAACACATCGAATAATCTTGAGCAAGCTTCATGTCTTCGCCGAATGTCCTCATCACTCAACTCGTTTACGAATGTTGGCTTAAAACATTTTAATTCCAGATCTTTTTTCATGTGTGTCAGCATAGTCGTTTTTGGAATTCCAAGTTCAGAAGATCTTTTTCGCAATGATTTCTTGGGAGATCTGGTCACAGAATCCGCCACTGCTGCACAAGTTTCTTGTCGTGTTGATGGTCGACCTGTCCTCTTTCCATCCAGAACGGATCCAGTTGTGAACAGTTTCTGTTGCCATCACAGTATCGTTCTCTTGGGTGGCGCTTCTTTATTGAATCGTGCCGCAAAATCCCCTTGCACATCTCTCATGGTTTTCCCGGAGTGTGCACGTTCATGAGCCCATGCACTTACCAAAACACGTTCTTCCACACTATATGTACTTGTGTCCATCTCCTGAAAAGAAAAATTACATATAAGTATGCATCATAATACAAAAAAGAGGGGGTGACAGGACTTTCGGACCTTACTGTAGAGAAGAAAGTGGTGTTTTTTAACTCGAGTTCAAAGTTCGACAGACGAGCGTAGCAGGTGTGTCAATTGAACGAGCGTTGAAAAAAACACTTTCTTCTGGAGTTTTACACATAGTTTTTTTCTGAAACTACAAACAAAATTGAAAAAATATCGTAATGCAGTAGTGAACTTTGCTATATTACGTGTCATCTATGTAGACCTGGCAATTATGTTATTCATATTTTAGGTTAGTTTCTGCTTATTTTAACATTTTCTCAATGTCATTATTAACGCGGGAACATTGTTTTTTTACTTTCCTCACTAGAGAGGAAAATCCCATTTTCCTCGCCGTTTTTTGAGACGGAAGTAATCGTTTCCAAGGTAGTTGCAGAAAAAATTCTTTTTATCTTCAAAAAACTAATAAACTTGTCATTATTACTTTCAAATTGGATAGTTTAAGTTGTCTTTTATTTGTGTATTTCCAATCACATACACCTAGTGCCATTTATTTCAACCTAATGATGAGAATGAAGTTGAAACTAATAAAACAATGTGATTTTGATATAAAATTTCAGATAGAAACAATCTGTCAGAATGACGCACATTTGCCATCAGTCATCACTCCGGAGACTTATTTGAGGTTAGAAGATAAAATAGTTATTTTTGTATGAAGTGTGCAAAATTAAATTCATTCGAATGTGCCATAAAACACAAGTTTTACCACGAAACATAAACAATATTTTTTTTATAACTGTTAGGTATATTTGAGAATTTCTTTGAACTTTGTTAAATAATTCAAATGAATCACCTCGTATTTCCTAAATGTTGCAACATAAATCGTATCTATGGAGACATCATGTTTAACAATGCTAGTTTTATTAATATCAATATTATAAATTAAAAATAATAGTTACATATTTGTATTACAGTTTGGAATATTAGTAGTATTGGTAAAATAAACTATATTATCTTACTTAGTATTCGTGAGTTTTCGTTAAATTAAAAGTATCATTTGAGTATTACACTGACCCTAGTAAAGAAATATAATTTTTTGACAGTTATAGAAAATACTATATTGCGTTCGAGGTGTAAGTTGATCAATATTTCGCTCAATTTTGCTCAATAATGATCAACTTACTCGTTTTACATAATAATCTAGTATTATTTCGTCTAGTGTTACAATTTTCACCTTTTTGTTCAATAAAATTTTGCTACTGTAAATTAATATGAATTGACAGATGTCATAATGACAATACAGTTTAGAACAAAACGAATTCTACAAAATCCGTAAAATTTGTAGCTTATGATTTTAAATATCGTAATGGCAAAAATTTATATTACTAAGTACTTGTTTTCGGTATTTCAAAACCTAATTTGTATTTTTTATATTTCAGAATGGTTCTTCAAGCGATCATACTGGCTCACTGTTAGATACTTGTGAAACGACTGATGAAAGTACCAACACAAAAGCAGAAGATGCAAACTGTAAGAAAGAAAAACCCGATGTAAATTCGAAAAATGAAATGCGGCTATACAGTTTAACAGACGCTCCAGAATATCTTCAGCATAATATATTTATTTTATCGGGATATCGGGGTATTCTAAACACAAAATTGTGTATAGAAAGGTTTGATACAATTATGTTTATTATTCTGATAATTAAAACTCTCTCCACTTTTGTGTGTAATAAACTTACTATTTTAGCATATTTTGGTGGACAAATGAAACAGTAAACATATGGTCACATATTTTTGGATTTCTTTTATTTGTTGGGCTAACAATTTATGATTTAGCACTGTTAAAACTTCACGCATCTGTTCTTGATAAACTATGCGTAGCCATGTTATTAATATGTTTTCAGGTAAAGAAAGTACGAAATTATGTAACGAAGAATAACGACAATATTTCAGATTTGTATGGCTTTATCTGCAATATATCACACATTTTCCTGTCGGTCCGAGCATGATTGTAATTACTTTTTGTCATTCGATATGTTTGGAATTGCGCTATCTCTATTAGCAATTTACATGTCTGGAATTTACTATGCGTTTTGGTGTCATGAGGTATGTTTTCTGATGTTAATTAAAGAAGTTCAAGACTTTATTTTACAGGTATTGTTAAATTTTTATTTAATAACAATTTTTCTTATTTTTTGTGTGGCTATGTCCTTGCAACATCCAAAACTTAATTCAAACACAAACGTAAAAATGTTAGTATTTGTGTTATGGGCCGCTTATGGTGTTGTCCCTACTCTACACTGGACTATTCTTATGGGAGGCTTTGATAACCCCTTAGTTAGCGTAAGTTTGAAAACCGTAATAGTTACTATTTGTGTAATTTATCGTTTTCAGATGCTTATTCCAAGAGTTATTGGAATGTATTCTATTAGTGGTACTGCATTTCTCATTTATTTGACCAAAATACCAGAGCGATTTAGTGCAGGAAAATTTGATTATTTGGGGCATTCTCATCAGTGGTGGCACCTTTTTGTAGTAGGTGCTCTTTACTATTGGCACAACACTGGAATGATGTATGCAGAATATAGAATGAACCATGGTTGTGCTACAACTTTAAGGCTTGATTATTAATAGTACTAGAATATTTTATACAAATTCACTAGGAAAAAGTAAATATGGTATTAGATAACATTAATTTTCCCCACTGCATTTAGCATAAAGTCTGTGATAAGGTTCTAATGTTTTTATTTTTTTAATCAAATAAATATCTGTTGTGTTAAAATGTTTATTTTAAATAAATACAATAAAAAGATTACTATTATATGTGGTCCCTTCCTATTCTATAGAAACGTGAATTTAATAGTTACATAAAATGATAGAAATAAACTTAATAAAAAAGCATTTTCATAAAATTGTCTGTTTTGAATTTAATGTCTTTCAGCAATTATAGAAAAATCCTTTTATTTACTTAAACTACACATGCATCCTTATAGAGAATAAGCTAATGTTTAATGCTTCAAACTTTGAATGTGAAATGCTATATCTTGAAAATGGAATATCAAAAGTAAAAACGCAAGTATTTTGTATGTACCGGGTATCCCAATAGGAACGGCTCTCGGCCATATATCAGAAACCGCTTATAGCTTCGGAAAAAAAATGTATAACAAAAGGGACCTCGAGAAAAAACTGGAAACTATAGAATTGTAGGACCATCGCTAGAGGGCATAAATGGAAATTAAAAATTAAAAAATAAATATTTTACAAATTTCGCTTAATTAAGAGGCGTTGAAAATACGATCATTATATTCTTCTAAAAATTCTGCGTATATTTGATTTCACAAGTTTTAGTCCATCGTTTCAAATAAGAGGTGGGGAAAAGTGAGAACCTTGGATTACAAAAGTAGACCAAATTAGCAACAGAATGGCGAAAACCGCATGTCGATATCTTTTTTCTACGCCGAGATATCTTAAGAAATGTGTAAGTTTTAAGTATTTTCCTTTGCATATAGATTACTCGAGTTTTACTGAACGAATTTTAACAATTTTGAACTTCTTAAAATTGACTTTCCTTGTATAAATAATATCAATTATAACTTCAATATTATTGTTACTGTCACGCGGAAACGGCGTTAAGGAAGTTAAAGTGGATATCAAAACAAGTAGTGGCCATAGAAAAAACAAAAAGACACGTTAAATTATTAAACATAGTAATTCGTTCATTTACGTTTCATTGCTATTTATTTGTATTAAATTCGATATGAAATTTACTTTAAAAGTTAAATCTAAGATGATTCTTACATACCAAGAAGCATTTGGCATGATAGACACGTATTTTGAATGTATGAGAAACGCAACTGTTGTGGCTGGTGTGTATTCAATACAGTATCCCCAAAGACGTCATCCCGATAGTAGAGTTTTTCGTCGACTCATACAACGTTTAAGAACGACAGGAAATGTAAATCTTCCTGTTTATAGAAGACGCGACAGAGACAAACACAATAAATGTTTTGGCATATGTGCAATTTAACCCCCATTTAAGTATCAGCGCAACAGCTAGAGCGAATAAGCAGAACCACCGTTCACCGTATTTTGACAGAACACAGGTAAATTCATTAGATGTAAAATTAAAAGTAGATACGTTGTCATCTGCATAATATATGTTTCTTAAACAAAATACACTTACACCATAATATTTGTTGGCATGATTATATTGTAACATATTAATTTATTTATTTTATAACTCTTGAAAAATTTTATTAGGACATTATATTTCTTTTACATTACATCCATATCATGTAGTATAGCATCAAAGATTGAAAGATCGCGATTACGGTAGAAGATTGGATTATTGCAACTGGTTGCTGGATATGATATGTAACGACCTTCAATTGCTCTCACGTATTTTGTTCAACGTCACGGTCGATGGTCGGTAAATGTATGGTGTGGTATCTTAGATGGTCAGATAATTGGACCGTTTATTTTCGATAACTCAATTAATGGGGAATTCTACCTAAATTTTTACTTCTTCCAGAAGATATACCCCCTAGCAATTCGTAGGTCCATGTTGTTCCAGCACGATGGATGTCCTGCGCATTTCTCCAGAGAAGTTAGAGAATTTTTAGATAATGCATACCCTGATAGATGGATAGGATGCGGAAGCCTATTTTTTTAGCTATCCAGGTCACCAGATTTGGCTGTCTTAGACTTCTATCTCTGGGGACGTATTAAAGACCTTGTTTTTGCAACTAGGCCCACTACTCGAGACAACATGATCGATATAATACGAAATACCATTCAGAGTATTTCGAGAGCATAAATTGAGACTGCTGTTCAATCTACTCTTCAAAGAGTAAACGCTTGCGTTGAAAATGATGGGTGACAATTTGAACATTTAGGTCGTCACTAATTAATTTGATTTTTTGTTATATTTTATAGTACTGTTTGTTTTTATATTTGTTTCAACATTACATATATATACATATATATATATATATATATATATATATATATATATATATTAATGTTTGGCAAATATTAATTTTTTTCCGTGGCCCACTACTTGTTTTGATATATTTCCACTTTAACTTCGTTAACGCCGTGTTCGTGTGACAGTAAGAGTAATATTGAAATTATAATTGATATCATTATTTATAGGACAAGGAAGTTAATGCTTAAGGGGTTCAAAATTGCTAAAATTCGTTCAGTAAATCCCGAGTAATCTATATTCAAAGGAAATTTACACATTTCTTAAGATATTTTGGGATAGGAAAAAGATATCGACATGCGGTTTCCGCCATTCTGTTGGTGATTTGGTCTACCTGTGTAATCCACGTTTAAAACTGCATACTCGTATTTACTATTTTTCAAAGAAAACTGGATAAAAAAAGAAATACCGCCCTCTAGGGAGTATGTTACTTACTAGGTTGTGTCGAAATTATTACTCTTACATTAGTGGAAAAGAGCTGTTTTCAACAAGACCAATATCTTCCCTAGGGGTCTGTTTATAAATCTAAGTTCCTTTTGACAGGGGTATTTCTGTTAAGGCAGAGCCTGTATGTAGAATAGGCTTATGTGATGGTATGACAATCCCATTATCGGTAAAATCCGAAAATTTAAAAATAGTACTCTAATAAGCAGTCAGCTTGCATGCTTAACCTGATTAGAAAATCTGAAGCCGTTTTTCTTGACAGAGGTATTTCTGATGAGACAGAACTGTTATGTATGTAAAAAGACAAAGACAAAATCTAGCTTAAAAAAGAAGACACAGACAATTCGCTGCATACATCACAATATTAAATAACTTGTTTGCGCAAATATATATTTGGTTTTGGCTGTTGACGGTTTACACGAAGAGTATGATAGACATTTTATTCCAAGTTAGTCAGTAATTTAATTTAATTATAACAGCTTCGCAATTGCATTGCATCTCTCTAGCTAAAAGCCCCGATGTATACATGTACGTAAAATATGCACGGTGTTTATTATTAATGTTTTTGTCCAATTGCGAAATCGTACATTCACTTTTGTATAATAAGCTAATTAACTGGTTACGCAATACCCATTAACTGTTCTATTATCATTATATAGCATTTAACAGTGTATTTAAAAATCAATTGTATATGTTATCTTTATCTTGATTAGCTTCTTTAATATCAGAAAATAATCCAATTGTTTGTTAGTTTTACAAAATAGACAAAAATACGATCCACACGTGGGCTTATAAAAAAAACAGGGTAGAAATGATTATTATTATTTCATCTAAAATTTAATTTAGACCTTAATGTTTCTTTTTTGCAGCAACAAATTTTTAAAATATTTGTAAACACATTAATTAATGCGATGTCGACGACTGATCGCCACTTTCCAATTAATATAAATGAAGTTGTATAACTGTTTAATAATAATAAACACATATTAAGAGGTACACGAACAGATTCCCGTCTTACAAGACTACGGTCCCTTATTACAATATAACCCCCGATGCATAAATTAATTAGGTCACAATCTGTTGATGGGATTAAAAAAATATAATAATAATTTTGCAGCCTCCTTTGATAAAAAGGGATCCTAATTGAAGTGAAAGTTAAAGAGCCCCACAAAATCCAAGATGGCGGCGCAAGGTGTCGGTATTCTACTATATATATATATATATATATATATATATATATATATATATATATATATATACACAGGGCGATTCAAATTCGAGGTTAACCATGGGGATTTCGAAAACGGTAAGAGATAGACGGGTGGTTTAAATTTGGCAAAGTTGCGAAATTTTGGGAACAACAACATGCTGCCGAGAAACCAAAAAAATTTTATTTCGTTTTCGAGATTTTTAAAAAAAAACAAAATCTCTCATTTTCGTTTTTATTTTTTCCTGACCTTATTTACAAAGGTATTCAAAATTAAACAATACATTCTTAAGACAACTTTTTCTTGCCTACAAAATGGCGGCATCAAAATTTTAATACGACGTTTCGTCTTCTGCCGACCATCATCAACTTTTATTTCTTATGGACGCCATCTTGAATTCTTAGACCACTAAATAGAGTTTTTTTTTGTGATTTCAAAAATGTATACTTTGCCTACCTTATGTTGAACCGTTTAGCTAATATTATCCAAAAAGTAAAATTATTGTTGATTTTAAGAAACGATCTAGATACCATTGCACTGTAGATGCGTGTACATATTGTTTTTTATTATGAAGATACCTTTGAATTTGATTATTCTTTATTGTACTTAATATGGCTACTGTACTGTAATTGTATTTGTGTTTTTTTTTTGTGAATGTTGTAATTGTATTAGTATTTAAAATGCCATTTTCAAACGATGAAAAGCGTGACATGTTGCAAGTCTATTATGCCAAAGGCAGAAATTCGAGAGATACATTAAACACCTATTTTGAAATGTACCCTGAAAGAAATCAACCAAACGAAAGTTATTTCTTAAGACTTCACCGAAATTTGTCAGAATACGGACAATTTAATGCATCAAGACCGAAATACGGGAGTAGGCTCCCTTTAGCAGTTAAAGAGGAAATTCTTGATACAGTAAGTCTTTCTTATGTTTTTTGTTGTCACAGATCTATGTTTTGATTTAATTTTAGGTAAACCTAAACCCGTCTATTTCTACAAAATCTGTAAATTTAAATATCCCGCAAACAACAGCGTGGAGAACATTGAATGAGGCGAATTTCAAACCTTATAAAATACATACAAGTCAAGTTTTACATCCTGGTGATAACCAGAGGCGACTTAGATTTTGCAATTGGTTACTTGACCAAGCAAACCACGATGCGAATTTTGTTGAAAAAATAATTTGGACTGATGAATGTCGCTTCTCCAATTTAGGCGTTTTTAATCGCAATAATGAACACATCTGGACAACTGAAAATCCTAAAGAGAACAGGCAAGTCCGAGATCAAATTCGCTTTGGGTTTAACGTCTGGGTCGGTTTAACTAAGAATAGGTTACTAGGCCCTATTATTTATGAGGATACATTAAATTCAGTTAGATATGTAGAGTTCTTATGAGGACTAATGCTGGGGTATTTCCAAGAAATGCCACTTAACGAATTAAGAGAACTTTGGTGGCAGCAAGATGGTGCTCCACCACATAACGCTGTTTTAGTTCGTAATTATCTAAACGAAATTTTTCCAAACGCATGGATAGGTAACAGAGGTGTTATCGAATGGCCAGCGCGTAGTCCTGACCTTACTCCGCTAGATTTTTTTTATGGGGAACCTTACAAAATATTATTTATAAGTAGCGCTACGAAAACATCCAAGAACTTCGAAATAGCGTTATAACTGCCTGCCAAAATATTCCCCGAAGAAGTATTCAACGAGCAATATGTAGTGTAATCAAAAGAGCTAATATGTGTGTACAACAAAATGGTTTTCTTTTTGAACACCTATTGTAATCCGAAACGTTTAAAAATAGTTTAACTCATTGTTATTTTTCTTGCTTAACTTGTTCCTTTTCGTTTACTTGTTTCTCATAATTTTTTTTTATAAGTCAAAAGTACATTATGTGTTAATAGTAATTTTATTTATTTTTTTTTGTAAATTTAGGTGTCTTGATAATAAAAAACAATATGTACACGCATCTACAGTGCAATGGTATCTAGATCGTTTTTTAAAATCAACAATAATTTTACTTTTTTGATAATATTAGCTAAACGGTTCAACATAAGGTAAGCAAATTATACATTTTTGAAATTACAAAAAAAAGCTCTATTTAGTGGTCTAAGAATTCAAGATGGCGGCCATAAGAAATAAAAAAGTTGATGATGGTCGGCAGAAGACGAAACGTCGTATTAAAATTTTGATGCCGCCATTTTGTCGGCAAGAAAAAGTTGTCTTAAGAATGTATTGTTTAATTTTGAATATCTTTGTAAATAAGGTCAGGAAAAAATAAAAACGAAATTTTGTTTTTTTTTTAAATCTCGAAAACGAAATAAATTTTTTTTGGTTTCTCGGCAGCATGTTGTTGATCCCAAAATTTCGCAACTTTGCCAAATTTAAACCACCCCTCTATCTCTTATCGTTTTCGAAATCCCCATGGTTAGCCTCGAATTTGAATCACCCTGTATATATATATATATATATATATATATATATATATATATATATATATATATATATGAGAAATTTTATTTTAGTTCGTCCTAGTCGTCCGCTAATGATGATAGCTTAGTTGCCACAATTCCAGCGTTCTAGATTTTTCATAGTAAAGTTTGTTTGTTAGCATTGATTTGCAAAATTATTCAATGGTTAGAATTCATTTGCAATTTTTATATCGTTTAAATACGTCATTTTGAAATGAAGAACTAACTGCTATGATTGATTTAATACACTTCGTATAAAAAACCAGAAAAATACAATACCCCTGAAGATAACAGCCTCTGCAAACATATTTCCAGTTTCTACAGATATTTGGTTCGTTGATCAAAAAAAAACTAAATGAAGTAATTACATTTTGTCTAAAAAAAGAGAACAGGCCAGTATGATATTTACATTAAAGTAATCAGAAAATGTTGTTTAATCAAAAACGTAAAACGCAAAACACTGTTTGTACAGACTGCTATTCCACAATTTTTTCAATTACAGTTTTCAGATAGTATTGTGCCTAGGAGGTGCTTTCAAAATAATCCAATGTAAATTCATTACAAAATATGTATATGATATATGGTAGAAATCAGACAATAAAGTTATCATATAATAAATAAATTAAAAATGCCACTCATACGAACAAAAGTGTTTCACCTTCTCTTTTTTCCGAAGTGAGTGTTGACTTTCCCTTTTTAGCAGGTATTGCATTATGTACTTTTTTTCCTTTAGTTCTTTGTGTTGTTTTAATACAGGTTTCCAAGTTATGGCTTATCCCTTGTGTTTAAATTGTTAGGTCGTTTCTCAATTTCTATGGCTTCCGTATTATACTTTTTGTGGTATGTTTAATATTTGCAATAACTTTGGTGTTTTTAAAATCAACGTTGTGCGATATAATTATTACATGAGAGCGTTCCTATATCGGGAAAACCAATAGACGACCTATCAATTTCAACACCAGAGTTTTGTTCGAATCACAAGATCAGAAGTAAAAGGTTTGAAAATAGCTAGTGATCTTGCCGAAACGTCGCCAACATAAACAGTTCCCCATCAGAACTACATCAGCAGCAGCAACACGTGAGAATACACCCGGAAACCAGGAGAAACATTTGGAACCCGTGGAAATACTTAATTCAACATGCTCGTTATTTGGAAAATATGCCGATCTCTACAGGGTGATTTATAACTATTTGGTAACACAAACATACAATTTTTAAATGGAACTCCCTGTATATTTCCTCATATTTAGATTCCTCTTATAATCCCTGTTCTTACAATATGAGATACAATGTGACCATTTTTATATCGTTATGTATATGGAGTAGTAATAAATAAATAATTGTTTATTTTACATAATAAGGTAAACAGTATATTCTAGTATTAAAACTTATTAACAAAAATCATCGACGAATATCTGTATACAGAGTGAGCCAAAAAAGAAAATGACGATTTTCTCAAAATTTTTAAAAGATTATATTTGTTATATCCATTTACTACACCTAAATCCATTACTTTCCGAGAAATTTTTAATTTTCTTCTAATTTTAGGAATATTTTAAATTTGTGTGACTAAAAATAATTTAATCTTGGATAATAATGTAACAAAATTATTTTTATACAATAAACAATTAAAACATAACAAACCATTACAATACGCAATGAGAGTAGGCAATTTATAGAATAATATTATTTCAACAATATATTCTGACCAAAGTATCATTAAGAAACTAAAACAGGTAGGCTTTGAAAAAATGACAGTTCTCGTATTATTACCTTCTTAACCAGTGCGTTTTTTTGTGTATTAACTTTAAAATCAATTTTTCTGTAGAAGAACTAATAGATAGGATTTGGGTATTACGAAAAAGTTCGAGCAATTGTCTACTTGCATGCAGAATATATCAACAGTGATATCCTGAACGGAGGCACCCAAAAACAAAAGCTTTTGAAAGATTATTGGATTGCTTTGTTAGTACTGGATCAATAGTATATGGCAAACATGAAAGGAATAAAAATGATATAACCGAATGAAAGAAACATGATGTACTGCTAGCCGTTACTGAGGATCCCCACATTAGCACTCGTGAAATTTCACGTCAACACGACATTAGTAAAACCTCGGCCGTAAACATACTTCACAAATATAAATGCATCCCTACCAATTACAATTACATCAAGAATTGACAGACGATGATTATCCTCGCAGATTAGTTTTTTGTGAATAGGCTCAGCAGCAAATCCGATTTTTTTTCGATTTTGTGCTTTTTGGAGATGAGGCTGTTTCACAAAAATGGAACAGTGAATAGGCATACTTTTCATTACTATGTAACAAGTAATCCCTACTGCAGTGATACTCATAGGAAAATTAGGTCTCTAAGCCTTTGGGGTGGTGTTGTTGGGGACTGTGTAATTGACCTACATTGTTTTGACGGTCGTGTGACTGGTGGTGTGTATATAGATTTTCTCAATAATCACTTGCCATTGTTATGTTCCGCTGAATATTCGACAAAGAATATCTTTTTTACACGATGGTGGTCCAGCTCATCACACTGTCGCAATTCACAACCATCTAAATAATCACTTTCTTGTGAGGTGGGTAGGCAGAGGCGCACCAATTGCATGGTCAGTTAGATCACCGGAGTTCTGAAAAATTGATTTCTTTATGTGGGGCTACATAAAAAACCGTGTGTACCACAAGTATCCAACAACACCAGATGATATGAAAAATAGAATAAGAGAAGTTTTAATAGTATTTATGTACAAATGTTAAGAAATATAGCCCACTCATTTGAAAATCGAATACAAACTTGCATAGACGTTGTAGGTGGACATTTTGAACATTTACTGTAAACTTATTTTGTGATATGAACTATACTGTTTAAATCACATTCATCTAGAAATTGCCTACCTTCCTTGCATATTATTATGGTTTATGTTGTTTTAATTGTTTATTGTATAAAAATAATTTTGTTTTGTTATTCTCCAAGATTATAGTATATGATAGTGAATGCTTCATAAAAATAAAAGTGTGTAACAAATACAACTGTTTGGAAAATAAATATTTCGGGGATGCATTTAAAAATTTTTGAAAATCATGTCTCTTTTTTGGCTCACCCTGTATACAGATATTCGTCGATGATTTATGTTACAGCTAGTTTAGAACATATTGTTTACCTTATGTAAAACAAATAATTATTTATTTATTACTGCTCCATATACACGGACGCGGACGCGGACGCGGACACGGACACGGACACGGACACGGACACGGACACGGAAACGGAAACGGACACGGACACGGACACGGACACGGACACGGACACGGACACGGACACGGACACGGACACAGGACACGACACGACGACACGGACACGACACGGACACAGACACGACACGGACACGGACACGGACACGGACACGGACAAAGACGCAGACGCAGACGCAGACGCAGACGCAGACGCAGACGCAGACGCAGACGCAGACGCAGACGCAGACGCAGACGCAGACGCAGACGCAGACGCAGACGCAGACGCAGATGCAGACGCAGACGCAGACGCAGACGCAGACGAGACGCAGACGCAGACGCACGCGCAACACACGCACACGCACACGCACACGCACACGCACGCACACGCACACGCACACGCACACGCACACGCACCAGCACGCGTACGCGCACGCGCACACGCGCGCATCCACATACTCACACGCACACGTACACGCACACGCACACGCACACGCACAGCGCACCGCACGCACACGCACGCACACGCACGCAAACGCACTGCAGCACGCACACCGCACGCGCACGACACACACACACACAGCACAGCACGCACGCACACGCACACGCACACACGCACACGCACACGCACACACACACACACACACACACACACACACACACACTTAAGGTTTAGGAAAGTATAATTGTAAAAATTTCAGAATTTGATGTAGCAGCCACTAAACTAATTATTACCCAAGTTTTGGGGATATATTTCTGTGTACAAAAATGGAGTTGAGTCAACCGACTCGAGATACTTTCCCACTTTTTATTATTTGAATTGATTCTTTCAAATACTTATGTCAAATTTCAAAACAGCCTTTTTTGAAGTTTTTGAGTTATTGTAAGCGAAAGAAAATGTAATCCATACTTTTTCTTGCCCTTCAATAACACCACTACCAGGGAACTCTGGGGTGTAGGTATTTAAATCCTTAAAATTCGTATAAAATTTGAATGCAATCGATTGTTGTAAGGGTTATTTTTGTTAATACTTTTGCCCAACTCGAAAGTTGTAGGATGACAGATGAGATGTGTAACCTAACATACGTGGATTTAATACGAGAATACTGCTTTGTTATCCATTATAGTAATGAAGGCCACCCAATAGTATAGAATAGAGTGAGCCTATTTCAAATCATTTTATTCTCATATTGTCTTGAGAATTGTGGTCATTGTAGTATTTGTACTGGTCCTTTAGCACGTAATGAACTATTTAAACTCAAGAAGTGTTGCAATATTGAGTATAAGTTACAAATATTTCTTTTATTTCTTATCGGTTTTGCTCAAATAAAAATCCAAATAGTCTTAAAAGTACTATGAATCGTTATACGATTTTTACGATAATTTTTCTTATAAGGGCCATAATCAAGTGATTTTATTTAAATGACGATGGAAAAGCGCGTTTTAACTGTAATAAAAGTGATCATTTGGTTTATTATGAGCTTGAAGGCACTTAATAGCTTTTTTCTTAGTGGATGAGAACACACCACAGAACTATTTCTAAACTGTTACTAACACAGACAGCACTTATTAATGCCATAGTAATCAAATTTAATTTCAGTAAATAAAAGATAAATGATTCCGAAATTTTTATAAACGTAACAATAGAGACATCTGCAACAAAATTACAGTACCCACACAAAAATATATTGATCAGACGTTATGGAATAAAAGTGATGCAGCCACGGTTCACGACTTAGCTAAGTTGCTTAACCGGATATATAAGCATTGTAGCATTGCCAATGATTGTAGAAATACATATACAGTGGTAATGATTAAAGGATATATAAAAGTGTTAAGAAAAATATGGTAAATTTAAATTATACCTTATCAATATTTTGTTATTTCTGTTAATAATTGATTAAGAATATGTACCATAATTAGTGATTTGACGTATTGTACTTCTAGTGCATTAATGTTATTAATAGTAACAATATAATACTAAATATAACGCAATGTTGAGTTGGCTATGACTATGAGTTTATTTAATTAATATTATCTTGTAAAATATTCATAATACTGCTGTACGTGGCAACAAGGTTTTTCATTTAATCAATCAAACAAATCTAGCAATATAGTCATATAAACAACGAAAAAGTACCAGGGAGATGGATAATGGATAGCATTCAAGAACTTTAGGCTTTGACGATTTTCAAATTGACAAAACATTCAATTGCATTAAACTGGTTAATTTAAAAAACATCATTGTTACACTATGCCTATACCCTATTCTGATAATTTTTCTGTATTTTTAACAAATTTTTCTACCTTAATGGATAAAACAGGTGACTAGAATTGTAATGGTGTAGTAGTAGGTGGCTTCAATGCAGATCTGAATAGAAACTCAGTATATTCTACAACTTTTATTGACACTGTACATTCATTCAACCTAAAATTTTGTACAGAACACGAAACTAGACTTAATAAGAAACGTAGTACATGTATTGACAATGTCTTTACTAACTTTTCAATTGTCGATGCTGTGGTTTTAGAAACACATATTGCTGATCATAAAGTATATTATTTGGATAAGTATATCACGTAATCAACTGTATGAACATTTATTGTTAAAATAGTTACAAATTCACGAGAAATTGTTGAGTTATACAGATAGTGAAACTAGACTTCAAGATTGAAAGTTGATTATTAAAGCAAATATCTGGTGTGGCACCACACAATCTTCCTCACAATCAATAGACTACCTAGTTGTCAATTAACCTTATCAAGATTTAACTTATTAATAATAATAGTAATAATAATAATAATAATAATAATAATAATAATAATAATAATAATAATAATAATAATAATAATAATATCTAGGGGTTGGACTACCTACTAGGCGCGTCCCCAGGTGGCGGATAGGGGAACGACCTTGTAAATGATTGCAAGTGATGCAAGGCCAACACCGAAATACGAGCTCGTGGCGTTAAACTGCCACTGTTAGCTCTAGAGAATAAGGTGTTGCGGACCAGTTCACGTGGGGCCTCGTATCTAACGAGGACAGGGATGGCAACCCTGCGTCCCCCTATCTGGAAGTGCACTTTTCTTATACTACCCTTGAGTGGCTTCCCTCACTTTAGCTCTTTTCTGTCGTAGCACTCTCGCTCCAACCCTTGTTCTCTTCAGGCTCCCATTGAAAATTGAGAGACATTTTTCCTTTCGGGTGTAGCTAACCCGGGATGTCCTAGCCGGGGGCGCCTGAGCGCTAGCCGTCTCCTAATACCGCAACTGCGAACAGTAATTCAGAGACTCTAGCAGGGCGTGGCTAGAGAACGTCGTATAGCTAGCAGTCGGTGGTCTTGGGTTTACCGCCTGGGCTACGGGGAAGGTAACCTCTATAAAAAATCTCCCAATCCTAAGGTCGTTTGGCAGTTTTAGGTGCCGAACGGATTGCGCGAGGGGATGCCTGAGCGTAGCCAGGGTGATGCCTGGTCGCTAACGATGAAACGCCAGTGGGGAAACGGGCGCCTCTCCACAGTATTAGCCCTACTATAGTATGGGTGCACCGCTGTAGTTGACGTGTATTCCATCCCCTCTCGTGGGACACTATGAGTCAAAATTTAAGCTCTGACGGTAGACAGCGTTGTCAAAATGCCCAAAACATAAGCAAAAAAAAGGAGGATCTTCCCCGGTTTCTTCTTATTAAAAGTACTGAAGGTGACTTTTCTAAAACGTCGCCCTTTTTATTGGAAGAACAAAGTCAGTAAAAAAGATTAAGGGTATGTTATTAGTAGAAACGATATCAAACATGCAGTCAAGAAAATTGTTAAACACGTCCAGGGTGTGCAATATGAATGTTCTAGTTACGCCACATAATTCTCTCAATCAATATAAAGGCGTAATATACTGTCCCGATCCCCTCAATTGCGCAATTGATGAGATAGTCGAAGGGTTAAAAGACGAGAAGGTTATTGAAGTAAGGCGCATTAAGACCAAAAGGAATGGTATTCTTGTAGACACACCAAACAATGTATTGACATTTAACACTCCAACACTTCCACAACGTATAGTAGGAGGAATATATCCTCTAAAAGTGCGACCATACATTCCGATGCCGTTATGTTGTTTAAAATGTCAATATTTTGGACACATAGCGATCAACTGAAATAGAAACCCAACTTTGGGAACCGATACATGAAGGCAACTGCGAATCAACAGTATTTGTATAAATTGCAAAGGTGAACACAAATCAAACGAACGCAGATGCCAAAAATACATAGAAGAGTTGTCTATACCAGAAATTAAAACGTAAAAAAAATTTTCATACTTCGATGCCAGAGAAGAGCTAAAATTATCACCAGTGTCTGTGTCTGTGTCTGTGTCTGTGTCTGTGTCTGTGTCTGTGTCTGTGTCTGTGTCTGTGTCTGTGTCTGTGTCTGTGTCAGTGTCTGCGTCTGCGTCTGCGTCTGCGTCTGCGTCTGCGTCTGCGTCTGCGTCTGCGTCTGCGTCTGCGTCTGCGTCTGCGTCTGCGTCTGCGTCTGCGTCTGCGTCTGCGTCTGCGTCTGCGTCTGCGTCTGTGTCTGTGTCTGTGTCTGTGTCGGTGTCTGTGTCTGTGTCTGTGTCTGTGTCTGTGTCTGGGTCTTTGACTGTGTCTGTGTCTGTGTCTGTGTCTGTGTCTGTGTCTGTGTCTGTGTCTGCGTCTGCGTCTGCGTCTGAGTCTGTGTCTGTGTCTGTGTCTGTGTCTGTGTCTGTGATGTGTCTGTGTCTGTGTCTGTGTCTGTGTCTGCGTCTGCGTCTGCGTCTGCGTCTGCGTCTGCGTCTGCGTCTGTCTGTGTCTGTGTCTGTGTCTGTGTCTGTGTCTGTCTGTGTCTGTTGGGTCTTGTCTGTCTGTGTCTGTGTCTGTGTCTGTGTCTGGTCGTCTGCGTCTGAGTCTGTTGTCTGTGTCTGTGTCTGTGTCTGTGTCTGTGTCTGTGTCTGTGTCTGTGTCTGTGTCTGTGTCTGTGTCTGTGTCTGTGTCTGTGTCTGTGTCTGTGTCTGTGTCTGTGTCTGTCTGTGTCTGTGTCTGTGTCTGTGTCTTGTGTCTGTGTCTGTGTGCTGTGTCTGTGTCTGTGTCTGTGTCTGTGTCTGTGTCTGTGTCTGTGTCTGTGTCTGTGTCTGTGTCTGTGTCTGTGTCTGTGTCTGTGTCTGTGTCTGTGTCTGTCTGCGTCTGCGTCTGCGTCTGCGTCTGCGTCTGCGTCTGCGTCTGCGTCTGCGTCTGCGTCTGTACATCAACAGTATTTGTATAAATTGCAAAGGTGAACACAAATCAAACGACCGCAGATGCCAAAAATACATAGAAGAGTTGTCTATACCAGAAATTAAAACGTAAAAAAAATTTTCATACTTCGATGCCAGAGAAGAGCTAAAATTATCACTAGTGTCTGTGTCTGTGTCTGTGTCTGCGTCTGTGTCTGTGTCTGTGTCTGTGTCTGTGTCAGTGTCTGCGTCTGCGTCTGCGTCTGCGTCTGCGTCTGCGTCTGCGTCTGCGTCTGCGTCTGCGTCTGCGTCTGCGTCTGTGTCTGTGTCTGTGTCTGTGTCTGTGTCTGTGTCTGTGTCTGGGTCTTTTGACTGTGTCTGTGTCTGTATCTGTGTCTGTGTCTGTGTCTGTGTCTGTGTCTGCGTCTGCGTCTGCGTCTGAGTTTGTGTCTGTGTCTGTGTCTGTGCCTGTATCTGTGTCTGTGTCTGTGTCTGTGTCTGTGTCTGTGTCTGTGTCTGTGTCTGTGTCTGTGTCTGTGTCTGTGTCTGTGTCTGTGTCTGTGTCTGTGTCTGTGTCTGTGTCTGTGTCTGGGTCTGCGTCTGCGTCTGCGTCTGCGTCTGCGTCTGCGTCTGCGTCTGCGTCTGCGTCTGCGTCTGTC